>OY754979.1:16645575-17008075 GCA_963576475.1 Molanna angustata
CGGGATTTTTTACATATACACCATTATGCCGAGCCTCTATCCGGGTGCGCAAAGAGAACCGAGCGCCATACCTGCGAATTTTTGATTTATATAATTAACATTTTAGAATTTTAAGCGCCCTTTTAAAGACAACCGCCCTGACTTCTTGTTCCTGATTGTTCTATGATTTATCCGGCCCTGTAGATACATAATCATTTCCTAAATCAACTCACATCAGTCTCAGAAATAGGGATTACATATAATATATGAGCTTCAGCCCTCATTACTTGACACCATTTTTATGCATTTTTTACATTTGTCAACGTTGAATAAGTTTAAACGTGAAATCATTTCGTTAATTACAATTTCCACGTTATAATTCATACGACGCAATAGAATCACTTCCCTTGCATTATCTAATAAGGAACATCTTAAAATTATCCCTAATCCCTTTTACTAGGCGGGCGAGGGGTTGGTTGGTAAAACTTTAGTGGACATTTGGTGGGAGCGGGTGGTTGTGAAGGGGTGGGTAAAACTTGGGGGCGGGGGGAAGTTAGGGGTAGTGTGGGTGAGCGCTAGTTGTGCCCTGCGGTCTAGCCCCCGCTCTCCACCCCCGCCCCCCACCCTCACTTTCCTCTCACTACCCACTAGACCACCCTTACAACCCCCCCGCCTAGTTGAGGCCTACTAACTGATGCCTCGGTGCGGAGTTAAAGGGTGTTTCGCCTTCGTCCCTAGTATTATACGTAGGTACCTACTTACTTACAACGTAAGTAGTGCATGTATACGGGATGTTTCAAATCTAAAAATGATTTCATTGTTTTTGATTTTATTATAAATTCCTTTTTGGTCAAACCTCACTTCAAAGTCGTACAATAATATTTTTTGTTAGAATAAACAACAAAAAAAACAGGTAATCGAAACAGTTTTAGTTATATCAAAATAAATAAAAAAAATTTTTATTTTAATAAGGCACAGCCACCAATAGAGGCGGATTTGTGCATAAAAATAAACCGCTAATTTAGATTGTTAAATGCATTATTAGTTAATATTTGAATTTTTTTAAATGTTTTATCTGTTTTAATTAATTTTATTCAGACATTTTATTCTATAATAAAATAAAATAATGTTTTTGTTTTGTATTTGTCATTTGGGGATTTTAAAATCGTTCTTAAATCGTAGGGTAATGATTCATGCGAGTTTATTAGGGGGACAAGTCTGGTTCGACCGGCGAAATCATCATATCATGGATATAATTATAGTATGGAGTTCTATGACATCTAAAGATATTGTAGAACTCCATATAATAATTATATCCATGATATGGGTAATCACGTGGGTTTTTTATTTCGCCGATTAAACCAGACTTGCCCCCCAGATGTTTTAATATAACTGTCCTTATATAGTCGTTAAAACGATGTAAATATTTGTGACCGTTTTGTGAAACATACGTTACCTGCTTCAGATTTCGGCTCGTTTCTAATTGTGCTCTGTTCTCTCTGCCTATTTATTCATTGGGGCTATGGCGTGATGTTGTATATGCGTGATTTTGTATTAAAAAAAATACTTAGCAGTATTAAAAATATATATTATATTTTGAATGCTGATAGGTCTGTGGAAAGGGGAGCCACAGTGCTGGCTTAGGCTGTGTTTCTCAAACAAGATAAAAGTAAAAGTATAGTTGTTATACTTTGATTTCATAAAATTATTCAAAAGTTTTGGTTGTTTCTTTGAAATCTAATGCCGTCAAACAACGCATTTTTGAACAGTTTCACGAAATCAAAGTATTTTAACTATACTGTTACCGTTACTTTTGTTGAAAGAACTCAGCCTTAGTGATCCAGTGATGGCAAGTACGAACCCTTCCCTAGTTGCATTGACCGATATCTTTCATGTATAGCCCAAGCATATACATACCATCATGCCATGTCCCTCGCGGGGTAGGCAGAGAGAACCGAACGCCACTTATTTCTATCTTGACACACATTCATCGCCTCGTCGAAATTCATACATCGTCTTATACCTACATGTTCGTCTGTTATCCATGCTTCTGACATTTCCGTCTTTCAAAATACAGTTCACATGGACGTGCCATCCCTTCCTTGGGCGGCCCCGACTTCTTATTCCATTCCTGTCCGCAATGTATATTTTCTTCATTCTCCCCATGTGCCCAAACCATCTCAATGTGTTCACTTTTATTCTATTAATGGCATCTTTCTTTATCTTACATTCTTTCCTTAAGTCCTCATTTCTGACCCTGTCATACATCGTCCTATTACAAATTCTTCTTAGCGATCTCAATTCAACTGCATTTATTCTGCTGTCGTGTGACTTCTACCATGTCCAGGTTTCACTTGCATACGTCAAGGTTGGCACTAAGATAGCATTATGAATGGCAACTTTAGCTTCCTTTGATATGTTGCGATCATTCATAACTGGTCTTAGTGCTCCATTCACTCTGTTTCCTGCCATAACTCTTCTTTCGATCTCCTTATCAATACGTCCATTGCGTTGAAACATGCTTCCCAGATAGACATATTCTTCGACTTACTCGAGCCATTCGTTCTCTACTTTTATTTGGCACGCTGCTTTCACTCTTTTCTTTAGCCTAACTCTAGTCCAAGAATTTATGCTTCATTTAGGGAATGTGTGAGGATGCAGTGTAATTTTTACAAGGACATAGGTATTCATTATCTACAAGAAAAAAAGTGTAGCTACCCTTTATGGCAACACTCTTCTGGTACCGTGTGGGTGGTGAGTCGTTATTCCCATCAGGGTGGTGGCATGATATAGAAAAAGTGGGGAACTCATTTTTTACACCCCGCGTTCTTTGTGTTGAGTCACGTTGATTTTTTTGAACCAGCACGGTCGATTTTTGAAATAAAGAGAAGTACCGTACATGTACTGCTAGTTCTACGCGCTCAATCTACCAACAACCTAGTTAAGTATGTTATATAGAAATAAAAAAAAACATTAATTTCTTTATTAGGTTTATTCACAGACATAACAGGAGACAAATCTTCTTCTTTGTTATTATTTCACCGTGCACTCCATCTCTCCAAATTGACAAATACAGTCTTATAAAATATACAAAAAAAAAACAATGAAATATAAAAAAGAGACTTATTACGTTTGTACACAGATGGCAATCATTTTAAATAATCACAGAAGTACTACAGATATAGTAAACAATTTATTATTGTATGTTTGCCAGTGACGGGAAAAAATAAATTTGTTACTGTTATGAAATAAAAAAAAAAACGAGTGGGCTGTGGCTAACGCTAAACTCCTCACTAACAAGTCATTCTATAAAATATTCAAATTTTGTGTGGAAAATATTCAGTATTTTCATGAAATGAGTTTCTTACATTATTTTTTTGATTTAAATATTTCATTATGAAAACTTGATAATTCTTCAATGCCTTTTTATGAAATTGATGTGCCTTTTTACCAAATTGAAAACAAAAATTCAAATTTTAAGTTTCCTGAGCTCGGGGTCACTTTCTGAAATATTGATAGTTAAAAAAAAACATGTTCTGTATTTGAATTATATGTGCCATACCCCTGAGTCAAATCGAAAACGCTTAACGATATCGCCAAACGCTATTTTTTTTGTATGTGATTTGACGTTTGTTGTTTGTTATTGTAGAAAAAAATTCTACAACAAAGGTCAAATCCCATGCAAAAAATAGCGTTTGGCGATATCGTGTTTTTAACTTGGTTCAGGCCCCATATCTCACAGGGGTCCGAAGTTTTCGCTTCAAAATTATATTTTTTTTATTTTTTTTATATAGCACCCTTTTATGATAACAAGACCTTTTCAACGACGCTCTTGTTTAATTGTTGACTCTGCAAAACAAAACAGTTTTGAGTGATTTACTGACAGCCTCAAGAAGCTGAAACTGGGACATGGGTAAATTTTTTATGTCTAAAAAATTAATAATAAAAAATACTGGACAACTCTTTTTTCGAAGACTCGGTTGTCTTAAGTGGCACATTGCTCCGATAGTCATGAATCATCACGAGGTTTCCTTCTTGCACACAATGGATATTGTGTCCTGTACAATCCCTCGCTGCCTCTGAATGCCTTCAGACTATGTGCGGTGGCGTGGTAAGTGCGATGCCACCATCAAGTTTTCAAATATCCCTGATTAATCTTTCCACCGAGTTCCGAGGGTTTCCTTCCAGCTTGGTTCCCCTCCCACCCATCTTCGGGTGGCGGGGGAGGCTCCCTGCCCTCGAACCCCCTCCTTGCTCCCCCCCGGGGGTAGCAGAGCGCGGTAACGACGCTAGGGGGTGGAGGGGATGTGAGGGGGCCGGTGCCGAGGGCGCCGAGACGCCGCCAGATACGATCGCCACCCATTTTAGGAAATGTGCGCCCGACGCATTTCACCATAGCCTAATGCAAAGATTCTCAACTTTGCGAATGAATATTATTATTTTTCTTTTATACATATTTCACAACGAACACTTACATGTTTAGCTTACATTATATGGATAAGTCGGGTAGAATGTCATTGTGGAATGTGATTAACTCAAGATACTTCTAGTTGTTATGGTAGGTTGGGAGTAATTGCCTCGTGGCAATTTTATTTTATTTATTTATTTAAACGTGTGGATGTGTGTAGTTGCGATGGTATATTTATCGGAAAACAACTTGACCCAGTCATGTGGGTGCGCAGAGCGTAAATTTCTGTCTTTTTGCTTGATTGGCATATGTGTTATCCGCCCCCCTCCACGGCGAAAAGGCTTAAAAAGTTTGACAGAAACTACACAATGATTACCTCACTAGGAAATCCTGTGCCGAGGTGGTCATTTGTTTAGTTACGTGGTCAACATAGTACTTATGTATATAGCTCTTAAATTAGGTTATACAGCAGTTTGTCAATGAAACAAATGTGGAAAATACTAATATTTGATTTGGTGTTTTATGTCATGAATACTAGAAACGTTATTAATCGTCTCACAGATCCAGACTTAAAACACAATTAAAAACTGTGTCTCTACCGGGAATCGAACCGGGGACCCTTGGATCAGCAATCAGATACGTAATACTGAGCCACGAAGGCCGACATCTTCTTCTTCTTCCATACGATATCGGCAATACAGTCCATATTATCGAGCCTTGGAGGCTCTACCTCCCTCTATCCTCGGCCGACGTCTTCCTGTCTGACACCTGAAGCGGTTGTCTTCCATCCTTCCTGACATCATCCCCTATATTAGCCTGCGTCTTGATAACGTCTTCATAAAACGAAATAGCTATGTGGGAAATAAATGACAATAATATATTGTTTTGAATAATAGTAATTTTAAATCTTTACATAGCAATATATAATGTGACAAAAGTGTGTGGGGGGAAACATAATTATATTGATAATTTTTTTATGTGCATACTATACCTACGTAGGTACCTACCTTTGTTAATGGTATATTAAAAACAATAATTAAATGCATAATAATTAAGTGCTTTAGTCATTAACGACTCGGATTCATCGTGGTGAGTATCAACGATTTTGCAAAACATGAAAAATCATAAGCCATCCCCAAAATATCCACAAGAATCTACATAGCTATGTACAAATATAAGGAATACTTATCTCTACAACAGCAGATCCGATATATTCGAAGTGTTCTCATCTTGCAACCATTTTAAAAAAAATAATGCAGCATATAAATTATTGTCATTTCAGTTCTAATATATAGCTTATATTTTATATTTTTTATAGCTTCGTTTAATGATTCAGGATCACATCAAGGCCGCTATTTATCTAAATATCCATGTATAACGAAAGGAATTATGTTTATCAAATTTATCGTGCCCGATAATTTTAATAAAAAGTTTTCCATATCGTATTTTCTGTAAAAATGTGCTATCGCTGTGTATCAACTTTTGTGTCCTATGTAGATTGTAGAGCCCAAATTATAAATTTATTATTTATGTGCAGATTTTCTTTCAAATTATTATCATTAACATAAAATTACATGAATATTTCGTTTCATTGATTTATTTATGAGTAAAACACTTTTAAATATTAACTTACTTTTTCAATTTTTTGACAATATTTTAGAAAATATTACATAATTTTATAAATAATTTGAGAGACTCTGGCTGGGCGTAATAACAGTAGAACGATGTATGTATGTTTTCTATGGATCACATTTGCTGAAGGCAGCAATACTGTTACATCCCTCTACCGTTCTCATGATATCCTGGCAAGAAAGACGCAGAAAGACCAGGTAAATTTTTATTTAGGTATGCGAAAAAAATTTTTTTTTTTTACCAACTGCTTCACTAGGCCTGATTCAAATTGTCAAAAGCTGATGAAAATATGTGACTACAAGATCAAGATTCGATTTATACTTCGAAGACTTTTCATAACTGAAGTTTTAGAAGTTAAGCGACTGTTCCGTTGTTTACGCTTTCAAAAAGCAAAGATGATTTTTAGAGCGTTAATTGAGAAAAAAGTTTTGATCCGAAAACGAGAATTCCTTTTGAAAATCATTATTCTTGATTTTCAAACTGAGTTCTGGTTTTCAAACTAGTATGTTTGACTCAGGCTGCTTTCTTAGTGGCCCCTTATACATTATTATATCCTTACATTCACATAGATGATTTCGCTTATGAAGGGCAAACTTCACGGCTTTTATTATCTAGTTACTTTCTATAATAAATTATTAACGTTTAATTCAATAGCTACATTATATGATTTTTTTCTCTTGTTTCAGGTACGTACAACTTGTTTAACACATCAGCAAGCTGTAGGTAAGTTTAACCGGTGATTTTTTCAAACGGTGTGAATATCGCTTTCAACCTTATGTCTGCCTGTTACTTTGGTTCATATGTATACACATATTTTCTTGTATGCAATTTTAACAACTTACTTCTATGTAGGTGTTATTGTCATATGGGTGCGGCGACATAAATTAATATGTTGCCTCGTATATCCGAGGTGAACGGATAAGCATTCTTCTATAATAGTAGGTACTAGCGAGATGGATCACGCGATATTTTTTGCATACATTTTGATATCGACCTTCAACACGTTCTGGTACCCTAGTACTGGTGACTTGATACTTTCAGGATGTTTTTTATTATCTTCAACTATTATTAGCAAAATTAGCTTCATTTAGCGCATAGGTGTTCACCGATTGTTCACATTTCTTAGGTTTCCATTTTTCAAAATATACAAAAATACCAACATGATAAATCACGGTTACAAAAAAAACATGATTTATCAACATTTTGTCTAGTGATAAAAAATATTAAGCTCCTTGGATAACTAGATATAAAAATAATAATATGGGTTTATATTATTTTTCAAAAAATAATACATACGGCAAATTATACAATTATAACGGCATTAAAATAAACAATTTTAGGTATTTTTCGTATCTTTTCGACATAAATTTTAGCCTAAAACGATATTTTTCAACACCTACGTAATGTTTCCTAACATTTTTGTATTTCCTTTGTTTCATTATTTTATTTTATTTTTTGAGTCGGCCTTTCCGCCAAAGTTAAAAGCGGTGGTCGCCTGTGTGTGTGTACGCCTGTCTGTTGTAGGCAAAGTATACCCGCGAGGAGGCTCCAGAACGACCATTAGCGTTATTAATTTATAATTTTAAGAATAATTTATACCCCTTCACGCTCCCTGCCGCCCTGGTACGTCGGATGCGTATGATAAAGCGTCAACAATAACGCAATTTAGTACCGGACGCGTGCTTAATGTGAACACGATGATGTAGGGTAGTTCTGACATATTAATCTTAACTTGGCATGCGACCCTGATATAACATTTCTCTGGGTAACCGGGATTATTGTACATCTCCTTCGGAATGAATGTTTTAAGACCGTTGCTGACTGGATACGTACGATAGAGAAAATACTAGAATAATAATTGCACTAAACCAAGATTAATTTATACTGTAAAATCTAATAATTGCAGTAAACGAAGATGATTTGTACTGTTAAACATATGCATTATTTGTGAAGCTGATTTATAATAATTATAAAATAACTAGTTGCATGTAACACATGAGATCCAACTGTCGATAGCGATAGTATGTATAGTTGAAGAATATGTACCAAACTATAAACCCATAAATACAAATTATTGTATATTGTCAGATATTTTGTTTTCTGTATAACATAATATGTAGGTATGTATGTCAAGATAGGATAGTATGGAGGAAGGTCCTTTTTTCCTACCCAGAATATGAAAATAGCAATGATGGTATGTATGTATGTTTGGAGATGAAGTATCAAACTATTAAGTCTTCTTACATATTGTGTATAGGCGACTGCCATACAAAATGTATGAAGCAATGTCGTCACTAAATTCAATTTTTAAAAAAATTGTTAAAAAAAATTGAGATCTTCTACTACAATGTTAATATTTTTTATAGAAAATTAAATGATCTAGTTGGGGTGTTTCGGCTTTTTTCGATATTTAAAAAAAAAATTACAATATAAGCAGTTAAACTCATAAATTTATCATAAAAAAAATACTTTTCTTTATAAAAAATGTTTGTGAAACCCTGGAATTTTTTTGAAAAAACTAATTTGAGATTTTGTATTTGTCTATGTTTGTACCAATTTTCAGCGTTCTAGCTTTTATGGTTTCTGAGATATATGGAAAAATAAAATAAAAATTCAAAAGTTGATAACCCCTGACTGAAACAAAAATTCAAAATTCCGAGTATCAAAGTTTTGTAGGCCTGTAACTGTTTATTATTCTGAAATTTTAGGCTCTGTAAATTGAGCGGATCAAAAGTTCGAAGGGGGGGACGGACACACACACACACACACACAGACACACACACACACACACACACACACACACACACACACAGACACACGAAATGTTCTACTCCGAATTCTGAGTAAATCCGTGTATGGAACATATATGCTTCGAAGCCTCTAAGTTGGTGTTTTTTGACTTCAAAGTTGGAAAAGCCGTGAAAAAAGTAGACCTCTGCATACAATTCTCGCGTCTCCTGGCTTGAAACATTGTCGATATGTTAAGAGAACAAAGTTCTCCTGAACAAATCGACAGTTGGATTAGGAATAATTAATTCGAAAATGGGACCTATTTTGGTCCAGGAGGTCAGAAGATATCAGATCTAACAAACTGAGCCACGAAAGCCGACCATAAACATAATTTAGTCAACTTAGATCGATGCAATAGAACTTATTTAGTTTCTCACCACCACCCTCTCTGCATATGGGGACTGTAAACGGCCCCTTCACAGAACACTAATTGAGCGGCGAAAAAAATGCATAGTACGAAAAGTAGCTCATGGAGCCCTCTAGATTAGCAATCTCGGGACCATAGTGCAAAAAGACCAATCGATGAATGTGAATAGAAGATTCACGCTCGTGGACTGTCAACGCCTTCAGGGGGGCAAGTTTAGTCCAACCGGCGAAATCAAAACCCTTACGATTACCCATATCATGGATATAATTATTATATGGAGTTCTATAATATCTTGATGTCATAGAACTCCACATGATAATTTTATCCATGATATGGGTAATCACGAGATTACGCCCCCAGATCCTTTTAAATATAAAGCATTACAGGTGTGACTAAGATCTCTTTAAAACGAGTGGGTTGTCTTCTTCTTTTGTTTCAATCTTGAAGATTGGTTGGCAGCATTAAATTGATGCATCTCCTCCTCCACTCCGCTCGGTCTTCAGCGACTCTTTTCATCTCCGTGTAAGAGGTACAATGCATGTCGCGGCACACCTGTTCTAAATACTTCCGGCGGGGACGCCCTCTGCCAGTTGTACCCTCAACCATTCCCTCCAAGATGATATGTAGGAGATCCTCGTGTCGCAACACATGGCCTATCCAATTTGCACGCCTTTTCGATATGGTGTTTGACAGGTGCCTGGTTTCCTTAATTCTGCTGAGAACCTCATCATTTGTTATATGGTCCCTCCAAGATATGCCAAGCATTCGGCGATAGGTCCACATCTCGAAGGCATCCAATCTTTTGCGTTCTCTTTCACCTATGCACCATGTCTCACAACCATATAACAAAATACTCCATACAAATGTCTTCACTAGTTCCTTTCGGAGTTTAAGGTCCATGTTGTTGGACTCGAACATCTTGGATTATTTGTTGAAGGCGAGTTTTGCCTGGTGAATGCGACTGTCCACCTCTCTACTTGAACGGCCATCCCATGTGATTCTACTCCCTAGATACACAAATTCTTTCACATTCTTGAGAGCAGCTCCAGACATCAGTAGATTCATTTGGCGTTCATCCCTGCCTACAGTTAGTTTAGGGTTGTGGCCAACACTAAACTCTCCACACTATAGTAAGTGTTCATTTTGTCTTCTTGTAAGGTTGACAATCACTAAATGCATTTTTAAGAAAGTACATTTCTATTAGATTCTTAAACAAATATAAGATCCGTCACCGAAGAGATTCGCATGTTCTTTCCCTACTCTACCAAATCCTAAATAACCCTCTTACACCCACGTACCTCAAAGAGAAATTCGCCCACTTATCTTCACATGGCCTTAACTTACGGTCCCAACACAATAGAACACTTACAATACCAATACACCACACCTCTTCTTTAACTTACTCGTTCACAGTTCATGCAGCTCGGATGTGGAATCTACATATTGCCGGAGAGTATCAGAGATGCCACTAATTTGATAGCATTCAAAAAGCGTCTGAAGTCACATTTTCTATCCACATAAACACAAATTCACGTCTTTTTCCCTTTATCCCTCTTCCTTTCTCCTCTCCTATCCTCCATCCAATAAACATAGTGTATCTATCTGATGTATTTTTTTTTATTCTTATTTTTGTTCTTATTTATACATATATTATTTTATGTTTTTTTTATGTTTATTTTGTATTTTTAATTTATGATTTATTTATTTTTTCTATTTGTATTCTTCTATCCCTGTTACTGACAGTATTTACCATGGTGGTTGACTGGTAGAGATTGCCTGCGGGCAATAATTCCGCCACGTTGTATAAATCAATAAAAGTATTTTATTATTATTATTAAGATTCCCATAGGACAAAAGTTTTCACAATACACCATACACACAAGAACATTGTCACGAAACTCATAGTATGCACTTTATACATGATACCTGTTGAGAAATTTTAAGTAAAATTGCATTACTAGCAAGATGATCATGTATGAGACAGTGTATCAATATTGATCAGGCGATGTATATGTGTCAAGATAGAAGAATGCGGTGTTTGGTTCTCACTGCCTACCCTTTGAGGAAGATAGAAATGGAGAGTAAAAAATGCACTTGTCTATAGAGACACATACAATATCAATATGAAGTTTATCATTCAATTATCCCATACAGAAGCTATTTTACTTCTGTTATAGGTATATATACATTTTTATACAAACATGAAATTTATATCTCATTGATATGGCAGACCATAGATTTTTTTCATTAAATTTTGACAATCCTTGAATGCATTTTTGATGAGTGTTTTTTTATTGTATCAAAATTTTAAACAGTATAAAAATAACTCGATTATTCCAGACCGTGAGAGCATTTTGAAAATTTGGACAGATGAAATCCTATAGAGAAGAAATTAACGGATATCTACGGAAAACTAATCAGCTCTAAGTTTATGGACTTTCTTCTTCTTCAGCCTGTTTTTTCCATTCTTGGACATAGGCCTCCCCCTTGATCCTTCATAAATCCCTGTCTAAGGATACATATATAATATTAATATGAAGTCAACCAGACTTATAGTTTGGGCTGCAGAGATGATACAAAAAAATAAAACAACGTAAATGATGAATTCATAAAGAAGAAATTAAAAGATGTCTATGGAAAACTAATCAGCTCTAGGTTTATGTATATTATGTTAATATGAAGTCGATCGGACTTATAGTTTGGGCTGTAGAGAGGACACAAAAAGGATATTCCGTACGGTGTTCACCGCACGCCAAACCTACAAACACATCGCGACGAAACTCAAAGTGTGAACTCTCTACATGATGCCCATTGAGAAATTGATATATGAAATACATTTAAAAATTGTGAAATCATGACTCCACTATTCCATAGTGTGGAGAGTAAAATAAACTTAATGGGAATCAACCAATAGTAAGGCTCCATAATTATGACAGAACTTCTTGAAGGATTTAAAATTGTTCTTCGAGATCACAAAATCCACATGAACAATGGGACCTTGAAGAGGCTCACGGACAGCAACGACCAACGACACCATTGGGTGGCAACAATCCCAAAGGATGTTCCGAAGTTTGGTCCGGGTATTGACAGAACTGACATGAGGCAGAGGAGGCAATATTAAATCGTTGAAGATAACTTTTAAAATTTCCGTGTCCTGTGAAAAATTGGATAGTCCAAATGTCAGGGACAACCCAGAAAGATTTAAGACGATTCCTTACGTCAGGAAAAAATCAAAAGGTTACTTAGTATGTTGAGTATGTTGACAGACAATACTTGGTGAAACTCAATGATGGCATAGAATTGCTTAGTTTAGTATTACTCTAAATTGATTATAGGCGGTACCGGTATAGGTCCATCATTAGAATGCACCCTGATCATCGTTACTGAGTTGAAAAACGTAGGTACCTATATAGAAAAAAAAAACCATGTAAAAGATCTATTAATATATCTTTGTTTTCCTTTGTGCGTACTTTTCAAATTAATAAATAAATATGGGGAAAGAGGTTCTGGGTGGAAATGGCAAAGCTAACGATGGTGTATTCGTCAGAAATACCAAAGTAGCCGTGGGTGTCCCACAGGGACCGATCACTGGACCTCTAGGTGTGGGTATGCTTGGCGGTCAGAATTCTAGAAACAATTAGAACCGTGTCTTTGTTAGCGTGATGTGGGTGCTTATCAGGGGAGCGTGATCCTGCCAGAAAAAACCTTCGGATAGATAAAATAAAATTAGTCGAAAACAAATCTGAAATTACTTTCGCATATCGTGCTAAATTCAAACACCACACGAAACACCACTTGTTAAGGTTTTATTTCCACGAATTTCACGGTTCATATTATTTATTTTTTATTAAATATTAAGGGGAAACTTACACGAATTTTCAAATAATTAATGCATGGAAAATATTTGGCAAAACAGTCCCCTCATCATCATACATTACATTACATATAATTAATGAAATGTAATTTAAAACTATAAATAATAATAGGATAAGTAGAGTAACGTATTCTATGCCTCATATCACTGCGTCATTGCCGATAGACTCCTGCGATATTGCGGAAATGTGTTATGTTATTGTGCATAGTAACCTCATATATATGAATTATAATGATAACAGAGGAATGTATTCCCCCTTTTAAGACCTAAAATTAAACAAAGTTTTGATCCACGTAATTCGAAATTGATGTCGCCGAGGATGTTGTTTTAACAATTGAAAGCGCTCAGGCCTTTAATTTTAAACTCATAAGTATATTTCTCATAATATTTATCATGAACTTGCATTCTTTGAGCGAATAAATAAAATCTAAAATCGTCAATAAGTAAGCTTTTTATATGTATTTAGTTAATTTACACGTTTCAGTATGATTTCGAATCAAACACGGTGTGATAAACATAATGAATCACCTAATGGATAGATTTACCATTTGAATTAAACTGGAAACGGCTTAAAATACGAATACATGATTAATAACTAACTCTATGTGTGTGTTTATGTTTATATCTTTACATCGAAGAGATATTAATGACTGCTACCGAGAGTTTTCTTACGAAAAGGGAAAACATAATAATCACGAAAGCAGGATATATTCGAGTGAGTCTGTAACCAGTAACCGCCCACCCTTTAATATCTCACACCACGTAGACACCTCTTCCGCCCACTTCTCTCCTATCTGCTACCAAGTTGTTTGTCGGTCTCTGCTAGAAGCACGTCGCTGCGGTCGTTCTATGCTGTCTGTATACTCCCACCCCGAAATCCACCCTAAAGGAAATTTTGATAACATTTTTCCACGTCTCACTTTGTTGCTTATGAGGTCTGAGCAATGTACCACCATATTTTTGGTCTTTTATACAGCACTACTCTTCGTTGCTTGGTTTATATTCAACAGAAATTAAGAAATATTCTTGCGTTTTGGCCAGATGTTCGCTGATCCAAAAACATTTCGATTCAAAATCACGTATATACCTACTAAGTACTACTTTCAGTATCTTTTGCACACCTCAATGGTAATCTACTATAGTATTGTAGAATTTTGTAGAGTTAGGTTGTTCGTATAGAAACAACGGTGAGATTATAATTCATTCATTCATTTTTTCTATTTAAATATATTCGATGACTTGCATAATATTGTAAGAAGATCTGCCTACAATTAAAAAAAATGTAATATATTATTAAAATAAATTTTATTCGATATACTTGCGTTTATTTTGAATATCATTGTATGCAGAAGATTTAATGAATTATTCCTACAAATAAATAAAAAGGTTAATCCAGAGATGTTGTTGGGTGATGAAAGACTGGAAAAAGATATTGAAAGAAGAGTAACGGCAGGGAATAGACTGATGGCTGACCCAATTATTTCTATGCGAGCAAAGCTCGCGGTACGCAATGGTATCGTCGTACCGACTCTAATGTATGCTAGTGAGACATGGACATGGCAGAAAACGCATGAAAATAGAATTAACGCGGTTGAAATGAGGTCACTAAGAGGAATATGTGATAAAACGATAGAATAAGAAATGAGGATATTAGACTAGAATGTATGATCTAAAGAGATATCATAAGTAAGATGAAAATAAATACCCTAAGGTGGTTTGGTCACATAGGAAGAATGATTGATGACCGTCTGACAAAAAAGTATACACGGCTGATAAAAGAGGATGAAAAGTAGAGGTCGGCCAAAGAAAATTTGGCACGATCACATAAATGGAATTTTGAAAGATGGGACGTTAGAAGTAAGAATAACAGAAGAGCGTCGTGTATGAGAAGATGCATGGACGTGAACGAAGCGAGAAATGTATGTCAATAGAGAGGAGTCTGGCGTTAGATTCTCCCTGCCCACTCCAAATATGGAAAGGACGTGATGGTATGGTATGGTAATCCAGAGAGTTAAGAACAATGATTTATCATTTTCCTAAAAATACATACAGATCGACACATCATCAAATCTATCAATAAGAATGACAAAAACGCAAGGCAATTTCTCGAAAAGGCTTACAACAATGAGGACAAACAACATATAGATAAGGCCTGCCTAGTTCTTAAATATAAGGAAATAAGATAAGGAACCGCTCAGAGAAGAGTTATCTGGAACACGAGCGATTAAGAAATATATGAAAGTGACATCACACAGCAGTGGGAGAGTCATGTTACCATGTAACCAACTACAAATACAGATTTTTTATTTTGATTTCGAAATGTGTTTTTCGTGAAATTTGCTCCCTTCCTGTCCATCAGGGGGGGAAAAATGCGAGGAAGCCTCGTTACGTACAGAGGTTATGTGTATCAAGGGTAGAAGGAAATTCAGGGAGCGGGAGGAATAACTAAGTACTCGCTTCAACAACAACCTTCTTTGGCGTCGGTCCCAAGTCCCTACCCGTCCGAGGACGAGGACCCTCGCGACCCGAAGGGAAGCCCGGTATAATGCGAGCTAGGCGCTGCGTGGTGGGCGGAATATTTCCCGGTAGGTGCTTGCTACTTGCTACCCTAGCGGCGGCGCCACGGTGTATCAGGGATCCAGCATGGTGTGGGAGTGAGGCAATATCATCAGTGGCCCACCCTTGGTATATGAAACTACACTTTATAGAATTATAATTACTTTTGGTTGAAATTATTATGTGTACAACCATTTATAATGATCGATAGTTCAATAAATTAATAGTCCAATTGAACAGTAATTCTGTTTGTTGATTAGAAATCGACAAAAAATATAATTTATATCAAATAATATTGTTTTACACAAACACGAAACAAATCTTATGTTTTTATTTTATATATATATATATTTAAATTTATTAGATATCCAAAATATTATCATGCAACATCCTGTTTGGATGAAAAACTTATCGTTAATCTTCGATACCAAACATCGAATACAAAAATTAAGAAGTTTCAGAATAAAATAATGTGACAGGAAAGGGTTTAAAGAAAAGATGGAGAAATATTTAATGAATTTTGAAATGTTACTAATAATACCTTTGTGAATGAATAACTTCTGTACATGTATGTTTGACTTTTTATAAATTACATATATTTATATGTATTTTAATGAGTTGCAAAGGTATGGTGGTGTATGAGAAAAGAAAAAGAGAAGCTAAAATTATACTCACCATCAAACCTTACCACCAGCAGTCAGCGATATTGCAATGAGACTCATTTAAAATAATGCAAATATCTCAGTATCTCAGGGCGTGTTGTTTATTGAGTAAGACAAAAAAAAGAATATATTTAAGTATCAAATAAGAATTTTCTGTTCAATACAACAGCAAGGAAAACATGAAAGCTGAGTCAGATATGATGTGGGTAAGATTGAGTGATGAAAGAAACGCACAAATACAAAAGAAATTACAATTTATTGTTATCATGGTTGGCAAGGAGTGTTAAATATGATACAGTTATCTACGTTACCTGAACTAAGCTAAATATTTGACATTTTAATAAAATAATTTAATTCTTAAATTACAATTTACAAGTTTTTAAATGTTTTTCTAGACCATGTGGTGTATTATAAAAAGAAATATCAGACATGACATAATTAAACAGATTCAACTAAATTTTCAAATGATATCAGTATTTCATATGTTTTTTTTTTAATAACCAAGCAATGAAACAGTTTTATGAATTTCCATCTTCTTGAAGATGATCAGCAGGTACAGTTTTTGTGATGAGAACTACCATCGTAGTATTTACGTCGATTTGAAGTGCAATTTACAGGTGTTTTAGTCATTATCAAGTCATGATGTGCAAATATGAGCATGCCCCAACCATGATATTTAAAATTATTCATTTTCAGTCATCCATGGTGTACATAGTAAAGTACACCAATGTTGAAGAATGATGAAAAGACAGCATGAACAAACAAGATAAAGTAAAGAAGAAAGCAAAGAAGCAAGGAACAAAAGACAAAGGTCAAAGACAAAGGACAAAGGCAAAGGAGGCGGTTATATTTCCTGCAAGAATTCAGTTAAATTAGCGAACGTGACTCATGCCAGATATTTTACATAGACGAGGATCGATGAAATTAGATAGAGAACTTACCCAGCCTCCTTTAAACTTAAATTTCGAGTCTTTGTCGGGTACTTTTGCGTAGGCCATAGTTGAACGATGACACCTCGTGTCGGCTGTCAGCGTTGAAAAGAAAGGCATAGATATTTCGACCCGCCTAGCTAATCCGTTCACGGCTGTGTTCGCCTTACAACTTTTTTAGAAATATTGCCAATATTGCGAAGTGCGTTCGTTTAAGACATTTTTATAAACATTAAATTAAATTAATTAAGTAGTGACGTGTAAATACAAAATAACGTCACATACCTCCTCTGTTAACAAAAAAACGAAAAAAAATGTTTTGATAGTAAATTTGAAAAACAGAAATTAGTGAATATAACTGGCATAAGTCCCATGTTCTCCAACTCAACCGAATCCCGCGAGGAAAAACACCTACAATTTAAGGATAAGGAAAATGTTAGAGTTCAAATGACATAAGTCTATGTCGCTGATAACGACATATCCCTGTCATTTAAACAACTGGTGGCAGATCTGGAACAGTTACATAATAAAAAATAACAAAAAATTATCCACCATAAAAATATATAAAATTCTTAAACTAGCTGAAACAGAAAATTTTCATATTAAATAAAAATTCCAAATTTTGACATACTTGCTGTCAAGATTACTATTCATTTAAATGAAACCCCTCTGTTCATAAAACAGACGTAATAACAATTATAATACAGTATTTACAGATCTGGTGGTGAACGTTTTCAGTCCACTCACGTTTGATTATTTAACCCCTTCAATGACACTCCCGAGAAGCGTTCATTATTTTTTTTTTTATCGATGGAAAACTAAGGAAACCCCATCTTAGCTTTTCATCTTGTCTCCATATTGTGAGCTTGGATTAGCTATCATTTGTGCTAATTCTCATTGTGAGCTAGAATCTGCGGAAGAGGCTCTCATGTTGAAACAGCATCACTCAGATACCATGTATCTTCAAGCGTGATACAGTTATCGTGAGTCCATCCTATAAACACCTTAACTCACGATAAAAAAATTTCATCATAGGGAAAATTTAAAGTTCAGAATATTTTCCCAGTTAAAACAGCATCATAGTCATCATATCAAATTGTGAGCTTAGCTCAGTATCATACATGTAAGTCTTAATTGTAAGCCAAGAAATGTGAAAGCTAACCTGTAAATTTGTCTATGAAAGATTTATGTGTCAGACATAGCAAATGTAAAATATCATTATTTTAATAATCATTATCAATAACTATAAACATCAGTTATCATGAGTACCTCCTATAAACACCTTACCCATGATAAGAAAATTCATCGGGGAGATAAATGCATAAAATTCATCCACTTTGATCCCAGATGAAAAACATTTTTATATTAAACAAAAGAAATTTCATACCAGCATCTTATTTCTCCATAACAAATAATAATATAATGCAATTTTAAAATTAATATTTCAAGAATGTGATATAAGTCCAGTATCGAATTTGCATTACACTATTTTGATCATAACAGAATTCAATCTTAACTAAAATGTTGTTATATATCATGGTATTAGAGATCAGGTTTGGTAATATATTACCCAATATGTCATACATAAAAGCATCAGCTAGACAGAACATCAAAAATGTAATATCTAATGACTAAATTTAATAAAAATTTATAACATCTAATAAATTGTAACTCTATATATTGCACAGCAAGTGTGTCTCCTCATGTATGTCATGTAACAGTGTCTCTTCGTCATGATTAAGGACACTAGTACATACAAAATTATAAAAAATAATCTACAAAATGACAAGAATTGAGAAAATTTGTAACATTCAATAATTTGTAATTTATTCTATCGCACACCAAGTGTGTCACCTCATGTATCTCATGTGACAGACAATGATCAGTGTCTCTTCGTTTTGATTACATCAGACATCTAGTTGACCAAACTAAATCTCCAGATGCAGTCTACGATAACTGAGTTGGTCGGCACAGTTATCTGGAAGAAGACCATGGCATTCCATGCACGTGATACCATAGATATAGCTCTTATATGGTAGAAAAATGAGTGAATTATCAAATAAATTTCCTATTATTGTAATAAAAAAAAATAGAATATAATGACATTTCAGCATTTTAAGTTATACCATGACATATAACAATCAATTTCATATTACAGTATGAAATTGGTATTTATAAACAAGAACATTACATATGCAGTAACCAACATGAAATAAAATAGGAGCTCTACATACAAACTTTTATCAAATTGATATACTTAGGTTTTCATTCAGGATCATATTTACCATCAACACAATTTGTATGACATATACTAGACAATTTTCCTTGGAAAATGTTAGTTTTATAGTCCAACATCTAAACAATATAGGATAACATTTTAATATAAAAAAGCAAGTACAATGTAGCTCTACAAATTTTGACATAAAAATAGAACTAACTCATCTGAATGAAAACTAAAGTGTATGACATCTCAATATTGTGAAGAAATACTCCATCACAGCATTCCTCACAATATAATTACATTTAAATTTGTCGAGGAACCCATCATATTAAACATATGCCATCAGAGTACCAATATGTTCCTCGAGAAATTTCTCATTATAAAAAAACAGTATATTTACAGTGTAAACATTTATCAATGTTTGATTAATTTGGTCATCTGACATATTACATCCTGAGAATGATAATAGCATTAAGCAGATATTGATGTCATGTATTGGCAATGAAAACATACAAATTATATGATACAGTTGTATCATACTGATGATACAGACATCAAAAAAATTTAATATTAATCTGGTTTTAAGAGATCCTTAATGTGAAAGTTCCCTACAGACTTATTTTGTTCATTCGCTAATGTATAAACTACAGGTGATATTTTTGCTATAATTTTGTTTCTAACAAAGCGTGGAGCTAATTTTGATGAAAAGAATTCAGCGCCTTTGGAGTTTATAAAATTTCTCCGGTAGACAAAGTCACCTACATTATAAGAGCGTTCGACCCTATTTTTGTTATACAAAGTGGCATTGCGTTTAAAAGCTGACATAAGATTCTTCTGAACTTCAAAAAAAATAATTCTTAATTCATCTAGCATTTCAGCATAATCATGGGGCTTTTCTATTTGCATGTCATCTGCTGAGATGGGTCCAGGTTGATACCGTTGATGCATCTCACCTGACAGAATTTGTTCACGACCGTGAAAAAGAAAATAAGGTGTATATCCCGTTGAGATATTCACTGTACCATTCATTGCTGTTGATATTGGAATGATGTACTGACACCAGTCTCGCTGATGATCGTGTACCATACCAGCTAAGGCTGTGATTGCAGTCCTATGATATCGCTCCACCGTATTAACTTGCGGACTGTACAGAGCAGTATAATGTAAATTTTGAATTTTATATTTTGCAATCAAATCTTTGAATTTATTTGACGTGAATTGTACGCCATTATCTGCTATAATAACAGAAGGAACACCATGTGGCAAAAATATATGATTTTCCAACGCCCTCGTTATACATTCAGCATTAGCTTTTTTTATAGGAAATAACCAAATAAACTTTGTAAAGACATCCAACACAGAAAAAATATAAATATTTCCAGCTTTCGATCTAGGAATGGGCCCCACCAAATCTAACGATAACATTTTCATCGGCCTCTCTACCTTCTTATTATTTGACATTAAACCTACAGGTTTTTGCTGGTAGTGCTTAAACATTTTACAATTAACACATTTATTTATATAGTCTTTGACATCTATGAACATTTTAGGCCAGTAATACATGAGTTGAATTTTTTTATATGTTTTAAAAATGCCCAGATGAGCAGAATTTTCATCATCATGATGAGCTTTAATTATTGAGATTCTTTGTGATTTAGTGGGTACAATTTTCCAAGAGAACTCCTGTAAAAGTGCATATTTTACTTTAGAATTGCGAAATAATTTACCATCTCGTACGCAGAAATTGGGAAACTCCTGCGGTCTATCTTGACAGTTTTTAAGAACTCTGTCATACCAAGGATCCTCTGAGGATTCTGAATTTTCCATGTTTTCAGCATCATTATTCGACAAAGCAGCTACCTCCATCCTTGACAAAGCGTCAGGCACTACGTTAAATTTCCCTTTACGATGTTCTACCACAAAAGAATATTGCAAGAGCTCTGTGCTCCATCTAGCTAGACGTCCAGATGGATTCTGTAAAGTGGTCAACCACTTCAGACTATAATGATCAGTAATGACTTTAAATTGTGCACCATCAATATACGGCTTGAAGTGTCTAATTGACTCTAACACTGAGAGTAATTCCAGTTCAGTAATAGCATATGAACTTTCAGCTTTTGTTAGAGTGCGGGAATAATATGCAATAGCATGTTCTTCACCATTTTGAATCTGAGACAGCACTGCGCCAAGACCAATGGTGCTGGCATCAGTGTGTAACTCAAAGGGAAGAGAAAAATCAGGATTTGCAAGCACTGGAGCAGTGATTAAGGCTTGCTTGAGTGAGATGAATGCGGCTTCCGCTTCATCAGACCATGCAAAATTACTAACACCCTTTTTACCACCAGTGAGTTTGGTTAATGGCGCTGATAAGGTTGAAAAATTTTTGATGAATCTACGATAATAAGATGCTAGACCAACGAACGAACGTACGTCCTTTGCACATTTAGGACGTGGAAATTTTTCAATGGATTCAATTTTTTGGGGGTCTGTACGTAGACCTTGACCATCTACAATGTAACCTAAATATTTTAATTCTTTTCTACAGAATTCACATTTTTTCAAATTTATAGTCAAATTAGCATCTTTTAACTTCTTTAAAACAGCATTTAAGGTTGCAATATGCGAGTCAAAATCAGGTGACATAATGATTATGTCATCAACAAATACAAATACAGATTTTTCAAATTCATAATTAAATAATTGTTCAGACAGACGCTGCTGTTGAGCACTACTATTTTTAAACCAAATGGCATTACTACAAATTCAAATAGACCTCGTCCCGGTACTACGAAACTGGTCTTTTCACGGGAAGACTCTTCCAACCTGACTTGCCAAAAACTTTTAGCTAAATCTAAGGAACTAATAAACTTAGCACCATTTAAGTTTTGTAAAATTGACTGTATATGAGGCAATGGGTATGAATCTCTTACCGTAACTTCATTTAACTTCCTAGAATCTAAACAGAACCTGGCAGTCCCGTCTTTCTTCGCAACCATGACCACGGGGTTCGACCATGCTGAAACAGAGGGTTGTACTACATTTAGTTCAAGCATCATATCTAATTCTTGTTCCAATTGTTTCAAACGAACAGGTGACATCGGATAATATCTTTGTTTGATAGGTGGTCCCGTCGTTATGATTTTATGTTCTACTAAGTGGGTTCTACCAAGACCTTTCTTTTCGAATGAAATATTTTCATAGTCTTTTATAACAATTTGCAATCTTTTAAGCTGCTCAGAAGATAAATTTTCAGGAGTATTTATAGAGGCAACATGATGAACATTATTTTCTTTACCTTTTATAAAGACATTTTTAAATAAGTTTGGGGCCAGATTAAACTGTACCCAGCAATCTATACCTAAAATAAAATCAGGTGACAAATCTTGAACTATAAAAAATTTAACTAATTCAGTTTGACCATCGACCGTGACAGGTAAGGTGATCATTTTTGTAATTGACTGAAATTGCTTATTTGCAGTAGCAATACGAGTATTAATATGTTCAACAACATAACCTTGATTAATAAAATATTGTAAATATTTACTATTTAAACATGAGACAGACGCACCACTATCAAGCAATCCATTATATAGAGCATTTTTTATATAAAATTTTAAAAATGGTCTCCTATCATCATTACGGGCCCATATAACCGGTGCGACATTGGCTGTAGACAAAAACAGTTTCACAAATTTTAAATATTCTCCCCAGGCAACGGGATCAGCATAACTTAACTTTGAGCTGGACCGTCCCTGGGTTCCTGCCCGTTTTTTGAATTACATTTTTTATTATTTGAAGCATTTTTTGAGACATTAATATAAGAATCAGTTTGTGGAGGCAGTACAACACCACAGCAATCTCTCGTCCATACATTTTGTTTATTACATTTAAAACAGATAGGATGTTTAATAATTTGACAGTTACGAAAATGGTGTCCTACATTTTTGCATTTTTTGCATACTATTTGTGGTGTATCTGAAACCACAGCTAAAGGAAAAGATGAATTTTGTTGTCGATTAACAGTATAATTTTTTGATTTATTATAATTACATGAGCTTTCAAGAGGAGATTGTAATTGAAAACCCTCCTGCGTTTTCGCCATTTGCATCAGACGATCTATTGTTTCTACATTACATGAAATAAACATAATTCTAAATTCCGGTCTCACATTATTATATATAAGTTCCAATAATTGACGTTCCGGCCAGGGTGTCAAAAGTCGAGTAGCTAAAAATTGCATTTCCGTAATATAATCAGATAATTTTTCATTTGGTAATTGTTTGCGCATAGCAAGTTTATGTTGATAAATACTAACAGCGTTCACACATTTAAATCTTTCAATAAAGGCATTTTTCAACTGTGACCACGAGGAAAATTGCTCATAATTAGCCTTTAGCCAAGAACTAGCTACTCCAGTCAATAAGTCAGAGAAAGCACGATATAATTGACTATCTGGAATTAATCGAGATTTTTGTAAAAAATTTAAATCTTGAATAAATTCATGCACATCATTTCTCCCATCATACCTCAGATTTAGGTCTTTCAAACCCGATACCTCGAAATCTTTACTTCGACAACAGAAATTATTACACGCACCTGGTTGCAACGATACATTATCAATAGGATCCGCTTTACGAGAATTTACGGGATTAGCATCCTGAATATTTAAATACTTTGTTGATTCCGAGATATTATTTGGTTCTAATTCCAAATCCGATTCTTCAGATGACACAATATCCATGGCTTTTTGTTTTTTTAGTTTATTCAATTTATTATATGTGCAATTAAATGTTTGCGCCTGGACGCGTAACATATGAAACTTTCCTTCTGGTTTAATGCCTCGCTTTTTCAGTTCATACTTCAACGATTGTATCGAGTTAAAAGATTCGTCATCTATACGTTCCATATTTAAAGAAATATTATATTGTGGAAATGTCAAAAGAAAGTACCGAAACGTACGAATGATTTTATAACATCAGCTTATTACTCATAATATAGGATGATTTGATACAACATGATTAATTATTCGTACCGAAAACAATAATCTTTGTAATGTGTATGACAATAGGCATGATGACTAATTTTGAAAAACTATCTCACGATGTTTTTACGCATTCACTGTTTTCAAATATATATACATTTCTACATAAAATAAAGGTTTAGTAGCAAAAATCGCCATTTTAAAATCAAATTTGACATTTACGCCAAAAAAAGCTTGTAGTATCATGGCGGCTGCCGACCCTGACGGTGACGTCATGGTATCGTAAACTGCATATCACTACTATATGTAATATATGTGTTCTAAGACGATTTGTGTATTTATAATCAATTCAAAAGTGCATAAGTGTTGTGCGGTCCCTAAATGTACAAACACGACGAAAAAAAACACCTACTGAGGTATTTGTTTTCGTCCCACGCGAAAAAAAAGAGAAATAAGTGATTAAATTTCGCACGGCGAGACACAAGTGAATTTTATAAAGTACGCGTTTACAATGAAGTACAGTATTTGTTCCCCCACTTTTAGCTCTCAATAATATAATATTTACCATTATTTAGGCAATAAGCATATAAAGAACTTCATTAATGTCCAAACGTCAAAATAGGCCATCATAAGTTTCCCGCGTATGTTTTTAGCTTATGAACACATAATGTAGAGAGAAGAAGGAGCATATTTAATCGATTTTCGAGATGTAAGTTGTATTTAAATTACAGATAAATAAAGTACTTATATGTACTTATTATTAAGTTTTTACGTTTCGAAATTCTGATGAACAAAAGTCTTTGTTCGACGCAAAGAAATATCCGACCATCAAAAGTTCCATTCTAGTTAAGAGTAGTTAAGACAGGCAGAAAAATAACTACTATGGCTGCTATTGCTAAAAATAACGATAGCAGATAAATATAGCTTGTTATGAACACAATACAAATAACGAGCGCTATGTAATAATTCGTATGCTGCTAAAATTGTAACGATGTTTTAAAACGCATGCTTCGCGTAATCGCCGTCGTTTCGCAAATCGCTTCATTGCATGAAAAAAATATAGCTTGCTAGTTTAGTTTGGCAGTGACCAGCATCATAACATGTCGAACGTTCGTCAGCTCACCATCGCGTGACAAAATTGTAGAATACTAAAACTAAATTAGTTTACCATACGTTGCGAGCGTTCATTATTTATTTATTTATTCAATAAAAACTAAGTTACATACAAAATACAATTAACATAGGCCCGATATTACAGTCGGCCCTCAACTCATTGAGTTTGCCAAACTCAAGATTAATGTTAAGGGGAGATTTAATCCATTTCCGTATTACAGTGCAATATGACATGTCAGTTACTAAATCTTCAATTATAGACATATTTCACTTTTTCTGTGGTTATTATCTGTCAAATTTAAATAACCTCAAATAATACGAAATATAAAACGGGACGCTACGACTTTAAATACCATTGTTTTATTATCCAACATGGTAAATTTAATTTTTTTCACCAAAATAATGCTTTTAAATGCCCGTGTTCGTTTCAATACGGCTGTCAGTTTGTTTTGTTGTGTGGCGCCACCTTCGATACAACACTGAAACTACACACGTTGCCTAACGCCTCTAGTGATAGAAACTGAAACTACACGAGTTGCCTAGCAAATGACAGTTGACTCACAGTTAAGTACTTAATCTGCCAGAAACGTTGAGTTAAATATTTGTCGTTTTAGTGACGTATTTGAGGGAAGATTAGGTCTAAACGGACACTGTAATACGCTATATTTTTGTAAAACTTGAGTTTAGCTCTTAAACTGACACTGTAATACCGGCCCATAGTGTCCCCCGATAGGTAGGCGAGTATCTAGGTAAATTGAAACTATTTGCTTTGATGAATACTTGTTCCATTTATATTTAATTTGTTTTAGTTTTAAGTATCTAATTAAAATATTAATATATCGATAACACCAAAATAAACATAGTCCAGACCGACAATTAATGCGTATATTGTATTGAAGACTATCAGAAGAATTGACGCGACCATACTATGACGTCGTGCGCTCTGATTGTTTTTTCTCATAAAATGGCGGACTAACACATTTTGTATTTTTATATTTATAATATTATTATTATTCACTCCTATAAATTAAAAAAAAAAACATTTTTTAAATCTTTATAACCTATTTTATTTTTTAAAATCATAATTTCAATGATTTTTTTCTTACAGTCATCACACCTATTACATATTTTAATATATTAATCATAATATGTATATGAATCATAACAGTTATCCCATATGTATATTAGATTCATCATAATACATTGTGTATTTCCATTTCAACCTCATGTAACACTGTACAACTCCCACAAACAATATAATTACATCATTTTATTTTATAATCAAGCAATGAAAGCCACCAAGTTATTTATTTCTGAAACGTTAAATATTCTCCACCACGTTACAATACTCGGTGCGTGTTATAACAGATGCGTCAACGATTCAATAGAGCGGATAGCGATATTATTTGGTTTACTGTCCCAAATAAACCAAATAAATCAATAAATAAAAATAGCATGTTAAAAATAAGCAGCATATTCCATATAGCTTGTTATGAAAAAAATAGCCATTTCGAACAACACAACAGTTGACAGTAACAAACACAATTGACAGTGACAATATGGTGACGTCATGCGCTCTGATTGGTGTTTCACATAAAATGGCGGACAAACATATTTTGTATTTTTATTTTAATAATATTAATATTATTCGCTCTTTTAAAATGAAAATAAATATATTTTTTCAAATCTTTATAACATATTTTATCTAATAAAATCATAATTTCAATGATTTTTTCTTACTGTCATCACGCCTATTACAAAAAAAGAAGAGTTTCTTTATAAAATTAACATATCAGCATACGCCGTGCATTATTCCCATTAATATACAATCATATCTAACAATTACAAATATTTCATTACTCAGAACCAACTATTTAGTTGCAGCACGAGTAGTCATGCAACTACATAAGTTTTCCTCCCGCCGTATAGATGGCGTTAATTACACTTTTGACAAAAGAATATAATTAATTTTCATTTATTTTAACTTTAAAACAGTATTATATCCCCGACATTAATTTTAATGATTGTTAATCATTTCTAAAATAAACTACAATGATTATAGTCAGTAAAATGTCAAATAGATTATACAAAAAGTGTATTGTTATACATAAAAGATTCTATCATTTGAACGATGAGTTCCATAACATTTCTGAATTATTAACATTAATTTCTATTGAATAACCAGCGTAACATGTTGTTGTAGGTCGATACTGTGTACCACACATTAGACAACATAAATATAATATGAAACATTAAACAATTTATTCATAATAGAAACAAGACTCATTTCCATATAAAAATGAAGTTATTATCATCAAGAAGTAACATTACATTTGGTAAATTCAAACTAAATCATTCTCAGAGATGACAATATTACATCATAAGTTTATGTCAGACCAAATTAATAAACATGGAATACCTTAAATAAGAAATAGACCAAAATCCATATAGAAATATCATCTCTCCGAGCCTTGATTTTTTGTGATTATACAGCAGATTCAAATTCAGCATTCCCAAAAATTATTTCATAGAGTTCACCAACACTTTCCATCTGTAAAAGTGAAAATATTTAATTGCATATTCATTACAATCATAAACAAAACTCCCTATAGCACACATTGATTTGAGATTCAATTTAAAAGAACATTTTCAGTTATTATTTTATACAACATAGCTGAACTTTTAACATCAAAAATTGAGAAAAAACACATGTCCCCAACAGAGAATAAAAACTCAAATTGTTTTAAAACACCATTTCCTTTTAATTATATTGATTCAACATGAATTAAGAAAACTTTTTATTATTAACCAAGAGTATTATAACAATAATATCATTATTTAAAAAGACATTGATTATTTTCACTTGTTACAAGAAAAAAATATTAACTGCCATGCAACAATGTTGATTCTATGCAGGTATCAGACAGACTTCTTTTTGGTAATTACCACAACAATCTCCTAATTAATTTCTACCCCACATATGATTTTTATAATTATTTTTTCCAAGTTCAAATTTTATGACCGACCCAAGAAAATGTATACTATGTTGTATATTAGCAAAAAGGAAATTACAACGCTTATAAAGATTCATATTTTTTTATCTATAACATAGGTATTCAACACTAAAAATGCAAACCAAACATGAAATAACATTTAGCACAGTCCAACGACAAATTAAAATTATACAACCTGATGTTTTTTGAAGACAGTTTCAATTATAAAAATTTGATACCCTCATTATGTATGTTCAGTTAAAATGTGACATTTTAATTATGAAATCAGAAAAATAATTCTAATCAATTTATAGATTTCCAAAAAAAATAGACATTAATAATAATTGATGACAACTCAAGTTTTGTACTGAAAAGAAAGTGAATTTTTTGTTATAGTCCTCACGACATTTAATTATTTATTAGTTTACAATACAACCTGATTGAGTAGATTTCTTGAATGGTATTTCTCGAATAAGACTGGTCATAATGGGCTCTTCCACACTTTCTAGAAATAGTTTGGTTGACTTCTGGTCATCTCCTGAATATAATCTCACAGCTCGGCTTTCATGACGATGGATTCTGCGCAGTCCTCAGATTAAGGATGGGTTTAAGGAAGGAAAGGAATCGCTACCACAAAGTATACGAACTAATTATCAATTTTACGTTCTCTACAAACACTAATCTGTCCCACACAAACATCTGACTTTAAAAAGAGTTATAGAATGGGCGCCAGTCTTACAATCAATAAAAATAAAAAATACAAATGGAATTTAAATCCTAATAGTCCGCGCTCTTCAATTTTTTAAAAAAATCGAGCCCCACGTTGGGCGCCAATTGCAAAGGTATGGTGGTGTATGAGAAAAGAAAAAGAGAAGCTAAAATTATACTCACCATCAAACCTTACCACCAGCAGTCAGCGATATTGCAATGAGACTCATTTAAAATAATGCAAATATCTCAGTATCTCAGGGCGTGTTGTTTATTGAGTAAGACAAAAAAAAGAATATATTTAAGTATCAAATAAGAATTTTCTGTTCAATACAACAGCAAGGAAAACATGAAAGCTGAGTCAGATATGATGTGGGTAAGATTGAGTGATGAAAGAAACGCACAAATACAAAAGAAATTACAATTTATTGTTATCATGGTTGGCAAGGAGTGTTAAATATGATACAGTTATCTACGTTACCTGAACTAAGCTAAATATTTGACATTTTAATAAAATAATTTAATTCTTAAATTACAATTTACAAGTTTTTAAATGTTTTTCTAGACCATGTGGTGTATTATAAAAAGAAATATCAGACATGACATAATTAAACAGATTCAACTAAATTTTCAAATGATATCAGTATTTCATATGTTTTTTTTTTAATAACCAAGCAATGAAACAGTTTTATGAATTTCCATCTTCTTGAAGATGATCAGCAGGTACAGTTTTTGTGATGAGAACTACCATCGTAGTATTTACGTCGATTTGAAGTGCAATTTACAGGTGTTTTAGTCATTATCAAGTCATGATGTGCAAATATGAGCATGCCCCAACCATGATATTTAAAATTATTCATTTTCAGTCATCCATGGTGTACATAGTAAAGTACACCAATGTTGAAGAATGATGAAAAGACAGCATGAACAAACAAGATAAAGTAAAGAAGAAAGCAAAGAAGCAAGGAACAAAAGACAAAGGTCAAAGACAAAGGACAAAGGCAAAGGAGGCGGTTATATTTCCTGCAAGAATTCAGTTAAATTAGCGAACGTGACTCATGCCAGATATTTTATATAGACGAGGATCGATGAAATTAGATAGAGAACTTACCCAGCCTCCTTTAAACTTAAATTTCGAGTCTTTGTCGGGTACTTTTGCGTAGGCCATAGTTGAACGATGACACCTCGTGTCGGCTGTCAGCGTTGAAAAGAAAGGCATAGATATTTCGACCCGCCTAGCTAATCCGTTCACGGCTGTGTTCGCCTTACAACTTTTTTAGAAATATTGCCAATATTGCGAAGTGCGTTCGTTTAAGACATTTTTATAAACATTAAATTAAATTAATTAAGTAGTGACGTGTAAATACAAAATAACGTCACAGAGTCAATTAACTGTTGAACCAATCATATATTTTATTTTTTATTTTTATTTAGAGGACAACATAGATCATATAATAAATTATATAAAATAAAGATGATTTGATTAATAATAAAGCCAATTACAGGTTGTCGCTGAAGTTATTGTAGTATATTAAGATACATTATAGGAATGGTTACATATTATGGTGAGATATTGTGTGAATGATGTGTGAAATTGCATATATAAATGTGTCAGTAATATATGATATGAGTAGGTAGGTATCTTTGATTAAGTATAATAAATAAATATTTGTATAAATATTGCCAACTCCTGGTTATATGTACCTACGCCATAATGTTACCTACATTCAACACCCACCATATTTTATAGCTTCTATTTATTTTATTTTACGATATTTTATAGGATGTCTTTGTATCTTCTTTTAAGAATGAAAATGGCCTTGAAACAAAGTCTTATCTAAGTATACCACATTCCCAAATTTTGTATTCCAACACGAGTATTTAAGCTGAAAGTATTTTGATTTATCTGGTTGTTTGAAGGGTTATTTTATTATTGATAATATAAATCACCTGTGGGCAGTAAAAGTTCGATGGAAATGTGTGAACTCAGTTATTTTTGCCTATCCGTTTAGGGAAATGGTGTGATGGGAGTGTATCTTCTTCTTCAGCTCTCTGTCCTCCACTGCTGGATATAGTTCTCTTCCATATCCTTCCATTTCTTTCTGTCGGTTGCTGCTTGCAGCTACTTTTTACCCCCCCACAGCGGCTTTGTCGTCGGACCATCTTTTTTGAGGTCTTCCGACGCCTCTCTTGTTTTCCCAAGGTCTCCATCTTAATATTTTAGGGGTCCATCTTATGGGGTCTTGTCTTGCAATATAGTCCGCCCATTGCCACTTCAATCTTGCTTCGCAATCCATGACATCCGCTACTCTGGTTGAAGAAAACCAGAGGGAGTGTATTGTGTATAGTTCTAGCCAAAAATCTTGAACTTTTAATCATGAAGGGTGGCGATTTGCACGTAAACCAATAAAGCCAAAACACACAAATTTGCGCTCTGTGCAACCAAAAGCTCGTTCTAGATGTTTGGCGAAAATTAGGTATATGTAAAACAGTAATAATAATAATAAGAGTCATGCAGTGCCACTCATGAGATCAACTATATGATCATTGCTATAACAATGAACTTTCTAATCCAACCTTACCTCAGTATCTCAAAGATAAATTCGTTTATCTTTCAAACCACGGGCGTCCACTCCGATCTGCTGAACGTACTTTGCTATTCCAATTCACAGTACCGAATTTTTTAGCTCTTCATTTGAAGTACTCTCAGCAAGGCTATGGAATAGTTAAGTTTCATATCATTGCTATGAACTGTTATTATATTCAATCTTTTTTTGTATTTTTTGCTTTCATTCTGTTAACTTTGTTATATATATATATATATATATATATATATATATATATATATATATATATATATATATATATATATATATATATATATATATATATATATATATATATATATATATATATATATATATATATATATATATATATATATATATATATATATATATATATATATATATATATATATATATATATATATATATATATATATATATATATATATATATATATATATATATATATATATATATATATATATATATATATATTTTATTTTTGTCATGTCATAACCTTATTGCAACAGTACAAATTGTATTGTATATTAGCATCATCATCAACTCTGTTCGTTAGAAGAAGTTGTCGTTTGGCAATAAACCCGCCAGTGTAGAAATTATGTGTACAAGAAGATAAATAAATAATTGCTGAGGGTCGTGATCATCTTCAACCCTTATCTTCGACACACTGTGGATTGTTGTCCTCAACCTCTCCCTACACTCTGCTGTTCCACAGCAGAGTGTAGGGAGTGCTGTGCACAGATGTTCCCGTAACAGCCTTAATTTGATCGGTTCATCTATTTGAGGATCTTCCTCTACTTCCTTCGACTCCTCCCGCAACATTCAATTTTTCAAGGCTGCTATCGTCTTGTCTGGCGATGTGACCGAAGAAATTTATTCCTCAAACTGATGCAGGAGAGCCTGTCATCTATGTTCAACTCTCTTTGGATTGAGATGTTCGTTCATTATCGATTAAGGACAAAAGTCATATTATTATATTTTTTTAAGAACGTTCCGGCTAAAATAGGTGCGTTCCTATTCCACTTAGTCCAAGTTGATATTCTATAACGCTGAAACAGGAACGTTCCTGTTATGGAACCTCCAAGTAAGCCACGAGTTATTTCAATTCCCTATTCTATAACCACATTTTAGTCCTACAACTGTCAAAACGTTCTAATTTTTAGTTCACACCTAATTGGAAACGTACTAGTTATTTTCACAGCAGTCCGGAACATTTTAGGTAAGTTGATTTTAGTAAAGTTGTGTACGGAAACAAATAAAAATGGATAATTTATAGGTATTGTACTATGTTGAAAATAAAAACCAAATAGCAAATAAACATGGCCGAGCAGTGCGCAATACGCATGCGTAGTCTACGCTACAGATAATTTGAGTTCACTAATTTTGTAGATTTTAGTTTTAGGAACAATGTCAGCTGAATACGAAATTAAGTTCGAATTTCTTCATAAAATCTTTTCTCGTAATCATTATAATAATATTATATTGGAAGATCAGATATTTGATTGCAAATAAAGTACACTTCACAATTCCATCTATCAAAATCTAGCTCATGTGATTCTTTTATAATTTCGAAATGAAATCCCTAACTGCGTTGCAGAATCCCCGAAGTGTGGAAGTTGTGGATATTTGGGTTCCACATATACGGAATTTGGATCCGGATAACATGGGCGGTTGGAGGGTACCAACATATATGGCAAACGATCCCAACTTAGGGTCTCTAGAATGGGAAGGGAAACTTGGTTCGGCAAAAACGTCGAGGTGCTTTGGAGCCCCGGGTGGTGTGGGGTCCCGGGGCGAGGGGGAGGGAGGGAGGGACGGATGGGTCTCTAACATCCTAAAGCCAGACGTACGAAACTGGAGATTTTACACACGCCATCGACGTGTAGAATTTTATGAGATTCGCCATGCACAGCTTTTCCATTGCTTGTTAGTTCCATCGCAACACTACCTATGTACAAAGTTTGTGTAATAAAACAATTTTCCTCTTAAGGGACCTTTAACTTCAGTGGATGATAGGTACTTTTATCTGAAATTCATCTTTGCCTTAATTGAAAGATCTAAATCATTTTTAATTTTTGATAATCTTATCTTGATAAAATTTCTTAAACAACAAATATCAATAAGGTGTACTTGTATTTAGTTTTGAGTTATTTGAAAATTAAATATTGTATCTTGTTGCTAACTATATTATTTGAACTCTGTATTGAATTTTGAGTTTTTTGAACATTAAATATTGTTTATACTTCCTATTTGAACTCTGTATTTAGTTTTGAGTTCTTTAAACATTAAATATTGTATATTGTTCCTATTTAAACTCTGTATTTAGTTTTGAGTTCTTTTGAACATTCAATATTGTATCTAGTTCCTATTTGAACTCTATATTTAGTTTTGAGTTCTTTGAAAATTAAATATTTTATCTAGTTCCTATATGAAATATGATAATTAATTCTTATGTTTTATTTCATATGTGATTTTTAACGTCAAGTAAACATATAGGTTCATCATATTTGAACGCGTAAGTAAATAAGTTCATATCAAAGATTTTTTGCTTTGTGTTAAATACATTCTTCATATTTTAGTTTCAATACTGGTTTTATCAAAGATAAATAATTAATTTTGAGTAGCCTTTCCAAATATTTCTTGCCTTGATTTGTGTCATGGTTTCATTACTATGACACAAATCAACACAAATCATGGTTTCTTTTCACTACTTTTGTTTTAACAACTTTTTCAATAACTCCTCTTCTTTCTTGCCTCTTCCCAGTTCATCTGGGGTCGGCAATTCTGGTACGCAATCGCCAGACCTTTCGATCTTGCGTCATCTTTTGGGTTAGTTGCTCCTCCCTCTGCTCGCTCTCAATATTTGTGGGTATGTCCAGTGCGAATTTAACCACGTGATCATCATTTCGTATGGTAATGTGTCCGTACCATCGAAGTCTGGTCTACTTTAGTTTATCCGGAATAGGCGCGACCCCAAATCTACCTCGGACGTATTCATTTCTAACTCTTTCTCCCTTGTAACACCTGCGGACCACCTGAGCATCTTCATTTCTGCTGTATGCATCTTTTGCTCATGTTTTTTCTTCATGGTCCAGCATTCTGAACCGTAGAGCAGAGCCGGGCGGATGGCGGTATTTGCCCTTAGTTTTTATGGGCATCCTTGGGTCACACATAACACCCGACAACTTTTTCAATAAATCCAACAAACAAAATATTGATCTACTTTAAGTTTGATTATTTAAAACGTATTTCAATCTAAACGGTTTGCTCTGCGAAGGTAATATTAAAATAATTACCACAAAAATGATGGGTCGACGGTATTATTCCGGTTGCGGGAAGGCTGATTGAGGAAGGGGTTGGCTGAAAGAAGCAGAGGACAGAGAGAGATGGAGTTCATTGGAGGAGGCCTACATCCAGCAGTGGAGAGATGGCTGAAAAAAAAGAAGAATATATTAATATATCGTTTTGGTTGTGCCCGGATTGTTATACATTCGATAAATAAATAAAATGTTATTTGGTTCGTCAGCTCTGGTCGCACTAATGCGAGGCTTTGCCCCTCTCGGTTTATGTAGGTGGAACCTTCCGTTCTTGTATCAGGCAAACAGAAGGAGGTGGAGATAGCAGTGGTGGCAGTTTTCAACTACAAAACCGCAGCGTTCATCTTTTCCCTTTTTCTCAAAAAAAAATAAAATAAAATGGACCTCCCCGACAATAGGGGGTGTCCGGGGACCGTCGCCTCGCCTCGCCTCTCCGAACTAACCGTCAATACCTATGGCAGAAATCAAACATTTTTCTAACGATTTATTATTTGGTCAAAGTATTGGAAAATATAGTTTTGTTGTAATGCTTGTTTGTTCAGGAGAGTATTTAATTAACTAGTTATGAAAATATCAAATATTATTAATTTTATTTGTCTTATAATTAATTTTATTTTCTTTGTGACAAATACAGCAGCGTCAGCAATAACCATAGATTTTCATATACTATACTAGATGTTATCATATATAATCTAAGCTAGATGTAGTACTCCGTGCAAAAAGTGAGTCATGGAATATAGCGCGTTTTTCGTTTTTGTTAGTATCATAATATATTACAGTTTTTCTTTCATTTGAACACATTCTAGATAACTGTTCTCTAAATCTTTATAAACTAAGTGTTTTTTAGATAAATAAATCCGAACAAATTCACATTAGTCGTTATTCTCTATAGATAAACGATGTGGTCTGCCCACCAAAACGTCTAAAATCCCCCGGAAAAATGCCTCACTTCGATTCATACAAAATTTGCTGATTACGACATCTAGTATATTATTATATAAATCTATGGCAAAAAAACACAATAAACACTTAAATTGCACATATCACAAATGCATATAAACTTATACTATGAAGCAGTATGTAGGAATGAGAATTACAGGATGAGTTATGGCGAGATGCGAAATTATCTGAGATACATTTTCAAACCATCGAATTAATGAAACAATATTAATATATATTTTTTATTTATGTGTTCGCTGTTTGTTTCGTGGACTTTTTATGACTATAATCATAGGTATAAATATTTATTTTATTTATTTTATTTTATTTTATTTGGAAACATAACAGCTTTTGTATATAAAATATAATACAGTTAATAATTAATTAATAAGAAGCCTATTATAATGTTTCACAGAGTATACAAATACATTTACGTCTAATTGATCATGAAGGGTTTAGGAATGGGGTACGGTTAGGAAACTGGGAATTGAGGAATGAAATGGGAGAAGGAAGAGAGGGAAAGGACAGTTTCCCTAACCGATGCTTGTAGGCGCATTAAGAATTTGCTCAAATGCTTGTAGGGATAGATTAAATAGATCTGGCTGGGGGCTAAGATTATTATAGTAATTACAGCAGCGGTTGATAAAACTGTTTTGATCGTAATTAGTTCTTGACAAAGGTGTGTAGAATAGATTATGGTGACGCGATGTTCTAGAAGGGCAGTTAAAAGGTATTTTTCCAACAAGATAAGGACTATCGACCAGATTATTTAATGTTTTATGAAGAAAAAGGATATCTGTATTTTTCCTTCGTTTTTCCAAAGAAAGTAATTTGTGCTCCCTTAAGGATTGATCGTATGTGTAATTGTATATTTGTTTACGGAAGTTAAGGGATTTGACAAACTTTCTTTGGATTTTTTCGATACGATTTATATGTATATTGTAGTTAGGGCTCCACACGGTTGAAGCGAACTCTAGGTGGCTTCTAACAAAAGCATTATAAAGAAGAATAAGGGAACTAGTGCGTTTAAAGGATTTCATACATCTAAGTATAAAGCCCAGATTCCTAAAGCTCTTGTTCACAATGCTATCAATGTGAGGAATGAATGAGAGTTGACTGTCAATGATAACACCCAGGTCCCTTGCTTGGAGTTTTGTTAATAAGGAAGTATTGTTGATAGTATAGTTGTAGACAATCGGTTGTTTTTTCCTGCAGAAAGATATAGAGAAGCATTTATTGACATTTAAATATAGTTGATTACGTTCACAATAATTAATGAGATTATTTAGATCATGCTGTAGAAGCAGACAATCTTCAGATGAGGATATTGTTTTAAAAAGTTTACTATCATCGGCAAAAAGAAGAACTTCCGAGTCTGAGATACAGTTTGTTATGTCATTAATATAGATTAAGAAGAGCAATGGACCTAGGTGGGAACCCTGAGGTACGCCAGAAGGAATAGGCGTATACATTAATAGTCAACAACATATATTATGTTGTTGACTATTAATTTATTTTTTACTATTCGAGAAATACGTAGAACACTCTCAGAAGAACATGGGTTCCCAAAATGGAGAGCGGTGTTGAAATAAGGAACAGTGCTTATGAATTAAAAATTAGATAAAAAATACTTCAAAATAAGCATAAGAAATTATTTGATAGCGCAATTATCTTTAAAAAGTGAAAAAATAAAATAATTACTATCTAAAGTAATAAAGCAATCAAAATGTTAGTGTATGTGTGTGTGTGTGTGTATGTGTGTGTGTGTGTGTTTGTCTCACGCCTTCTGAAAAACCAAGAGCATCTAAAAATCTAATTTAAGTGCGAACATGTACCAGTATACCTGATGCAGTGTCACGCTAAAAAGAATGCGATAAAAATGCTGAATTTTAAAAATATTTAAATAATTATTTTTTTCATACAAAATTTTCCAAGTCATATCTGTCAAAAAAGTGTACATTTTGCACGCAAATATCTGTTAGTTTAAAAGTTAGAAGTAGGTATTTACACAAAAAAAATATATTTTGAAGTATAACTTAGCGTTTAAGTGAAAAACATGGTGAATATTTGGTATAATTATAATGTTTAACTTATTTTTAAAGTAAGCCTTTTGTACATAAACGCCGCCATTTTAATATCTTTTCATACAATATTTCATTTTCCCACCGAATGAATATGTTCTTGAAAATAATAAACCTTTGAAATAAATGTAATTATGAAATAATAAAATGAAACACAAGACATTACGGCAAGTTTTAAGACATATATTGTAAAAATGTGTTATTTATTAGTAAAGATATAGGCATAATAAAATTGCATAATTTGTAAATAATATTTGATTTTTCTGACAATTTTCATTTTTATGGCATCGAACAAACCAATGTAGGTACCTACATATTCAAAAAATGTATCCGAACCATTCGATATTACTTATGTGTTCGAATCGTTTCCATGGCTACAGAAAGAATGTGATATTCAAATAAAATTTGTTAGGAATCGAATTTATTTAGAAGTTTGTTGTAGGTAGGTACCTACCTAATACTATTTACTTACAAATCAACAATAATATACCTATACTGATTTCCTATAGGAAAATTATTTTATTTATTTATTTATCAACCGTTTGTCCGATTATAATGAAACTTTGGTGAATTGTCGAGCGTATGCCCAGGATGGTTTTTGGATTTAAACTTTTTTCTTATTCTTCTTCTTCTTCGTGTATTTGGTCGTTTTACCTATGAAGGGGGAGTATCCTGGGAAAAGAAGGTCCGACTGTCCCTCCATCTCTTCACAGGTCTTCCAGGACGGGTTCTGCATATAAACTTTTTTCTTCTTTTTCTTCAACGTGTACTTGGTCATCTTACCTATGAAGATGAACTATCCTGGGAGATGAAGGTCCAATTTTCCTTCCATCTCTTCGCAGGTTTCTGGATTTAAACTTTTTTCTTCTTCTTCTTCATCGTCTATTTGGTCATTTTACCTTTGAAGGTGGACTAACCTGGGAGAAGAATGTCCAATTTTCCTTCCATCTCTTCGCAGGTATCTGGATTTAAACTTATTTCTTCTTCTTCTTCTTCATCGTGTATTTTTGCTCATTTTACCTATGAAGTTGGAGAATCCTGGGAGAAGAAGGTCCAACTGTCCTTCCATCTCTTCGCAGGTATCTGGGTTTAAACTTTTTTCTTCTTCTTCGTGTATTTAGTCATTTTACCTATTAAGTAGAGCATCCTGGGAAAAGAAGGTTCTTTCATCTCTTCGCGGTTCTTCCAGGATGGTTTCTGGATTTAAACTTTTCTTAACCGACTGATGGGACGGGATGTAATGAAGGGAAGGGAGGCACTAAAGGGCCTGAAGGGACGGGAGGTATAAAACTGCCTGAAGGGACGGAAGGTACTGAAGGGCCTGATGGGAAGGGACGTAATGAGGGATTAAAGGGACGGGAGGTACTGAAGGGCCTGAAGCGGCGGGTCCTGGAGTCTAATTCTTTTTCTTCTTAATTTTATGTAGACCTTTAGGGCAGTTTTTATACAAACTATTTCCTATTGTCTAAATCATCTTCTTCTTCTTTTATGTATACATTTGGGTCATTTTTTTATAAAAATTATTTCCTTTAGTCTAATTATTATTCTTCTTCATTTAAGTACGTAGACTTTTGGGAGAGTTTTAATACAAACTATTTCCAATAGTCTTATTCATTTTCTTTTATGTAGACCTTTTGGTCAGTATTTATACAAACTATTTCCAATAGTCTAAATATTCTTCTTCTTCTTTTTTGTAGACCTTTGAGTGAGCTTTTATACAATCTATTTCCAATAGTCTAATTCTTCTATTAGGTATATGTATTTTTACTTATTTTATGTAGACCATTGGAATAGTTTTTTATACAAACTATTTCTTATAGTCTTATACTTATTTTTCTCTTTTTTATTTAGTCTTTTGGGTTAGTTTTAAGTCTAATAGTCTATTGTGCAGAAATATTATTAACGATATGCACACTTGATGAAAATACATATGAAATGAATGGGATATGGGATGTGACGATATAACCTGCACTAGAATCTTTTCAATACTTTTGTTTAATTAAATTTAAACCATTTATATCATCCTATTTTGAATAATTTTCAACACCTAATATTTAAAGAATGGGGGTTGTGGCCATTACTGAACTCTTCACAACATTTATATTCAAATTAAAAACTATTTACTATAGTTCAAGTCTTCTTCTTCTTCGTTAATGAAGACTTTCAGTCAAATTGAGCAAAAATATAATGCACACTTGATGAAAAAATATAAAAACGAATGGGATGTGACCAATACTAGATCTTTTCAGTACCTACGTTTGTTTAATCAAATTTTAACCACATCCCAACATCGAAAATTACTAAATTTTCAATAGGTACACATTACAATTTGTTTTCGATGGTAATATTTAAAAATGGGGGTTGTGGCCAAACCAATCTCTTTACAACGTTGATAAACAGTCATATTTAAAACCATTACGCATAGTCCATGCGAGCAGAAATTGTATAAATATTATACTTCATTCACACTTTATAGCAATATATAAAAAAGAATGGGTTGTGGCCATCACTTGAACATTTTACAATACTTAAACTCAATCAAATTTCAAACCACTTTTTATAGTCTGATATTGCAAAATAATTGGGTGACAATATTATAAAAACGATTGCTTTTTCTTTCACAATTTTACATTCTTGGCCAACGGCGGGACATAAAAGCTAGTTCATAATAAATAAATAAAATAGCTTTGTTATTTGGTACGCCCCTTTTGTATCGCGGTATACCTAAGCATTAAACAAATCGTTACATATATTATGTATACACATATTCTGTACAAGCGTGTTCATTAGGGCAATTTTCTTTTTTTTATAAAATTACCTCTTCCCTCCTCCTGCGACCCTGGTACCCCGGGTCAGATGTAAGGTTTCATCGTTACCCCCTCCGCTCAGGATAAGGGTCCGGCTGGGAGGGGGAAGGAATTAAGGGGCTCTTACCCCTCCTCCCCCCCGAAAATACCCTAGACACCCCCAAAACCCGCCCGCATACCCCCGGAACCCTCCCCGGGGGTCAAAGGAGGGACAAGGAGGCAGACCCAACCGCCTTTTTGTCCCGCCGTTTATTATTTTTTCTGAATTTCGCTAATGGACGGATGGGTCTAATTCCTTTTTCTTTGTCCACGGGGCAAACGGGCGGAATCTTAGAGAAAGAGCGGTATAAAAAATTCTAATGAAAAAGATAGTATTTTCTACCACCGGAACATAAGGCGCTCTCTTTTTCTTTTCTCGGATTATGTTGGGATTATTTTTATTTAGATTTTTCTACTATTTTCCCTCAATTTTTTTTTGTTTTTATCAAAATAGTACAAAGGTAGTGTGAGAATTAGCTCACAATAATGCAAATAGTTTTTCATGAAACGTGAACTACATTGAATATTTTTGTTTCAATACTTTGACTTTATTGTAATCTGATATCAATTATCAAATCTGGATAAAGCAGAAAAATTACACATAAATATTGAACTAATGCGATTCGCTTTACGATGAGACGTAGGTATTGCCATTCCATGTTCAAAATATAAAGATTAATAATGGACAAACTGATCGAAGGAGTTGTAGACCTAAACCTTGGGTACCGAATGGGAAGTAAAAGAGTCAGTATAGTATGCTACGCCTACGATGCGGTACTTATCGCAGAATCAGAAGATGACCTTCAAAGGATGCTCTACAAACTACATCATACATCACTTAAATATAATATGATGATATCCACAGACAAAACGAAGAGTCTCACGATAAGAAGCAAGAACCCGTTGAGATGCAAATTAGTGGTAGAAAATAACATAATAGAGCAAGTAATGGACTTGAAATACAGGGAATAGACATTACTAGCAGCGGTAGCCTATACGACGAAACATTGAGACAAGTAAATAAAGCATGCAATATCAGGATGCCTAAAGGGAAGTATGTATATGGAGGAATAAGCACATGAATATCGAAAGCAAAGTCCGGATACATAAAACATGTATAAGATCCATTGCCACGGAGTTGAAACCAGAGTACACACAATGAGAACAAAATCTCTTCTGAGAACATCAGAGATGAGGATATTGAGATGTATGTATAACCGGAAACACACTAAGAGACGGAATTCGAAATACTAAAATAAGGAAAAAGTGTAGTACGAAAGACATCGTTAGATGGGAAAGACAGCAGAGGCGATATTGGAGCTCACATGCTAATATAATGGATGAAAATAGACTCCCACGTATCGCTCTCCAAGAGAAACCAGCTGGAAGAAGACCACCAGGAAGACCTACAAAGAGATGGCGAGATAACTGGCAGTCCACTTCGCAGAAGACAGAATAGCGGTAGAAACAGATCTTCGGATCTATGAAAAGGAAGAAGTAGAAGAAGATATAAAGATTATTAAAACGGAAATATGGTTCTTAAATCAATTTATTTTTCTTAGTGTAACAGCTCACACTACTGACTTAGGCAATAAATATGGATGTTTTCGTATAGATAATATTAATGAAATGTTTTGTTTAATGTTTGTTTATTAATTTTTAATATCATTTATAAATTATTTTGAATAAATACTGTATAGCTTTGACTACCTATGTGTAACGTGTAGCGGTAGAGTAAATATACAGTTGAGAATTTTAGTCCGAACATAGTTTTCATTATTGAGTAAAAGTAGTTTTGCTTTCCCAGTGTCCAGTGTTATAATCCCTGTCGTTACATAGTTTGAATGTGAGGGAACGCATGGTGGTTAATGTGGGCATCTACTGTACAACTATCTATGTATGTTTTACACAATCAACTCCCCAACCAGTGCTTACATTGAACATTTTGCATACATACATGTATCATACGATGGCCAACATCAAACTAACAGTGAATATTTTTTTGACAATTGAGAAAAAATCAATTCATCAATATCAATGTTTTTCAGAAATATATTACAAAGACGAAATTAGTTAAAGACAGGGAGATCATCATTGTTAATGACTAGTTTATTGTAACAGTATTATGAAAGCTGAAAATTGAGAGCATTTGAAACTTCATTCTTTAGGAAGGATGCTTACAAAATATTTAAGAGAGTATGTTTAATAAATATTCTTCTTCTTCTTCATTGTGTATTAGGCCATTTGATCTGTTTGTGAGGGTGTACTATCCTGGGAGGAGGACCAACTGTCTTTCCATCTCTTCGCTGGTCTTCTGGATAGTTTTCTGTTGTTGGGTATTTCTGTCTTAACAATTTTGACAATTGTTTTGTCGTCCATGCGTTCGATGTTCTCCAGAAGCGTCTTCTGTTACGTCTCCATCTTGTTATGTCACATATATAGCTGATCCTTCATTTCTGATGCGGTCCATGAGGGTTCTTCGTTTCAGCCACTCTATGGCAACCTTTTGTTCTGTGCTATTACTTTTATCCTATAACACTTATAGGTAACTTACAGGTAACACTTTGGCTTATGAATAAGGGCAGACAGGGATCGGAAACAGCACTAACACACATATTAAGTTAAATTTGCACACATATACATTGAACATCTAAATTGTCTTACAAATCCAGTATACCCTTAATATTTAACCTTTGTCTAAATGATTAAACGTACTACCTCAGAACAGGCGTTCAGCCTAGTTAGATAGCGAAATATCAATATTTTTACTATGTATACCATTATGAAATGTACTGTACTGAAATTTAATTTAATATTTTAATTTTATATTTTTATTTGAGTTCCATGTCTGAGTTTGTTTGTCTGTATTACTTTTTTTTATTTAATTCTTATGTATTTGTAATTTTATATATTTTTATTTTAGTTCCATGTCTAAGTTTATTTGTTTGTGTCAATTTGTATATTTCATTCTTATGTATTTGTAAATTTTACATCTTTATTTTAGTTCCAAGTCTGAGTTTATTTGTTTGTGCTAATTTGTTTATTTAATTTTTATGTATTTGTTAAAATTTTTATATTTTTATTTCAGTACAATGTCTGAGTTTATTTGTTTATGTTAAATTGTTAATTTGTCGAATTTTTGGCACAAATCATCCAATAGGATGCAATGCCTTGAAAAAAAAATGTAAATAAATAAATAAATAATAAATATGTCATAATTGGGAGGATACACGCTTTGTATATTCTGACTGCTGATAGGTGGTAAGCATTATGTTGAATAAAAATTATATTTATTATTAAAAATAGTAAACATAGAGATATATTTTTAAAACCTTTTTCCTTATTCTTGCATTACAAAATATCTGAAACTTTAAGTGTTTGTACAATCCAAAAGTTCGAATAAACTCGAAGAAATGCTTGCGATAACTTATAAAAAAACCTAAAGTATTGCTACCATCGATCACATATTATTTTTTGGTACTTATCACGCGTTGAGTTTTTTTGTATGAAAAAATCGGTACTGAAGAATTTAAGATTGAACGTTTTTTTTCTTTTCGGAAAGGGAAGTAAAAAAAAGTTAAAAAATATTATAGGGTGTGAAAAATAATATGACTCGCCGATTAGAGAGGCACGATCAGCCAAAAGCTTAAGTGCACTTTACACGGACACTATTTTCAACGCGACCCGGTTTCCAACGCTTAAAATAGTATCCAAAATACAGGTTACTCCAAACATCGCTTTACACGCAACGCTTAAAACAGCATCCAAAATATAGGTTACTCCGAGCATCGCTTTACAGTACTTTAAACAGTTTACACAATTATATGTGCAAATTTTTAATATAATATAAATTAATGTATTAATTATATAATAATTATATAATAATTACAATATAGTATATTGAAAGTTTAGACACTTTCCAAATAAACAAAATACATCGCGAGCGAATGTGACACGTAAAAGTCAACGCAAACGGCAGCCATTTTGACTCGTCGGTAACGACGACAGCGAATAGTTTTACAGATTTCTGTTTTACCAAAAAGGATGAAAATCGCGTTGAAAATAGAACACGTTCTATTTTTTTACTCATCGCGTTGAAAATCCCGTCGAAAACCTGAAACCCGTTGAAAATAGTGTTCGTGTAAAGTGCACTTTAGAGGGGAACTTCAAAAGCGTCATCAAACGGTGAATTTTGTACCAAATTGGGACCGAAACGTTTTGATTTTGGAGGTTTCGTAAGCAGACTTGATTAAAAAAACAATTGAAGATTACTCAAAAAAAAAAAACAATTAAGTATAATCAAACCATTGCTAGGAACTTAGTACAAATTATGCACTTTCTACACTAGGTACATTCAAGAACTGTCAAAACATATGCCAGCAGGAAGACTTACGTTGTGATCATCTCGATCACAGAGTACCATTTTTTAAAACGATTGGACATTAATAGGAAAAGTTGCAGTCACCTACCCCACTCCATTGGGAACATTATAGTAAAAGCGATTGGACAGTCAGAAGTTGGAATTTTACAAAGATCGCAGATTCAAAGTATTGTCATTTTTTGTAAATGACTATAAATACCTTTTAACGTAGAGCCCACAATAAAGCATTACCGCCCTTAGAGGCATCACGTATAAGTGAATGTCACTTTACAAATTATAATTACTCTGCGTAATTTATTTATTTATTTCATATTGCTTCTCGGGCAACTAACAGCTACTATGTCAAATATTATGATCTTGCATTTTTTCATAGATGACTGAATGGTGTTGTAGATTGTCCTCGTCTTTTGTCACAGATTCACTTACGTGTACCCTCAAGACTCACTCGCAATAGTGAATGTTTCGCCTTACAAAATGTCTACATAAATTATTTGTTTGGTTCACCAATGCAGAGACTTGCAAATAAGTTTGAGCAGATCGATGTCTTTGCATTGGGTTATGGTGCATACAAGAGTTTGTTGTTACATATAATGAAATGATTATATTATGTAATGAATGAATCTTGAAAATCTATGTAATATTATTTTTCTTTTTTTTTCTTTTGTAAATATTACTGTAAACAAATGTATTTTTAAGTTGCACTGTTTTCTCTGCTGATTTGTGTTCAAATTTTATTTGTATATACCTATCTTTTTTTATATTTAGTTGCTTCACATATTGTTTTATTAACTTTTTTAGTATGTTTTCTTTTTTGTTTCCTTTTACTTAATGTATTATTGTTTTTAGTCTCAATGTTTTTTCTCAGTACCTATGTATATTTTAATGTATGTTTTAAAAGGCAATACATGCCGTATGTGAAATAAATAAATAAAAATAAATTAATTCGACACGCTCCCAATAACAAGTTGCCACTTCTGGAGACTTACGATATTAATCGTCTCACAGATCCAGACTGAAAACACAATTAAAAACTGTGTCTCCACCGGGAATCGAACTCGGGACCTTTGGATCAGCAGTCAGATACCCAACCAACTGAGCCACGAAGACCGACATAATGTAATGCATATTGTGTTAATTAAAGAGCTTAATTCTTTATCATTAATATTTTTTTTAACTTTGCCCACAAACATTTCTTTTTAAATAATATTATTTGTCTGTATGGATTCCTTCACCGGATGAACCATGATGAAAGCCAGGTTCAGGTTAGCAGTTTAAAGGAGAGGTATGAGGACGTTACGGAGTACCTACTCCAAGGAGGTAGCGGTAGTTGTTGGGAGACCAGGAAAATGGAAAATCCCCACATTCTAGATTAAAAAATCTCCTCTTTTTTTCGTTTAATTGTTCCGGTATTCCACCAACTAATTTATTTTTATTTCCTCAAAATAATGCACTGATTTTCAATTAGAAATTGTCTAAAACTTTGAAAGTGGCCATAATATGTACTTTGTACATGTAATACATTATCAATATCATTATTTTGTTAGACCAAGGCCGGATAAACGTGTATTTGCGCCCGTAGCAATATATTTGAATCCGCCCCCCCCCCAATTTTTTTGGAATTTTAAATGTAGAACTATTTAAAATTATGTAAAATCACATAGGGTCTAAAATGACGGGATTTTTCACATATACACCATCATGCCGAGCCTCTATCCGGGTACGCTAAGAGAACCGAGCGCCATACCTGCGAATTTTTGATTTATATGATTAACATTTTAGAATTATAAGCGCCCTTTTTAAGACAACCGCCCTGACTTCTTGTTCCTGATTGTTCTATGAGTTATCCGGCCCTGTAAAGTGAAACTATTAAATATTCAATATTTTTGTTGATTTACATAGTACATACATACACTTTCTTATTTTTCTTGTCGTTTAAAAAAACCGAATGAAATTATAAAGAAAGTGTTTAAAATTGTATTATTAGTATATGATAATAAATAATTTTGTTTCTTTGGCAGATGTCACTTAGACATATTAGTTTTATATGGTGAATATAGATTTATTGTAACCTATTAAATAATAATCAACCTTTTTACTGTCTTCAAAAATCATTAAAAGCAATAAGCATATAATGTAGAAACTATAAATTTACATGTGATTCAAATTTAGTTATTTGAGAAAAATATAAGATAAAGTTGAGGTTTTGTAAACAGTATTCTCGCAGTACGGGACCTTACCTTTTTCTTACATTTTTCTTAAATTACTCCCGTAATACGACCCTTAAATACTAATAAAAACTAACTGAAAAAAATATGAACAAATTATACGTTCTTAGTATTATTGATTTTTTACCACGATATAAAGTTAGCATTTTCATAAAGTCTGTTTCTCTCAATACCTAGAAAAATCACTATTAATAAAATTGGGCGATTGGTTTGCAACATTACTTTGATATTAGTACACACAAAGTAGAATAAATTATGCACATATGAAGTTATTATGAGGAAAATTTCACTAGAGTAGAATAAATCTCAAGTAATGCATGTGCTTCATCTTTAGCAAAATTTGACCTTGTGCATAGAGTGTAGTTATATAATGAAGTAAGTAGATTAAGCAACGATAGTTGTGGATAGGAAAACTGTGCCTCGGGTTCGTGTTCTTATGGTGTGCGTATCATAATAATTTTACGAGTTTCTATGGCACCGCACCGCAGGAGCGCAGAGGGTGGTGGGAGATATGTATAGAGTACCCCTTTTGCTAAGACCACTAAGGCGGGAGGGATGGAGTCAGGGATAAGGGAGGGCCTCGTGGGCGATGGTTTAACTCCGATTTCGACACTTGCGACGAATTAATATATAAATCTGAAAAGGGGCAATCTCCCAGCGCTAGATTCTCAATTCTCTTTGGTTATTCGGCGAACCTTTCTTTTCCGAGGCTTTGTTTTGCTCGTCTCTCTTCTGATGTCTGTAAGTATTGAGCTTTAATAGGTGGATGGTTGGGTGGTGCTGTGTGTGCCACGCCGCCTGCGTGTGGTATTCTCAGAACACAGCACACAAGGCACTGTATGTGAGGCTATATCTATGTACCATCTCGCTGTTATGTTACTCTGGTATGGGGTACTTTCTGCTGAGCCTTTTTTGTTATTTTCCAAAACTCAATTTTATAACTTTATACCTGTTTTCATTCACACAGTGGGTGTTTGATGCATCGGCATATAAAAATTCCAAGAAACGAGTGATTCGATTTATTTTCATTCACATGAGTAAACTTAGTTGATACCTGGCAAAACATATATATCCGAATCAAATTTAAATTGTGTCACTGCTGATTTCTTCTTCTTCTTCGTTTGCTCACTGCTGGGGACCGTGATCCATGGAACCTGATTTAATTCATTCTTATAGCTTTTACGAATCACATTAACAAGTATATAATATATGGTTGGAAGACCGCTGAAGCGATGTGAGGATGAAGTTTGAAGGGATGCTTCCCAACTATTACTAGTGCCGGGCAGTTGGATAGTTACTGCAGATGATAGAAGTTGGAGGCCAAGACTCGATATGGACTGTAGTGCCATTGAAGAAGTATATATGAGTATTTTTTTCCCAAAGATATTGTTGCATATGAGTAAAATAAAAGAAATATGGACAGATAATTAAGATTTGAATACAACTAGTTGCATGTAACACATGGGATCCAACTGTCGATGGCGATAAGTATGTATAATTGAAAAATACATACCAAAGTACAAATTCATAAATAAGATATTCTGTAAGTATCAAACTATTGAGAGTCCTTGTAGATATTGTGTAATGATGAAACGATGTCGTCACTAAATTCAATTTTTACAAAAATTGTATAAAAAAATTTAAATGTATTTATATAGGTAATGTGCATATTTTCTATAGAAAATTAAATTATCTAATTGGGGTGTTTCGGCGTTTTTCGATATTTTGAAAAAAGAAATGGAAATATAGGTAAAATGGAAGTTAAATACATATATTTATCATAAATAAAATGTTTTTCTTAATAAAAAAAAATATTTGTAATATATCTATATTAATAAAAAATGTTTGAGAAACTGGAACTTTTTAAACAAATTTGAGATTTTGTATTATGAATCCTTAATAATCCCTGACTGAAACATTAATTCTAAATTCTAAATGTAAAAGCTTTGTAGGCTTAAAATTTTCTATACTTTTTGAAATTTTAGGCTCTGTCAATCAAGCGGATCAAAAGTTAATATATTTATTTATAAGGGGAGGGACACACACACTTAATGTTCTACTCCGAATTATATGGTAAATCCATGTATGGAACATATATGCTGCGTAGCCTCTAAGTTGGTGTTTTTTGTGTTATGGTATACAATTCTCTCATACGGGACTAATATTAATACTGTTGATTCACTAAGAGAAATAAATTCTCTTGAACGAATCGACAGTTGGAAAAACAATGTAATATTTTTTGTTATTTGGATATTAGAATATGAACAATGAATAAAGATATAAATAATATGCTGAACCTAGAACAATAATCTAAAGTATTATCATTGTTGTATTGGTCAATATGTAATATGATCAATGTTGTTTTAATACGTATAAGCAGATTTGATACTGTATTATAATATATAGATAAACGGTCTTCAAGTATCTAGTTATGGAGTAAACACTCCCACATTGGCTATTATACAAAACTAACTCTGCAAGCACATAATCCAATACCCAGTAATCCTTGCTGAATTGTGGCATTTTATTTATTCTTGCTGCGTAGTTACCATGACCCATACCTTTGCATAAACCCAACCGATCACCTTACTTATACAACAGATTCGACCTTTTTAAACAAATCAGTTTATTGAATCGATATGTAACTGTTAAAAAAATTATTTTTTGTTGATTATATTTATGTCGATCATCTGATGCCTTAAAACAACATGCAAATTGAATAGTTTGCACAGGCTTCACTTGTATCTACTTTAGGATGGGAGTTCGGTAGTGGACAGTGATTAAATTTCTAATTGTTTCTTTTATTATTATTTCAGCATCAATAATAACAAAAAAAGAAAACAAAACATCACACAAACCAGGATCAGTAGTTTTCTATTAAATAAAAGAAAAACTTAACTAACTAAAACTTTAATAACTTAATCAAGTCAATTAACTTAATTAACTAAATAAACTTAAAAATTTGAATAATTGAATTAACTTAATTAACTTAACTAACTTAACTTAATTAACTTAATTAACTTAATTAACTTAATTAACTTAATTAAATTAATTAACTTAATTAACTTATCTGCTGGGGATCGAACCAAGGACTCTCGCACAGAAACCAAACGGCATACCAACTGTACCACGACGGTCGGCTTAATATCTAAATTAACATAGTTAACTTAATTAAATTAATTGAATTAAAACTTAATTAACTAAAATATGCGTATGCGTGCACACATCTAAAATTTAAATTCGTTCACATTCGTTCAAAATAAATTTTTGTACAATTAATTAATTTCAATTCTGATTATGTATTTTTTCGGTTCTATTTCGATTTCGGTTCGAAGGAACATAATATTTACATAGGGCTTCTGTACCCCCGGAAAATCCCTTTCGGACCGAGAGTGAGAGAGACCCATTTCCCAAAAAACCTTCGTAGCCCCAACCGAAATGAGGATTTTTAAGGAAACAAGCACCACGAGTTGTACCAGAACAGCAGGGTTTGTGAGATCTGCATTTGATAATAATAGTAATACGTAACCGGCCAACTTCACTCATCTTCGAGGGATCCTAATTAGTGATAATTTCAGGCACTTTGTAAAAATTCGTCGGGCTGTTTTACCAATATAATATAATCAAGATGTTAATAAACTTTTTCAATTTTGTTACGAATGGTGTCTGTTTCGACTGTCCGAATGTCTGATAATCGAATCTGTGTTGAGAAACAGAAATTTTGGTAAAAACGTTTTATTTTTTAGACGTATGTTTTGATATATTATGCACAATGGATGCTTATTTTGTTTCACCATTCTCGTATCCTCTTTTTGATTCTATTGCTCGAAAGTTGTTTTATGTATGGTTAGAAATTTAAATAAAAATATACCATGGATGTGAAGAAATAAAGATTATAATTTTAACAACAAAAAAATACATGCTATTTGATATTTTTTTTTTTTTTTTTATTTATTTAACAAAAACAATACAATGTTCACATATAAATCACAATTTAAAAAGGTATACAATTTTCATCATATAATTCATAATAACCCTCTTTAATTGAGATAAAATCTCGTGTTAAAAGAGGGGAGTATCTATTTAATATTATTACATTTACCAAAACATTGTACATCTACTAAAAAATATGAAGCTACACAAAAAAAGAATGAAATAACAAAAAATAAATAAATAAATCAGTACAATTTTTTAATTTTATTTTTAAATATACTATAATTTTTTTCGAGTCTAAGACTCAAAGGGAGTTCATTAAACCACTTAGTACCTTTATACTTATAGAAATGTTGTGAGGCAGTTGTACGTAAAAGAGGAATGGTAATACATCCTTGTGAATTTATTCTGCTGCTTAAAGAAAATGACAATTGGTTTGAATTTGTAAGAATATCTTTATGAATTTGGAACAATGAGATTTTTTTGTAGATATTTTCAACAGTTGAAACTTTAAATTCTTGAAATAAATTAATAGTTGGATAATCAAATCTCTTTTTTATCTTCAGTAAGAAAAGGTATTTCTGTTATTATGTTTTTTTACATGCGAGATACGAGTGGAGAATGTACAATTATAACAAGTGGATGAGTATTTATACTAAGGAAGCATGTTTCAGTGTGATGGAAAACTGGAAAAGATATTGAAAGGAGAGTAACGGCAGGCAATAAAGTGAATAGTGCATTAAGATCTGTAATGGCTGACCCAATTATTTTGAGGCAAGCAAAGCTTGCGGTACACGATTGTATCTTATGTATGCTAGTGAGACATGGACATGGACATGGCAGAAGATGCATAAAAGTAGAATTAACGCGGTTGAAATGAGGTCATTAAGACGAATGTGTGGTAAAACGGTTTATGATATTAGACGAGAATGTATGATTGAAAGAGATATCACGAGAGAGTAGTCTGGTGTTCGGTTCTCTCTGCCTACTCAAAATAGGGAAAGAGCGTGATGGTATAGCCTTTTTACAAATAATGTAAATGAAATATTTAAACATATTTTTGAACACGTACGTACTGAATGAATTTTTTGTATGAAACGATACCTACGTAATATTTTTTTTTACGAAAGGGGTCGTTTTGGTTTTGTGGATAAATTTGTAAGTACAGAGTATATCTATATTATGTACATATGTAAGTACAGAGTATATCTATATTATGTACATATGTAAGTACAGAGTATATCTATATTATGTACATATGTAAGTACAGAGTATATCTATATTATGTACATATGTAAGTACAGAGTATATCTATATTATGTACATATGTAAGTACAGAGTATATCTATATTATGTACATATGTAAGTACAGAGTATATCTATATTATGTACATATGTAAGTACAGAGTATATCTATATTATGTACATATGTAAGTACAGAGTATATCTATATTATGTACATATGTAAGTACAGAGTATATCTATATTATGTACATATGTACTTTTCATGGCATCCCCTTGTGCGATGCGTCATCACCGCGCCTCTTCCAAGTATAACAAATTGGCTGGTCCTATATACACCTCCTTCGCCCAGGGCGCTTTGCCCTACCCTTCTGACGACTATCCACCGTCCCTGACAATCCCCCAGAACTGTTATCATTCATTCTAAATCATTTTTACTACGGCATTATTTTAACAGAGGACTGCTCTCGTTTTCAAAATTGACATAATCTGAAACGCATCTTCAATATACACAAACCAGTCGCTCCTCGAACTGTTTTATTGACACAGCAGCCCAGCTGTGGAACGATCTTCTGATTTCTGTATTTCCACCTTTGTATACAACCCGGATCTTTTAAAAACCCGAATATATTCCTGATCAGATTGCAAACCCTCCCCAACGCTACTAAGTGCACTTCTTTGAAAGAGTATAATGGTCTCGAATCCCAATAGTTGGTGTACCCTATGTAGCCATGTTAAAAATATCTGTATCATCAGGGCGTTTTCTTGTTCAATTTCAGTTCAGATTATACTGCCAAGATACAAGAATCCATCAAGTTACGAGGTCATATATTCGCGTGTAGAAAATTATGGTATCCAATTAATATTTTCCTAAAAATCTGAAAAACATTGGATAGTCTTTGATTATGTTACATTGTATTTATTTTTTATGCATTTTAATAGACCTTACATTTGTTGGTATTTATTTAAAAAAATGTGTACAACAAACATTTTTCCTTGGACCACACCGAGAAAATACACTTGCAATGCACCAAAGTGTGCTAAAGGAGTGAATTGTATGTGCTAAAGAAATTAAGTATATTATATACCTATCTACTGCATTTGTTGTTTTTATTACTACTTGTGATTAAATAAATAATAGGAAGTTACTAATGATATAAGAACAAGGTTGATGTATAACTTAAAACTAAGTAAGTCGATAAAAAAGTCGCCGAAAAGTGAAAGTGATTATATTTGTGACAAAATCTTCACAAAGGAATTCCTGCTAAAATTGTTAAAATTAAAATTTCGTCGGAATGTTAACATAGAGAAGTGAGTGCATTCCCATAGAATAATTTCAAAAGTCTGGCCAGGTTTGTCAAAAAATTGACATGAGGGCGATTCGCACTCTGATCTGCCGTGATCAGTGAGAACAAACACATTGCTTTGCTGGTGCATCTAGAAAAGAATCTGTATGTCCAAATTATGTATAATGCAGAACATAAGTCTGGTAATAGTTTGTAGGAAGTGGAAACACGAAGAATTATCTTTGTAGTTGGATGGTTATCAAACTTATTGAACAAAATCCGAATGTTCTGTAACAACTTTTTGTCTAAATGAAGAATCAATTTAATCCGTCTTATTATTGATTGATATAGTAAAGAGATGTTAAGCAGTGGGAAGGAGAATAATTATTGCGGTATTTAATTGATCCGATTTATTGAACAAAATCAGAGAGATATGTAACAACTTTTTGTCAAAAATGAATATGAAGTCAACTTAATATAATTATATTGATGTCGATTTAATCCTAAGACTTATTGTTGATTCACACAGTTGACAGAATCTTTGCCGTGTCACTTGTCATTCGATTATCGCAATAATTAATTATTTAGCAGAAAACATTGAATTGGGAGGGAACCGGAGCACATGAGTATATCGCAGGATAAATAGTAAGTACCCACAGTATAGAGTTCCTATGTGCGCACATACCCACATATATGGCGTCTAGGACGTTATTCGTATGAGCAGGAATGGCGTATGGGGTATGTGAGGGTAAGTTTACTAGAACTCCTTCGTTTCATGGGTGTCTGATAACACCCCATGGTGGAAAAAATAAAACCTTTAGGGTTACAAACAACGGGGCCGTACTAACAAATATAAATATTTTCCTAAAACAATATTTTATACGTTAATTTTAAACAAAATTACTGGAATTTTTACTAAGTCATTTTCTGGAATAGTGCGAAATTATACGAAAAATATGATGTTAGAAATGCATATGGGCTACGATTATGCTGCGACTTTTAAGAAAAGATAGTAAACCTGAAAAAATGGTCAAACGAAAACAATTCCACGATACAATCAAGTTTCTTTAAATGTTTATAAAATTATGGCATTTTCCTTTAGGTATTTTATCAACATCTTTTTTCCGCTCGTTTCCTCATAATTTTATTAGATTTATATAATTCAGCTGTCAACATTTTATCATTGTTTTATATGACAATACTATTGTTACTTACATCTGTTTTCTTTTGTTATCTGTGATTGTGTTCCTAAGTGTACATATGTCGCTATCATTTTTGTATCCTCTTTAATCAAAATAAATTATAGAGAATTAATAAGTGCTATCAATTTTGATTGCACCTCACATACATTGCCCTTCTGGCAATGTATCGACGATCATTATTACCTGTAGGTCCTTTGGTATGTACACATTGGTTAGAATCGTTATCAATAACTTGGATAGAAATATATTATAGCAGTACGAGGACTTGGTACAGTCTTCTTCCCAATATCTTCTGTAGAAGCATCTTTCCGTGTATCCATTCCTGTTCTTTTCCCTCACCGATTTGTTCGGGAAGTGTAACTTGCAACAATTTTTTTGTGTGACAATAGTACTGTCAGTGTAGTTTAGTGCAATTTTGAAGGCCACCGCCTTCGGATGTGCCAATTGAGAGTTTTGACCATTCAGTTTCAATCAGACAAGAAGAAATATCGGTGAAATCCCTTCAATATAGTTTACTCATTATTAATAACCCTTCACCTGATGATTTTTCAAGAGCATTTGGTAACATTTCTTAGAAGTCATCTTTTGGGATGTATCAGATTTGAACCTGCGTTATTTCCCAGGTAGGCGGCGAGACGGTTGAATTTAGACCAACATTCCACGACGGTGTCATTTAATTTATTTAATTAAAACCGAAATGTTATGAACACAGGCCTGCATAAGGAGGAAGGAGGGAAATGAGACTCATTCGGCACAGTGTTTAGTGCTGAGTGGGAGGGGCGGACGGGGGAAGGGTAGTACCTACTGGGGCTTCTACTACAGCGAGTGTCTGCCACTTCCACCTCACTTCTGCACCCCTCTGCCTGCGTTACTGACTGCTTGCTTGCTTGCCTTTCCCTCCTCTGGGTTCCTTTACGGAAAAACTTAAGGCCGCTTTACACACATAACAGTATTATTATTATTATTTTTTTTATTGTGTAGCATGCAAACAACGTAATACAAGATTTTGTTTTTTTTTCGTTTTCTCGCGTTCGTTTTTCTCACGTGAGTATTTCTTCCATGTTAATTTTCGTTTACCGCGAATTTTCAGCTATATATATGTGATGGTCTAGTTTAAAGATACAATCTTTCATATAGAAAATATCTCATATTCGTAAAAAGTTTACAAAACTGATTCAATGCCTCGTAAATTTACCGATTTTGAAATCTTGTAGGTTGTAAGAAGAGCTAACGATACTAACAAGCTTTCCTTCGAAGCATATAATATGTTGTAAAATTAAACAATAATTAAAGTGACTTCATATAAACTAGTTGCATGTAACACATGAGATCCAACTGTCGATAGCGATAGAGATTTTGTATTTGTCTATACTCATACCAATTTTCAGCGTTCTAGCTTTTATGGTTTCTGAGATATATGGAAAAATAAAGTAAAAATTCAAAAGTTGATAACCCCTGTCTGAAACAATAATTCAAAATTCTGAGTATAAAAGTTTTGTAGGCTTATTACTGTTTATATATTCTGAAATTTTCGGCTCTGTAAATTGAGCGGATCAAAAGTTAATAGGGACACACACACACACACATACACACACTCACACACACACAGACACACTAAATGTTCTACTCCGAATTCTGAGTAAATCCGTATATGGAACATTTATGCTGCGAAGCCTCGAAGTTGGTGTTTTTTGACTTCAAAGTTGGAAAAGCCGTGAAAAATATAGACTCTGCATACAATCTAGTTCCTTCATACACGCGTCTTGGATTTAAACTGCCTCTTCCTTCAAAAGAATTTCATTCTCTTGAACGAATCGACAGTTGGATGACAGGGAAAGTTATCAGTATAATAAGGAGCAAAAGAGATATGGATAGTAATTTTCCGTTGATGGATAAATTTATAAGGGTGGATCAAGTCAGCACACACACTAACAGACTTAAAATGCTAATTCAACCTAACTAAATCGAAAAAAGTTGAAATAATATTCATACGTAATACTATTATTTTTACATAATTAAAACTCAAAGTAACTTTTAACTCCTGTAACTTTTGGTTAGGTCAGGTTAGGTATGTATGTTAGAATTGTATTATAACACAGTAAACAAGTATAACACAATAACTCGCTCACGCGAGTCCCAATAATAACTTCATACAAATCGCACCAACCTATTCCTACCAAAAGTTTTATTTTATTTTGTATGGCTCTCGGGCAATACATAAGTTTGGTTAGAATATGTAGGTTGGTTAGTATGTAGTGATAATTGCGACTCGCGTGGGCGAGTTGCATTGTGTTATAATATCATTAAAAATAATATAATTACTAATGAATATCATTTCAACTTTTTTCAATGTTGGTAAGGTTGAGTTAACATGTCAAGAGCATGCTGTATTGCTGTATTGATCCACTTCTTAAATCGTTTATAATTTGAAAATAGAATAAAAAGATTGGCTTTATCAATCGAAATCGGGTGGAACGCAAAAAAAATATTTAAAAAAATTAAAGGAGATTATGTTTGTGGTCAATAGTAAACTCCCTTCTCATTTAGCCACCTCTTGGTTGACGTCTTCCCCATCGCTTGTTGTCGGCATGTGGCCCTGGTATATTATCTACACAGCGTCAGTACAGTCAGTCAGCAGTATTGGACTCCGTAGGTACTTACTTACTACTTAAATTACAGACTTATATGGCATATTTTGAAAAAAAAAGAAACAAAGATGATTCACTGGTGTGTGGTTACACTTATATATGTTCATTTCAAATGCACACTCGCACCCCTTTCGCTGGTTATCTTACACTGTGGGATACGCTGTGATGGTATGAATGAATATTTAAATATGCTTGATGTTTGAGCAATTACCCGATGTTTAATAATTGATTAATTTGCATTAATCTTCGAGAGGTTTCCAATACAGCTGCAAAATATGCAAACGATTCAGCCAGTATCCCAAGTTCGGTTCCCGATAGAAAGAAGTTTTATTGAAATGTGGACATAGCGAACAAGACAACGTTTTCATATTGATAAAAATCTAACTAGATTTATGATATTCGAAAAATTTGTTCTTTAGACAATTGTCCTCGAAAAAAATATCTTTCGTAGAACTCAAATCTACATTACTTTTTACCAGTATTGGACTGCGAATGCAGCCTGGACGAGGAGTTTGAGAACCATGTTTTCTTTTCTTGTCCAATAAGAGACGCATTTGACATTCATCGAGCATTGGATGATGTTCGATGCTCGATGGAGGAAAAATTCCAATTCCCATTATCGGTACATTATCTTCTAACGTTAGGATCAACGGAAATTTATAAACTGCTACACAAGTTCATACAGAAAAATATAGTTTTACTGTAATCCCCCACAATATCTAATTATTTTTCATACTCATTAGAGTTGTACTATTGTTCTCACTAAAAACAACTCTAGTACAACTCTAGTACTAAATTTCGCAGTCGAAATGTTGTGCTGCACAGTTTAGAGCGCAGTTAACTGTATATACACATTGATCAACGTCTTTGGCATAAATAGTCCTGTACAGGGACTGGCTACCTTACAAAAAAAAACAGTTTTTAACTGTGTTAAATCAGTATTTGTGAGACGATTGAAATCGCAAGTCTACAAAATTTGAAACTAAATAGTTCCATGCATGTTAAATTAGTATCTCATGAAGTATGATGCACGATGGTATAGAATTAAGAAATAAATACTAGATGAATTTATTGTAAGGGCACATTACAATATAATTAATTTATTTCAACATAGTTATTCTATTTCTATGTGTTCATACCATGGTTCCCCGACGTTATCAATTACTTGAGCAACGGTTTCCCAGTCCCACGCCATCCATAACAACTCCTCCACACTCTCCATTCCGGTTTGTTCTCGGATATTACGCACCCATGACGTCTGCCTTCTGCCAATTCCATGCTGTCCCTCTATCTTGCCCATCAGCAAAAATTGGAAAACCTTGTAGTTCGGCCCACGCAGGATGTGACTTAGATATGAAATTTGGCGGATCTTTACACATTCTAAGAGTTCTCTTTTCAGAACTTCTATGTTGCTCACTTAATCAGTCCATGCTATGCGAAGCATTCTTCTGTGTAGCCACATGTCGAATTCGCTATTTTTGAGGCTATTTTTTTATTGCAGATTATAAACTAATATCATGCTGAGATTGTATTCTGAAAGTTTCATCACAATATATGTGTATGCTGTGTATTTTTGTGCTATGTACAGCGTGTTTATTCTACTTTCTCGATTATAGACTAAAATACTCATTACAAATTTTTATATATAATACTCGTTTATAGACCCCATTAGACATTGAAGGATATCTGAATAGTGTTTCTCATTTTTTTACTGTCAAATATCAAAAATTCAAAGTGACCCCAAGCTCAGAAAACTCGAAATTTGTTATTTTTATTTTCAAATTGGTAAAAAGGCCCTTTATTTTCATAAAATGGCATTGAAAAATTATCAAGTTTTCGTTATAAAATATTTATATCAAAATAATAAAACAAAATCATTTCATTAAAATGCTGAAAATTTTCCATACAAAGTTTGATTACTTTGTTCAGTGATTTGGTAGTGAGGAGTTTAGCGTTGGCCACAACCCACGCTTTTTTATTTTAATGTACCTAACTATAAATAAGTACGTTTGTAAGGGTCTCTCTATTACGAGACTATATTATGGTTCTTTAGTAACCTCGTCTCTAATCCTTCTATACAAACTAATCATCGAACTCTAAGCGAATACACGAACAATTTTCGGTTGAAACTAGTAAATTACAAAGTTTTTCATCCTTTGGCGAAATTTTTCCCAGTTAGTTGAGTTGGGAATGTCTGGTCGGGTATATATCCGACAGGGTACACCCGACCCATGTTTCAGCGTACAAGGGACCCTCAGAGGGCTCTCTGCCCAAATTTTGACCCCATTTGCGCTGAGAAGGTCTTATACCCGACTCTGGGAGGGACCGAATGAGGACCTCTTTTGTCAAATGAGAGGCCCTGCAATGCGGCCCCGAGCTTGAGATATTACGACCCGTATGTGGGGAATTAAACTGCCGGCCGCTATTTGTTTGATTTTATCGAAAACCTTTAAATTTTCGTTGACGCCACATGTAAAAATTTATTAAATCGCGGGACTCATTGTTTAAGAACTAATTTCTTAATATATGACGTCATAAAAGGTTAAGATGCATACACACTGCGTAAAATATATACTTAAATTACAAGTTTTTATTTGAATTGATGAGGGAAGTTAATCAAAAGACATACTTAGTGAAATTTGCGCAAGCGCTTAAAATGATCACTTAAAACCAACCGATTACAGGCCGTAAATCCTGTAGGTACTTGATTTCTCAGTTTTCCTATAGTATGTCCTATTCTGATTCATCTAAATTTTTTATCGTCTGAATTTTAGTACATGAGAAATGTCAAAAAGTTGACTGAATTTATACGGACTCATTACGTCATACCGTGCGGATGAAATCCTATTATTCACGGTCATAATATAGTTTCAATATCGTCTCTATTGAAATATAAATCTTGTGAAAGAATGATAATTAAAAATATATATAAACGATTAAAAACAAAATCACGTCGTTAGAAAGAGCCTTGACATACCAACTATCCGCCGGCAACTTGGTGGTCTAGCATTCAAATGTAACTTCAGGGGGACAGCATCGATACCTTGACGACCCAGTACAGTGTCCTGGCGATTACGTACCGGCAGAGGCGACTCCGACTAAGACGGGAAAAGGGCAAAGAAGAAGAAGATAAAAGATTAAAATCAGATCATTTTTCGTATAATTAATTGAAAAGGTTAGTAGTAAAGTTATAAATTCTCAACAAGGACCAGTATTATTGTTGGTTCTTAGTTTTATGAGTTACGAAATCTAAGTTAAAAGGTAGATTAAGCTTGTTTGGTGCTTACATCAGTCCATAGTTAAAATTTAATATTGATTTTAACTGCAATTTCAATATCTGTAAATATTATTTTCTATTGTGTATTTACTAAATTTCTTTCAAATATAAATTTATTTTCATTAATGGCGTATCTTATTTTACATATATAAGGGTACTTAGTATTATTTTTATCTTGCTTGACAAATGAAACTCTTTGTTGTTGCACTGAATATTTAATTATTTATAATTATTTACAGGAAACGACATTTAAAGTTTCTTATTCAATTGTCAAATTAAAATACAATATTTTTATCAAAATTCATTTCACATGTTTTCATAGGTGTTCGAATTTAGAACACCTACAATAAATCCTTTTTAAGAAAGTACTTATTAGGTATTTTCTTTACATCTCCCCCCCTGGAAAAGAAAATTTGAAACAAAATTTTCACTGAATTCATTCGTCTTCCTCGGTTTTTAATATTTCTTCTTCATCTAATGTAGGAACTGGAATAAGTTTTGTAATGTGAAATAGATTGGATTCCGTTTTTTTGTGACCTGTTTCTATTTTATATATTGAGTTTGAAATTTTTTTAACGATCTTATATGGTCCAATTTTCAGTTCATCTAATTTCTTCCTGTTTAGTTTATTACCATTTTCCACATATACCATGTCTCCAACCTTAAATTCATATTGTATGCGATTTTTGTTGTATAATGTTTTGTTGTTGTTATGTGATCTTATTGTATTTTCAAGTGCTGTTTTTCTATCTATGATCCAGTCACTATTTGATTTTAGTTGTTTTAATTCATTCGGTAAAATTGTAACATCTGTACCATACAAAAGATAAGTTGGTGAAAATTCCGTGACTGAGTGATTAGTTTCATTATATTTATTTACACATTCTTGAGCTACTGTTGTCCAAGCTCTCTTTTTTCCTTTTTCATTTGATTTGCATCTGATTTTGTTCACCAATGTTTGATTCAGCCTCTCGTTTAGTCCATTTGAGAATGGTGCATTTACTGCTGTAAAAACCATTGGTATTTTCCTGTCATTTAAGAATTTCTTGAATTCTTTTGAATTAATTCCCGAGTACTGGTCAGTGAGAAGCATGCCAATGTCCCCCGTTTCTGATACATTCATGACTAGTTTTATAAAATCATTTGCACTCTGAGTTTTTGATGTTAGAGTGAATGCATATCTTGAAAAGTGATCTACTAATAGATGTAGATATTTTTTTGACGATCGAGATCCTCCGAAACCTCCAATTGTATCTATAGAGATTATTTCGAAAGGCTTTGTGGCTGGGCCTAGATGAGACATCAAGCCAAATTTGTTGTGTCCTCTTGTTTTATTTTTAATACAAATTTCACAGCTTCTACTAATTTTTTTTATATTTGTAGTCAAATTTTTGGCTACATAGAGTGGACTAATCATCTTTTGCATTTGACTAATTCCAATATGGCACAGGTTTTCATGTATGTTTTTTAACAGTTTGATGCTAAATTCTTCTGATAAAATATTTTTTTCTTTTTTTCTGACCTTTTTTAAGAATATACTGTGTTTTTAAATAAATTTCCTTTTGTTATTTTGTATATTTTCATTATTTTTTTGATCTGTTAGAATATCTTCCAGTTTAATCAAGTTCACAACTTTTAACTGTTCGTCTGTATTTTCATTCGGATTTAATACTGGATTTCTGCTTAAACAGTCTGCTTACAATTTTTTTTTTCCTGGAGCATATTTTATATTAAATTCATATTGCGATAAATAATATGCTTCTTCTTCTTCTTTCGTGTCAGCAACGCATTGTTGCGTTGCTGTGGTGGAAGGATTGGCCAGAGAATTTCTGTTACCAGGGGGCACCGCGTGGAGGTTCCTTCCGTGCTCCCAATAATATGCTAAATCACCCAGTTCTTCATCGGTTCTAGATTTTAGATTCATGTTTTCTAGTGGCTTGTGATCTGAATAAACTGTAAACGATTTACCTATCAACCAATATTGCCAGTATCTCACTGCCTCTTTGATTGCCAAACATTCTAAGCATTTTCACTTTTTTTTTCACGGCGTTTTAATATGTTGCAATATTTTTCTTGTATTATTTAAATCGATTACAAATTAATTCATATTACCGTTATTGTGAAATATTCAAGGAGTGTACTGATCGTACGTTTGTTTTAATTAAGTTATATCAAAAGTGGTTATAAAAAGAATCATGAATTTGGACCATGAATAAGAAACTTTAAATGTCGTTTTATAAGGGTACTTAGTATTATTTTTATCTTGCTTGACAAATGAAACTCTTTGTTGTTGCACTGAATATTTAATTATTTATAATTATTTACAGGAAACGACATTTAAAGTTTCTTATTCAATTGTCAAATTAAAATACAATATTTTTATCAAAATTCATTTCACATGTTTTCATAGGTGTTCGAATTTAGAACACCTACAATAAATCCTTTTTAAGAAAGTACTTATTAGGTATTTTCTTTACACATATATTATACATATATTTATATGCTTATTTATTGATCTCTTTCATGATAGTTAAGTTGTTTTGTACAATATACACCAGAAATCAGATACGTTGAGCTATTTTTTTTACATTTAGTGCCGTATATAAGAGAATATTTATAATATAATGTACTACATGCCTATCTTTTCTTACAATTTAATTAATCACATCGTACTGCTCATGTTATTTCTTTATTCATTTGCTTAAAAATAGCAAAAACAAGATGGTGTATCGTCAGTAATCTTTCTGAAATAGATAGATAGAGGTGTGTTTGACATCTCAGAAATAGGAGAAATTCGAATATTTCGGGTCGTATTGCTATTATTCGTCAAGGGACTATATCGTGCCCCTGCTTTTATACAAGATTCAGTAGTGCGGTTTGCTTTGTGGTCCCTATCTATGATTCATAGTATCTCGGTACGTCGGAAGAACGGTCCTTTTTGATCCCCAAAGTTGGCAACTTCTGGTCGGACCTCTCGGGTTTTTACTTCCGTAGATAGCAGGCGGTCATAAGACGATGGGAGGTGGGCGGGAGAGAGGTGGAGAGCCACCATCACCACCACCCGGGTGGGCGTGTGTAAGAAAATCCTTGGCGTGTACAAATGAGCGGGAGAGGAGATAAATGGTCAGGGTTGCGGCTCGCCGGGCTATTGATAGTTAATCAGTGGCCGGGATGGTGACGCAGTAGATACGCTTTGCGTGATACCACCTCTGTCTCCCCGCTGACACCCTGGCATTTATCATCGATAAAAACAAGGCGGTCAGTTTTTCTTTCACCACCGACCATCACACACATCACAAAATTTTCTCCTGCCAGACCTGATAGCCATCTGTCATTTAGAATGAACCTCGGATCGATATTATGAGGCGTTGGATACATTCAACAAAATACAAAAGAATCTCCTGTATACCTAAGATAATACAATTCTTTGTTAATAACTCTGTTCTTTGTTAATAACTTTGTTATCGAAAAGAAAATGTTCTTAATTCTCCATTTAATTTGAAGCTCTTTTGAAATTTCAGATTCATAAGTCAACGGACCAATTGAACTTTTCAATATTTGATATTTCCACAAATTTTTATAATAAATACCTATTTATCACTCGTACATCATAATTCTACTAAAATTTTCAATATTCAACGTTTTTATATTATTTTCTCCAAACATTGCGAATCAAATAAAATTAAAAATAAACATTTTTAAGCGAGTCTTTTGTATCAACTACTTTCCAAAATTTTCAATATACAAGGATATCTATTCAAAAATTCGCAAGTTAAATAATTGAAATCAAATATTAAAACGTAAAATAATATGATTATTTAAATATCTGCTTTCTCTCAGCCCTTTATTAACTCTTAAAATGCCACAAATTGTAATGTAAACATTTCGTTTCAATTATGATAATAAACCCTCAGTATAAAAGCGAGATAAATGATATTTCATTCATGAATCATCTCTGCGCTTTTCTGTGACCCCAATTCATACACTTGTAGGGAGGGGAACATATTTGATTATGAAAAACTTTCAGTTACGAAAAAAAAAATATTATTTTTCTAACGTATTTTTTTTTCTAAATCAAATAATGTAATGATTCTACGAATTATTTTAATAACTTACAATAAATGTATTATGTATGTATCTGACAAATATGATATAACGCATATTTAATTTTACACACGAACATGAAATATCACGCGAAAGATAGAAGCAGAATTACTATGTAATATATTCAATACGGAAAAAAGTCATTCGACCGGAGGATGAAGCGGTCTATTTGAAATAACTCATTCGTGGTACAAAATCAATTGTATCAAAAAATATATCAGATGCAGTCGATCAAATTTTGCCTGAACCATTTTTGTTGAAATAGTGAATTCAGCCTATATTTGACTGTAAAAGAAACGTAGAATTTTTATTGTAACGTGCAAGTATGTTTAATTCAATATGAAATGTCTCCGTGTACAAAGGTACAAAAATAAAGTGGAAAATTTCATCGCTACGCTAGTTTAATCCAATATACGATAATACGCCTTGCTCGGAGATCCGGTTGAACCATCTCTCGACGTGGCGTGGCCCATCCCTAGGTATGAGAACACATTCAAGTTAGTATTCAAATGGCAGAGTATAAAATGGAAAGTTATATGAAGAAATGTAAACATCTCCCCATACCGTGGCCACCTGTTGCTCTCCTAATACATTATGTGTGTTTTAAAATATTTGTCGGTTCATTCTGAACGAAAAAGGAAAAACGATTACGTAGATTTTAGGGGGGTGAAGCATTTAATTCAATTGTTGAGGTAAATATTACTAGTCGTAAATTATTTAATATTTTACTTAGCGTTATATATTTTACTATGAAGCGTTTTGATTATATGTATTATTTAATCTGTCTTTTCAAACTGTTAGGTATTATGTCGAAAGCCGTAACATAGTGGAAAACTGATCGGCTTCTATACCGGCGTTCTGGATTCGATTCCCAGCAGAGGAGAAATTGATTAATACATCACACAAATCTATATTTTCTGGACAGTTTAAGAAATAACCATTCGGCAGTAAACTCGTCGCTTGTAGGGTGTAAGGAATTATTTATAATTAGCATTTTCAATTTGTTGATTTAAAGCGTTTTGAATCACTAATGTTTTGTTTCGATTATTATTATCAATGAAAGAATTAAACATTTTTGATAATGAAAAATTGTAGACTTAAAGTTTTATGAAAAACATCTTCTTTTGACTTTTCATATATCTCAATATTGTTATTTGTCTAAAAAAACACTAAATTCATTCCAGTATGTTATATTTCGACATTTTATTTTGTTCTCAACCTGGTCTTTTGTTTGATGGCAGATTTTACATGGTATCGAATTTTGGTAAAAAAAAATCTTTACCAAATTATCAAATGTGGTACAAAATATACTATGAAAATCCTAATGATAATTCCTTTAAAATCGATATTGCAACTTAATCTCCCGAATGTGTTAAGTAATATTGGGATAAGAGGGCATATAAACTAGAACATCTCATTTTAAAATCAAGTTTGTCAAATATGCTAAACATCGTGTTAAAAAAAAACCCATAAGTATTTTCATAATTTCTTTACGGAATAAGCGTGACTCTATTTTAATTCGTAAATTCTCCTGTAAAAATATTATTGTTTCAGCATTTAAAAAAATATTGTCCACAGCTGTATGTCATTGAGGAATTTTTTTTATTCTTAGAGTAGGTACATAAAATCAAAGTGAATGTTCCAGTTTTTTTCTGCATATACAAAACTGAACAAATTTTGGGTTTCCGATCATTTGAATCCGGTATTTTTTACTCTTTTCATGAGCACGTGATAGTTACCCTTACGAACATCGAATTTCGTAGTGTATTTGGCAGTTTTAATATATCATGTTTTCAGTCATTTATATTTAGCGTTGTATGCACTTTTATGGTAGTTACATGTAAGTCTTATTAACAAACTTCAAAAAAGAAGGTTATTAATTACTATTTTTATGTGTATTAAGCGATTATTTTTTTCCACGTTGTCTGATTTTAATGTTTAGTCTGTGTGTGTGTCTGTGTATGCCTGTGTGTCCGTCGCCCTTATAACTTTTGATCCGCTCAATTTACAGAGCCCAAAATTTCAGAATATATAGATAGTTATGTATAGAAAATTTAATTTTCTATAAAAATATGTACATTATAGTAGTACGTCTCAAACTTCTTTTGACAATTTTGATTAAAATTGAGTTTAGTGACATCGTTTCATAAAAATTGTAAGGCAGTTAACACTACACAATATCCCACTCAATAGTTTGATACTTACTTAATCTTCAAACATAACGGTGGGTCAGTTCTGTTCCCAGGAATTCCAATCTTACTCTGGGATTCCTCAGGGATCTAATCTGGACCCGCTCTTGTTTTTGTTATTTATTGACGACATGCAGGATGTCATTGAACACTGTCTTTGTTTACTCTACGCTGACGACTTAAAGATTTTCTTGTCTATCAGAGCTATGGAGGATTGTTTGAAGCTCCAGTGTGATATTGATAGCTTGTCAAAGTGGTCAATCACTAATAAATTGTTGTTCAATATTAAAAAAATGAGTTGTCATGAGCTACAGTCGCTTGACAAACCCAATATTATTTAACTATTTGATGGACGGTACCACGCTAGCACGAAAAGTCACATTTGAGGACTTGGGGGTGATGTATGATGCTAAGTTGACCTTCGCTGACCACATCACCAACCTGACATGTGGACAGATGCTAGGCCTGACTTTTCGCCTGGGAAAATATTTTTCAAATCCGGAGGCGTTAAATAGTATATTCAACTGTATGGTGCGTACCAAACTGGAGTTTGGTAGTGTTGTTTGGGCACCATGCCAGAAGAAATACTCCGATATGCTGGAGCAGATCCAGAAAAAGTTTTTAAGGTACCTTTACATGCGTACGCATGGAGTGTACCCAACTTACATGCATCACCCTGATCTCCTTGAGGCCTGTGCCTATCAGAGTCTCGAAAAAAGGTGAGATAATTCGTTACTTCTGGTGGGTTACAAAGTTATAAATTATATCATTGACTGCCTAATTTTGCTTGAGCACCTAGGCCTTTACGCTCCCCCGAACTACATGAGAGGTAGAGGACACCACTTGTTTAATTTACCTGCCGCTCGTACAGACGTGGTTGCTCGCAACACTCTCGTACGAATGTCTGTTTTGTTAAATGGTTTACCTGTTGAAGCAGACGTCTTCTTCTGGGGCGTTCAGCGATTTAAAAAATATATAAAATAAAATAACGAACAGGTGTGGCACTGTAACTGGCGTAATGCTGTCGTGCGAGAAAGAAAAAAAATAAATAAATATATATCATGCTGTTTTCATATTCTGGGTAGGAAAAACAGACTGACCTCCATACTATCATATCCTGACATATATATATACCTACATGTTTTATATAGAAAACAAAATATCTTAAGATATTTATTAATTTGTGTTTATAGTTTGGTAGGTATTCTTCAATTACGTATACTATCGCCATCGACAGTTGGTTTCATCTCATACATGTCACTTTTGTTTTTTTTTTCATAATGCTGAATTCCAATATAAATCATATATTTTTTACGATACATAGATACGTTTTTTTTTTACATGAACTCTTCTTCGACATTGTAGGTATTTAAGTCGCATAAAATATGTATATAGAGGGTATGACCGATTCTGAGTTTACCGAAAAGTATTCGCTTCGATGGTAGCTCCCTCAATCAAGGGCTCCCGCGGGTGCACGGTATCCCTCCCGTCCCCGCCCCCCGAAAAAAAAATGCCATGGAGTTTCTCCCCGTTAGTCCGTGTACTGATGCCGTGCCTCGCCTGAGGATATTTCTTTTCTCTGATATTTCTTAGAGAAGCTCAAACTGTGTGGATATTATCTTCTTCAATATGAACCAGGTTTTATGTTCTATTTTAATTCATTCCAGGGATTCAACAGAAATTGTGTTTGTGAGGAATTCGTGTAAAAATTCAACAGAATGAAAGTAAACCCATAGCGGTCGTTTGTTCTCATGAAAATAATGAATTGGTCCAAATATATAAAACGTGCATCGGAACAATGGTGTTGAAGCAATGCCAGACACGGCGAGGGCAAAGCAATTACTGAGAACCAAGGAATTAGAACTCTGTGGACCATCTTGGACAAAAATAAGAGATAGAATCGTCAATACGGAGATCCAAAGAACTGTAAATGGCGGCCCCTTCACAGAATGCTATATGAGCGACAAAAAAGCGTAGTACGAAAAGTAGCTCATGGAGCCCTCTAGATTAGCAATCTCGGCATTATAGTGCAAAAAAAAACAATCGACGAATGTCAATAGAAGATTCACACTCGTGGACTGTCATCGACTTTTGGAATGTAAAGCATTAAAGGTGTGACTAAGATCTCTTTAAAAAAATAAACTTTATGGGAATCAACCAAAAGTAAGGCACCATAACTATGACAGAACTTCTTGAAGGCTTTAAAATTGTTTTTCGAGTTCACAGAATCCGCATTATGAATGGGACCTTGAAGAGGCCCACGGACAGCAACGAGCAGCTCCGATCTATAAGAGGACAACATTGGGTGGCAACAAACCCACAGGATGTTCCGAAGTTTGGTCCGGGTATTGACAGAACTTACATGAGGCAGAGGAGGCAATTTTCAATCGGTGAAGACAATTTTTAAAATTTCGAAGTTTCGAAGCGACTGCCTCTTCCATAGAACGATTATAGTTTATGATTACATCCTGATGAAGAGCAGTATTTTCTTTATTTCAGATTGTATGAAATAGTGGAGAGTCACGATTTCGTATGAGTTTCGTTGTGATGTGTTTGTATGTATGTATAATGTTCAGTGCGTATTAAAAAAGTATCCAGTCATAGTCAAAATATTTATAGCGTTATAATTAAAAATAGGGTTTAATATTTATATTAATTATGTACATATTAAATTATAATTATATGAAGCGATTTCAGTCGATAATTTAATGTTTTATAGTTGTATATACCTACGCAAACATTGCTTGTTTTTCCCTGTCAGAAGTAATGATGTTTGATGGAAAGTTTTTAACATGTCAATAGAGATGAATTTGGAATATTATAGATGAACCAGGATTTCTAAGCATCTTACAAAAATAAAGATAAATTTTTAATTTATCTTTATTTTTGCTTTCTGTCATGCAAACAACATAATGAGCATTGCATGAATGAATATAATGAATTAAATTTAATTTTCTGTCAAAGTGTTTGTAGTCATCTTGTAGGGAACGTTGTGTTACCCGGCGTTCCTTTAGCATTGGCGCACCATAAGCCGGCAGTAGGGAGGGGGGGACTAGGGAGCTGGGGTGGATAACGGACCCCCCCTTTTTGTGCCGAGGGGGCCAAGGCGGGGGCGGCCATCGAGACTTCTTCTAGCGCTCGCCTTCCTTCCTAAGGCTTCTCTCTCTATTTTTTTTTATTATTTATTTTTTGCCCCGTCTTTTGGGGCGCCTTGTAGGCGACGCGACGCCGGAGGGGCGTAGGGGACGCAAACTTGGGGGACGCACGACGAGACATTAAGAAAAGAAATTAAAAACTTTAGTTTTATTCTTCGGCCTTTACGGCACGACCAACAAAAAAAAACTTTCTAAACGTTAAACCTATGTGTTACGGTAGTTAAAAGTTACTTAAAAAATTGGTTGTTTGGACCCAAAATGAGTTTATAAATGTTTATGTTATGTAAAATAACCAATTTAATGTGTCTAGGTAAGTATATTACCTAGACTTACAAATTATGAAACTAGAAACTCTAGAGTCCAAAGTTATTTCGATAGTTTTCATCATATTTATTTTTCATCTTGAATTTCAGTTACAATCAATTATAAGTTTTCAGTGACAAAACAAAGTGTTTTTATTTATTTATTTATTATTAAGGACCACTTACAGCTAACAAGTTATTATACATCAATAGTTCCATAAAATAAGAGCAAGCTACTACAAAACTGGTCAGCCAATTACAAGTGGCTAAATACTGCATTAAAAATTGGCGCACAAACCAATAAGAAAATAAAAATATCTTAAATGGAATTTATATAAAAATAAATAGATACAATAGAAACTAGGATCACAAAGAAAAACATTGTATTAATAATATTTTCATTCGTCCTGAGGGAGAAACAGCTTTGAAACTGGTCAAATAAAATGACTAGTATGTGGTTTCAAAAAATAATAGATAATTGAAAAAAATGAAGAAACAAATTATTATAGTTAATTAGATTATTGTAGTAAATGTCATAAAAATTACCGCGCATAATTAATACTATACATATTATTAATTTGAAGTTGATATAACATAAGTATGTAAATATATATACATAGTAAATACAACATTACAATACATCCAGTGGTCGCGAGTTCAAATCCTGCCTCGACCGATTACGTCCACCGATTTCGTACAAGCGTTTATGCTTAGCTGAAGGAATGTATGAGCATGTATATGATCTTGTTTCAAGGACATATTGGTTCTTTTAATAAAATATATGCAAATAAAAAAATATATATTTAATAATTACTTAAATAAAATTATGTAGATACCTATTTTATTTATGAAATATGACAAAAAATATCTGAATTTTTGAAAAATTATGCTAATTATTGATGAAACTTTTACTGACATTGGGGTCAAGTCCAGTCAAACGGTGAAATCAAAACCCTTATGACTACACATATCATGGATATAATTATCATTATGGAGTTCTATAATATTTTAAGATATTATAGAACTCCATATGATAATTATATCCATGGTATGGGTAATCATGAGGTTTTTGATTTCACCGTTTGGTCGGACTCGATGGTTTTGGTATAGACATAGACAGTGTCTGCTCTGGGCTATCGATTATAATATTAATAATCGCAGATCGTGTTCGCAATGTTGAAATAAGAAAAACACATGGAATTGAGGACATCGTTCGGTGGAGTAGATCCAGAAGAAGACATTGGAGGGACCACGTAGCCAGAATGGACAGTGATAGACTTGCGTATATAGCAGCAAATGAAATCCCTTCTGGTCGCCGTCTACCCGGAAGACCACCATAGAGATGGAAGGATAGTTGGACTTCGTCATCCCAGGAGGCACAGTTTTTGAATTGCAGACCAATACTGGTCGAAACGAAGAAGAAGTTTAATAATAATAATGATAAACACTTTCTTATATCCTGTGCCAGTGGCGAGTTGAAGTAAAGTTCATATACATAGGTATCTTCTTCTTCTTCTTCAGCTCTCTGTCCTCCTCTGCTGGATATAATACTCTTCTATTCCCTTCCAAGTATTTCTGTCGGTTGCTGCTTGCAGCCAATTTTCACCCCCCACAGCGGCTATGTCGTCGGACCATCTATTTTGAGGTCATCTGACGCCTCTCTTGTTTTCCTAAGGTCTCCATCTTAATATTTTAGGGGTCCATCTTGTGGGGTCTTGTTTTGCAATATAGTCCGCCCATCGCCACTTCAATCTTGCTACGCGATCCATGACATCAGCTACTCTGGTTCTCTTCCTAATTTTCTAATTTCTTATTCTATCTCTTAGGCTTATACCAAGCATGGATCTTTCCATGGATCGCTGTGTGTATTTGAGCTTTTCTACATTTCTTTTTGTAAGGGCCATGGTCTCCAATGCATATGTAGTCACTGGCAGTATACATGATTCATATGTTTTTCTTTTTAGACAGATCGGAATCTCTTTATTTTTTAGGATGTGTCTAAGTTTGCCAAATCTGCCCAACTCATTCATATTCTCCTATACATAGATGCGGAGTAGCAAATATAATCTCGAACCCAGTTTTTTTTAATAAATAAAAATGTCATAATTATGTAAATAAATAAATTCGCGTTTCATTTTATATTCCGATATTAATGATTTACAAGTCACAGCCCCCCACGCTCTCATATCGATTGTTTGAAGTTCCTTTAATCGTTATTTTGGTAGCAAGGATATAGGATATAGGTGTGGAGGTGGAAAAATATTTTGCCGTTAAATGAGCGCATTTCGTCAAGCCGTGTAGAGACACAAAGTTAAAACAAATTTAATATCATAAAACAAAATTAATGTGATAAAAGCTTATGTTGAAAACATCTGTAAAAACCACCATAAACCCGTGTCCCTCCCCCACGCACCGCGTTACCCTCCTCTCCCCCGGCAACGCTCTGTCACTCCCTCCTACCCGCCTTCACTCCCCTCGCCCCTCGGCCATCATAAGCCGCTCCCAAAAGGCCAACCCACTCTCCTCTACTCCGTGTGCTCCTGGTACCCTGGTAAAGCCGCTCCCCAACCTAAATAACTTTTATATACGCTTTCCTAAATATATAAACGTTAAAAATTACTTTATACATTATAACGTCCAACTACTACTGCCAATTAGCAGTAAAAATATTTGTCATAAAAGTATCTAATGTTGATTATGTACGGTGATGTTAACCCTATTCTGCATAAACCATTTGAAAACGAATGGATATTTGTCATAAAACTATCTAATAATGTTGATTATGTACGATGATGTTCACCCTAGTTTGCATAAATCATGTGAAAACAAAGAATATCTAGCATAAAAGTATCAAATGTTGATTACATACGGTGATGTTAACCCTATTCTGCATAAACCGTGTGAAAACAAATGAATATTGTCATAAATTTATCAAATGTTAATTATGTATGGTTTTGTTCACCCTAGTCTGCACAAATCGTGTGAAAACAAAGAATATCTAACATAAAAGTATCAAATGTTGATTACATACGGTGATGTTAACCCTATTCTGCATAAACCGTGTGAAAACAAATGAATATTGTCATAAATTTATCAAATGTTAATTATGTATGGTTTTGTTCACCCTAGTCTGCACAAATCGTGTGAAAACAAAGAATATCTAACATAAAAGTATCAAATGTTGATTACATACGGTGATGTTAACCCTATTATGCATAAACCGTGTGAAAACAAATGAATATTGTCATAAATTTATCAAATGTTAATTATGTATGGTTTTGTTCACCCTAGTCTGCACAAATCGTGTGAAAACAAAGAATATCTAACATAAAAGTATCAAATGTTGATTACATACGGTGATGTTAACCCTATTCTGCATAAACCGTGTGAAAACAAATGAATATTGTCATAAATTTATCAAATGTTAATTATGTATGGTTTTGTTCACCCTAATCTGCACAAATCGTGTGAAAACAAAGAATATCTAACATAAAAGTATCAAATGTTGATTACATACGGTGATGTTAAGCCCATTTGAATAAATCATGTGACAAGAAATGAATATATATCATAAAACTATCGAATTGAATTTGATCTAATCAATATTTACAGCCTTGATATTGTAGAACTCCATATTTGGGGATTATAATAAAATTTCTTATTTATTTAATTTTTCAGGCCATTAGTATCGGCCTAGTAGGAACTTATATGGTTTTACTGGTGATCAGTGAAAAAGATCGCCCTATCAAAGAAAAAATAAGTCTTCATGGAATGAATAAAAAAATTGATTTTATAAAAGTCATAATCATGGATTTCATTATCCAAATAACACATAACGATATAATCATAACGGAAGTGAAAAACACTGACACTAGGATTCTTTATAAATAAAATAAAAATCAAAGTTGTCTTGAAAGTAAGGACTTTACCGAACCACTCGTATTAAACGTCAGTATACTCATTTAAGCCGATCATACTATGGAGGTTTTATCAATTAATATTCAAGTTCCATTATAAATTTAAAATAATAAAAACACATCTACATATTCAATTTAATATATGTAAAATTGTAAACATAGAGTTATTTATTCTTTTTAAAATTTTAATTGTACAGTAAATCTGTATGCCAAAAAGCATTTTTTTTACCTATTCTTTTAGTCATATATGTATGTAAATAAAAAGATTCAATATTTTATGAATTTTCTGACGAAAACTCTTATTTATTTTTTTTATTTTTATCATTAGCTTCTCGGACAACTAGTAAATAACAAGTTGCCACATTATGGAGACTTGCGATATTAATCGTCTCACATATGAAGACTGAAAACACAATTAATAAAAATGTGTTTCTCCACCGGGAATCGAACCTGGAACCCTTGGATCAGCAGTCAGATACCTAACCAGCTGAATCACGAATGCCGACATTATTATTATTTCATATCTAAAGACTTCGACGACACATAAGAAAAGCGTTAATTTTTGAAATTGATTCAAAGCCCTTTTCTCTGCATACAAAATATCTCAACGCACGGATACAAAAAATGGAAATCTCCTTGTTTTTAAAATCCAACGTTTACGAATAATTTAATCATTTTTACAGAGAGACTACAAGATGAATAAAAAAAACATATAAAAGACGAAACTCAAAAGTATGAATGATACATGTTTAGAAATTAAATGTAAAAAATATCTTCACTGCTTCATAGTACTGGAGAGTAAAAAGTAGGTAAGTTCGCAGAGCCAACAAATAAGCAAAAGCGCCCTTGGAATTGTATTTTGCCATAAAACGGCGCAATATAAATTTGTTTATTATTAATAGTGACAATTATTGAGATATTCACATTTTATTCTACTCTTTTTAGCCTTGTATACTTTTTTGACAGGCGTTCGTGGTTCATTCTATATATGTACATGTCCGAACCATCACAAAGCATTTAACCTCATTCTACGCACAATATCTCTTTCAATCTTACATTCTTATCTAATATCCTCATTCCTTATCCTATCCACCCACATCGTTTATTTTTTTTTCAGGCCGAGAAAGAGTTGTTATGATCATATAAATGAGATTTTGAGAGATGGGAACATACGAAGTCTGAATAATAGGAGAGCATGCATGTCAGCATATATGGGTGAGCATATATGGGTTTAAACACTAAAAAAAAATTGTGACTACCGAACTGGCTACCTGCGTTTTTAGCCAAACCTTTGTCATCAGTAACAAAAGTTAATCCATTTGGTTAAGTGCACACAATATTTACTAGCATAAACGAACTTTTTATTCAGTGAATGAGATAAAAATTTATATCAAGATATAAGATTCTGGTGTTCGGTTCTCTCTGCTTACCCTCATTAGGGAAACGGTGTGATGGTATGTATTTATGTATGTAAGATATTCACATTTGGTAATGGTATAATATATGCAAGTTCTTCATAGTTATTTTTCACGTGTGAAAAGATAATGGTATCTTTCGCTGCATTAAAATTCACACATATCAAAATTTCTTTACCTCCGATTTCAATTTATAATTAATTAATAAAAACTTCCAAAATAATTCAATAAAAATGATTTAATTTGACATAAATTATCCTAATGATTGGGTGGAATGTCATATAGTCAAGTCATGATGTGTTGTCATCTTAATGATTGGGTGGAATGTCACGTAGTCATTTCATGTGTTGTCATCCTAATGATTGGGTGGAATGTCATGTGTTGTCATCCTAATGATTGAGTGGAATGTCATGTAGTCATGTCATGTGTTGTCATCCTAATGATTGGGTGGAATGTCATGTAATCATGTCATGTGTTGTCATCCTAATGATTGAGTGGAATGTCATGTAATCATGTCATGTGTTGTCATCCTAATGATTGGGTGGAATGTCATGTAATCATGTCATGTGTTGTCATCCTAATATGATTGGGTGGAATGTCATGTAAGTTAAAAAAGTAGTCGAATATATTGGTACACATCTAAAAGAAACAAATAATCATTTTAATTACCACTTTTGTAAGTCAGTGGTATCTCTAGTTTTTTTTAAGATCTGAATTCATATTTTCCTGAGCAGATTGTAAACCCTCCCCAACGTTACGTAGTGCGATTCTTCGGAAGAGTAAATGGACCCAAATGCTAATTTATGGTGTCCCCTACGTAGTCATTTAATAAAAATCGTTCACTTTTTACCACACGTTAATGTAAAATCAATCAGTTTTATTTTATATTAGACGCTGTTTTTATTTTGAAAAAAAAATGTATTCATTTTTTAATAGGTAATAATAAAAATTGAATATTATAATATATTAGATGAATGATGGGGAGAACTATTTATAATTGTTGCAACTTGTTATTGGGTGCGAGTTAAATAATTATTTGACATAGCACCTGTTAGTTGCCCGAGAATCTACATAAAATATAAACTTTAGTGTTTTCATAAATAAAATAATGAATAATATTTTTTTACTGTAATTTATTTATTTATTTATTAATTAATTAATTATTTATTTATTTATGTATTTATTTATTTATATATTTTTATTTATTTATTTATTTATTTATTAATTAATTAATTTATTTATTTTTATTTTTTTATTTATTTATTAATTAATTAATTAATTAATTAATTTATTTATTTTTCTTTATTTATTATTTATTTATTTATTTATTTATTTATTTATTTATTTATTTATTTATTTATTTATTTATTTATTTATTTATTTATTTATTTATTTATTTATTTATTTATTTATTTATTTATTTATTTATTTATTTATTTATTTATTTATTTATTTATTTATTTATTTATTTATCCATTTATTTATTTATTTTATAAGAGTATTACACAATATTTTGACTAAGTGACAATATTTAACAAAAATTACAGTATTGATCCTCGTGTTCGAGAGAGGAGTATCGTAATTACATACAGAAGAAAAATTCAACATATTGGATTATGTATTGCCAAAAATATCCCCTTTTAATTATAAACTTAATATGCCCTTATAAAAATATGGCCTTATATTTATAAACTTTATGTACTTGTGTACAAAGGCGGGTTTATTGCCATAAGGCAATTTCTTCCAACCGATCCGAGCAAAGAATCTAAAGTTTAATTGATACAATAGTATTTATATTTATTGTTATTTTATTTATTCGTATTTATTGAGAAAGAATAAAACAATAATACAAAGAGAGAAAAAAAGAAAAGAGAACAAAAGAAGAATATTACTGATCAAAGCAATGAGGAAAAGAAGGAGAAGAAGAAATAATTCGTTTTTTCCTAGGCAATATTTTTTTGTTGAAAGATTTTGAATTTTTCGTTGTTATTTTCTATAGTGTACATACAAAAATGTTTGTGTTTTTTTGTGAAAACTTGCCTTTTTTTGGGTTGTAACAATTCTCCTTTGACCATAATCGTTGCGCGCTAACGTTGCAAACTTCAGCACATTCATTTTATAGATAGGTACGAAGTGAAAATTTCTTGACGTTAAAATTACCTTTCAAATAAATCTCTGGCGTAGCTCACCACCTGTTGCATATAGAATAACCTATTCCCAATTTTACACTATTTGCCTACCAACTCTCTTGTTTTCCCTTCTTTTATATCATTTGATATTATGATTTGTTCTTCAACAAACGTACTTAAACCCCTGGGTCATTATTTACTTTGTCAAGTTTCTTTCCATAACTTAAAAAAAATCTTTTCACCATTTTATTTTACGAAATTTTCTCCGCTTCTTTCAATATCAATCTTAATCCATCTCTTACACGTCATGTTGATGTCTTTATTTTTTTCCACACATGTTTTGAAATACTTTTTAACATATCGTATTTTTACTCTTTGTTTACCGTTATTTTTACTATTTGCCATACTTACATGGTTACGAGTCCATTATGTAGCCGTTTAGTATGTAATGACGTTTGTAATGCCTTCTTTTAATCGACATACTAAATTCAATTTCAATATAAGTATTCAAAATTTACTGTTTTAATGTAAACAAATTCTAGTATCGATCTAAACGGAGCCAAATTCCTTCTCATCAACAGAGGCGGAGAAATAAAAAAAATTAAAATATTTTTTGCGTAGTCCTGGAAATTTTTTGTGATAATATTTTTTAACACGATCTTTAATTCCGTTAATCACAACAGAAACACAGCAAAAATAGCATTATTTCGGAAATTCAAAACTAAAGATTATTCAGGATTTACGATATGGTGTATAGACTCAATAATAGTTTGTGCAGCGTTCACTATTATGTATATTCTTGTGTTCCCATATCCAACAGTTTTTGAAAGATGACGTATGTTTTAAATATCGCTTGAAAAATAAACAAATAAATAATTAACATATCGTTGATGTCTTTGAAATGCCTATTATTATTTATTTTTAACTTTTTATGAACCTATTTTTACTTTTACTTATGTAACTTCTATAACTTGTTTTTTTTTCTCTTAAATTATGTAACTATTTTTTTCTTCTTCCTTTTTTTTACTTAACTTTTGTGACCGAATTTTATCTAATTTATGTAACTCTTACTTGTGTAACTTACGTGTGTGATTGAATATGAGCTCATGTAATTTTGTGTGCATACATAATTGGACGTCCAGCACATTTTTTTTATGAAAATTGTAAGCTGGATGACTGCCGATGTATCCTTTTAATAAAATAAAATAAAATAAAAATACAAGATCATGTTATTCTAATATATAAAACAAGCATATTTTATATACTGTAATTGTTACTACTTGAAAATGTGCATTGCACGAAATTTGATTAGGCGAATTTATGCTGAATTTTAAAATTGTGTGGCGAACATTCACTGAGAAATGTCGAAAATAATTATTGCATTGTTTTTTAGAAACACACTGTTTAATATACTTGAGAAATTTGATTTCAAATTGGGGTGTTATGGTTTATATGCCCCTGGTACATGAAAAAATTGGTGCCAGGAAAATATAGTCAATTTAAAATAATCCATTCCCTGAGAATATAATATTGGATTTTACGCACAATAGCTATTTTATAATAAACAATTAAACACGTATTAATAATCGATTTATTAACTTATTATTTATTTTTTATAATCCATTCAATAACAAGAGCATTGGTTATGAGAAACAATAATTAAAATAATACATATGTTTATAAAAACCAATAAAATGCTAATAAGAGTCACATGGATGTATCCACTCTACTAGCCAATGGGCATGTGCTAGAGTGTACATTATTATGTAATTATAAATAGATTTTAACTACCTTTTTATTAAAAAATAATGTGTTTGATTTAGTTTAGAATAAAAATAGTTTTGTATTTATTCATTTATTTTAAGCTTTTTGAGCACGTGTGCACAATGGCGGGCTTATTGCCAAATGGCAATATCTTCCAACCAACTATATTCATTTGGTAAAAAACCTATTATATTTATGGTATGTAACAACATTTTTATAACAACAGTTTTACATTTAATTATTATATTTAATTAGTTAATTATTGTATTACTACGGACACATAATCGCAGTCTTTGCGTGTTTTAGTAAGAAGCCAGTGTGATATAAGTGTATTTTTGAGTTAAGCTGCAGAAGTTTTTTTTGAATTTTGGGTTTCTTTCTATGTCCATAGGTTGTATTGGTTCTAGGTACCTGCATTAATACTATACGATTATTTTTTAACAGATTTTTAATTATCTCAATAGAGACGAAGTTGGAATATTTATTGTAGGAGAACCGGAAAATCAAGGCACCTACAGGGCTTACGACCTGTCATCGGCTGGTTTAAAAAAAAACAATTCTCTCAATAGATGGCGTTACAACAAAATAAATAAAAAATAATAAGATTGTTGTTCATAATTTCACACATAGATGGCTGTAGTAAAAATTCCTTATTTTCAAGCGAAAAGAATTTCAGTATTACAATATATAGAACTTTAATAATTGAATTGATAGGGATCTCATTAAAAAGGCATAATTGGTGAACGTTGCGCAAGCGCATAAACTGATCACGTAAACCAGCCGATGACAGGTCGTAAGCCCTGTAGGTGCCTTGATTTCCCGGTTCTCCTACAATTAAATATTCCAACTTCGTCTCTATTGAGATAATTAAAAATCTGTTAAAAAATATCTTTGACTCCCGACAGGGAAAAAAATCCAATGTTTGCGCATATGCAATAATAAAAATATTCGATTACTATACGATTATATTATTTTTAAAAATATCGAGTAATATTTCATCGTTTTCCAATAATTTATTATTGAGTACCTTGTATCTTTTTGATCGTTGGTTTACGTGCAAATCGCCCCCCTTCTTGGCTAAAAGTTCAAGTTATTTGTTGACAACTATACCAATAATGACGATAATCTGCAATAAAAATAATAACCTTAAATATTGCGAATTCATAATTTCCCACAATATCCCCTAGTGAGAAGTAAAAATGTCATCAATAACATGAATTAAAAACATTTATTTTGATTAGAATATTTTACAGGTTGCTACTAGCTAATTTTATTTGCGATAGACGAGGATATGATGGAAAATCGCCCAATGGAAAGAATTTCAAATGATATTTCAAAATTTAAATTTTTTTTTGTAGTTTACTGTAGTTTGTAGTATTATTCTTTTCAACTTAAGTGCATAATGATAAGTTCAAATTATCCAAGTTAAATCGTTCGACATGAAATGGGATTTAATTTATTTTTGTTGTTCACCCTAGTTAGAGGGTTTTACCAGGACCCCATGAGTATTTAGGAGGTTCGAGACTAACCTTTTTTCCAACGATGGGTGGCCAAAAGCCTTTCGAGGGCTCATCCGTCTCTTCGGAGAACTAATATTTTATATGTGCCTCCCTAAGCACTGATCCTGCTGGACTTTGGAAATTTTCTACCCATCCCCCCTTTTCGGTTGTTTGCCCTCCCCCACATCACTCCACATCCCCCCAGCACTCCCGAAAGGACCGCTGAAGACCTCTCTCCGGCCCCTTCACCCCCTGATATCTGCCGACTCTAGATGGGGGATTTGGGCCGAAAGCTTTCTTGTCTATACGGTGTTAAGAAAGTGTTTTCGTTTTTCATTATTTTGATAGTATATACTTCAAATACAATAAAACTCAAAAATTACACTTATACTGTTTTTTTTAGTTTATATCAAAACAAAAAAAATAGAATATTATAAACAATGTTTTTTTAGATTTACGATTTTATGCTACATTTATAAAAAATATTCAATATATGAAATAGCCATTATGACACAGGCTTTGCCTAGTTTGACTGTGATTAAAACAATGCCTACACTCATCACTATACTATGTATTTTTTGTAATACAAAATAAAAGTGTAACCCATGTAAGAGAAAGCATGAACAAAATAAATAAATAAATAAATAAATGACGACCGCCGTGGCACAGTTGGTAAGCCGTTCGGTTTCTGTGCGGGCGTCCTGGGTTCGATTCCCAGCAGAGGAGAAATTTATTCAAATTTATTTCTTACGCAAATATTGTTTTTCTGGGCTGGAAACACTGGTTAGTTGGAAGAAATTGCCTTACGGCAATAAACTCGCCACTTGTGCATGGTTCAAGAAAGTGTTCATTATTATTATTATTATTATTTTTTTTTAAAACTTATACAAAAATATATACGTCTCTGCTTACCTACATTCTTTTTTATTAAATATTTCCTTTCTTACACGATGTTTTTATTGTATTTTATTGTGTTAATGAAGGCTATGGGGTATGAATTATTAACAAAGGGATATCTTGAAAAAAGGGATAACACCCATAAACCTGAAAAGGAAAGTGTATGAAGTGTGTACTGCCGGTTGCAACATGTGACCTAGAAACGGTAACTCTTTCTAAACTAAATGCCGAGAAACTGCCAGTCACTCAAAAAACTATGTCAAGAACCATGCTGGGTCTGTCACTAAGAGATAAAATAAGAAATGAAACGGTGAGAGAAAGATCAAAAGTAACTGATATAATCCACCATATGGCGACTCTGAAATGGAAATGGACGGAACACGTCAATATAATCCACCGTGTGGCGACTCTGAAATGGAAATGGACGGAACACGTCAATATAATCCACCGTGTGGCGACTCTGAAATGGAAATTGACGGAACACGTCAATATAATCCACCGTGTGGTGACTCTGAAATGGAAATGGAAGGAACGCGTTAATATAATCCACCGTGTGGCGACTCTGAAATGGAAATGGACGGAACACGTCAATATAATCCACCGTGTGGCGACTCTGAAATGGAAATGGACGGAACACGTCAATATAAGCCACCGTGTGGCGACTCTGAAATGGAAATTGACGGAACACGTCAATATAATCCACCGTGTGGTGACTCTGAAATGGAAATGGAAGGAACGCGTTAATATAATCCACCGTGTGGCGACTCTGAAATGGAAATGGAAGGAACGCGTTAATATAATCCACCGTGTGGCGACTCTGAAATGGAAATGGACGGAACACGTCAATATAATCCACCGTGTAGCGACTCTGAAATGGTAATGGACGGAACACGTCAATATAATCCACCAAACAAAGACAAAGAGTGTGCTGACTTGGAGACCTCGTACGACAAAGAGAGGTGTGGATGTTTATTTTTTTTCTTCTGCTCTTCTTCTTTTGATAGGTTTATGATCTGTTTCTACAGGTCCTGAGACGAGGATGTCCAGCTGTCCCTCCATCTCTTTGATGGTCTTCCCGGTGGTCGGCCTCCCTCTGGTATCTCGCGCATTACAATATTTGGCAGTCTTTCTAGATTCATCCTCTCTACATGACCTCTCCAGCATCGTCTTCTCTGCCTGCTACACCTTACAATATCCTCCACATTGCAGGTTCTGTGGATCTCCTCATTTTTATTTCATAATTTATTTTGTTCAAAAGAACTTGTGTGTTTATCAAAAATTTTAATTCCAATACACTTTCTCGTTACGTTTTAGTACTCCTGTTATACGAAGAGGCTTGCAAGGGACCCTAACGGGGACTCGTAGCAAAAAATCTTCACATAACCGTCGGTAGGGGGTGTTGGGAGTGCGAAGCGGGGGCGGTAGATCAGTGGGGGGGGCGGGGGAGTGGATCCCCGAGGGGTGGGGGGCACACAGAGCTGTGCGGGAGGGGGCGATGGAAGGAGCTCAAAATTAGGTGGCGTGGATCCTAAAGCGGGCGGAGCGCTCCCCGCATTACGCCGTGTGCTCAAAAATAACTGCCGACTATAATTCTAAAGCCTTGGGTTCGTGGGCACCATTCGGGGTGACGTCAAGAGACGAGTTTAACATTGGATGGGGGGAGGAGGAGGATATAATGGGATGGTAAGATATTGTACGAACGTTGGATGCCAGATAAGATTATAATGAATGAAATAAGGACAATTTGTACGGCGCCGCGTCGTTCCCTGAATGACATTAACCTTAGTTGACTCATTGTTTTGACGGAAGTGTCTTTTGGTAGTCAATGTTCAATTAGATATATACTTAATTTAGTGGTATATTTGTGCTCAATTTTGTTAATACCACAGACTACTAGGAGAGCCAATCACAATAGATGAACCGCTGTTGAAGGATTGCCTGTCGACAATATATTGCTGATGAAATTTTCAATAAGACATTTAAACATAATTATGTCTAAAGCGATATATCTTGATTTGATTTTGAATATATCGTTGAATAGGATACATGGACTGGTATCTGGTATTGCATAGAACATCTGCCTACAGCTTATCCTTCAGTATTTTGAACGTATTGATTCCTAATAATCTCGTGAAGCTCATGAAAAAGAATGCGTGAAGAGTACAAGTTAGTAGTATAGTAGAAGTAGTATATTGGACATATTGTCAGAGTTTTAAGAGGATATTTGCTACAGTATCTACGAGACGCTGAAAAGGGTCACACAGAATAGAACAGAATGAAATAGAAAATGCGAGACTTTGCTTCTTAACTATCTTCGTGACTTAAATGAGAGAAGCATGTTGTCAGAAAGGCAACTAATAACATCAAGAAGCTCGTCGTTATGGGAATCGTGTAGGGTAGAAGATCCATATATCACTCAGATCCGGTGACCTGTTAAGTTCGCTACAGGATCTTCAATTCCTGAATCCCATCGCTCTGCCCAATACATGGAGGCGGACCATTCGTGATTGAGTGCCAAGGAGGAAGAAGAGCTCTAGATTTTTTCGACATTCTTTTTATTTGTTCTAGATCATCGATCCGTATTTGATTAATTTTATTTAATTTCTTGGTTAATCGAGCATCTTTGGGCGTTTTTAAGAGACTACGTCCAGATGATCTATTGTTAACACTGATCACTCATGTACGGTATTATGACCCTGTCTATTATATTCACACGGCCTATCCAGTATCCCCGTTCCAGACATAATTTTAGATGAATCTATTCTATCTCTGACCAAGTGCTGAATCTAAATGTGATATATTCAGAAAACAAAAAACGACCCTGATTTGTTACTACGTCTTAATAACGTTAAGTTCAACTATTATGCCAGCTACATACTCAAATATATAGAAAAACCCAAGATGATATGATCAACAAATAAAACAGAACAAAGACAAATCATGTACCTACTATAATGGTTGCCAAAGAAGAGAAAACAGGGGAACAAAAGTCCTTTGAAAGGGAAGTGAAAATGGGACCGTATTTGGACAAAGATCTACTTGATTCTTATTTCGTTCTTTTTCTTATCATACTTTTTTTTCATTCTGTTATCAATTTAAGATGTTAAATCAATAAATAAATTCCAGTAAACCAATAATAAAAAAATAAAGTTAGATAAATGATTGCTTTGAACCATATTGTATTGCTTTGAAATTGTTCGAACATTTTCACGGCCACTATGTACATATTTGTATTTTAACTGTCTGGTTTTTAGGCTATTGTGAATTGTGATTTGGGGTGAAATCGTCCAGAAGCCAGACAGTGACGATTTAAAGTTATTGTTGTTGAACAATACACATACAATATCTTCGGGTTCCCTTAATAAATTCGATAAAGTGTAAGTGTTTGAAGACATACACAATTTAATAATAAAAAATATGGTGTTAATAACTATACTATGCCAGCGCCGTATAAAAAAAAATAGTTGGTAACAGGAGGTTATGTATTTCCAGTTTTTGAGATCACTCATACATAAACAGAATCAAATTTTTACTGTTGTCCATTTATTTTAAGAAGTTGGTTGACATAAATTTGAAATACCTTTATGATGTTACTCTTTTCTGACATATTTTCTAATATATCGTGGCATAGTTATAAATAAATATAGATAAACATTTAAAAGATAATTATTGCTTTTTTGGGCTAGAAACACTCGTTAGTTGGAAGAAATTGTCATTCAGCATCAACTTAACACTTGTACGGGGTGCAAGAAGTGATTATAATTATGCGATGCATTTATTCATCATACCAGTACCGTAAATTTCATTTATAAGATATTCGTTTATTTATCCGTACTATAAATAATGCATTTTTTTATCTTTATACATGGTGTCCCATAATCCAACGTATTCCTTTTGAGGGCTGTTATACCAACTCATGACTCGCCAGAATATGTAAATATGACCTTAGTAAAAGTGCCTTAGTTTTCGAGATATTGCCACTTTTACAAAGTGCCCGAAAATCTACGCCTTAGATTGGTTTTTCGAGTGCCATATTTACAAATTTCAATATTTTGGAATTCTAATTTATGTTCCACAATATTGAATAACGAACCTATTGATCACAATCCAAAATAATAATAAAACTTTTTTATAAACCAAAATAATAATAAAACTTGGCTCACGCCATGCGCAATTATAACTACAAACAAACCTAACCAACTTATTTTTACCAAACTTTTGTAGGTTAGGTTTACAAAAATGGTCTGAAGACTAGGTTATCCTAGCCAACGTTCGGGCAGGACAACATCTGTCGAGTCCTCTAGTATATTTATATAATTTATTTTTAAACACGAAAAATTTATCCATAAATCAACTTAAGTTACCGCGTTCAAAACGACGAGTCAAATATGATTAAGAATTATTCCACATATACATAAATGAGATTTTTTCAGTTTTGATTCATTTTATAATAGTCTAATTGGCCAACTATGATGCACTCGTCAAATAGGCACTAGTGATATATTTTTCACTACCATGGTAACAATTTTCACTGTCTCTTCATTCAGCAAAGAAAATAATGAAGAGTTAATTTCAATTTGCGCAATAGTCAATCAATTTCTTCGTATCGAAATTATTATTTAATAATTGTGGGGAAAGAAAATGATTTACGTTTGGGAACCTCTAGAGATTTGCATATTTGTAGAGACCTACTTGGGGGAGACATAGAGAGGAAATCTTTTGTAGATGCTTCGATATAATATGGTAGTGTAGTGATGCAGTGTGAATAAGGGAATTTCTAAAGGAAAATGTCATGCGATTGACGAGGATGATGATTGGAAATTGAAAATGATTTTAAACATTTTCAGCGCCACAAATCGAAACTCGAAGGCTAACAAAAACTGTTGAATTAACCGTGTTCTGATAATTCTTGGCGATGTAGAATATAACGCTTAAAGTTTTACTTAAACTTTTATATATTCTGTCTTTCCATAACACAGAATTTCTCAGCTCTTCGTTCGAAAAATAATCAACAAGACTATGGAATAGCCAAAGTCCGAATATAGCGTCGTCTAACTCACTTTGTATTTTCAAGAAAAAAACTAAAGTAGGAATATTTATCCCTAAACACCTAAGTTCGATTTCCTCTTCTCGTCCTTTCCTAACCCTTGCTGCATGATGGTATGTATGTTTGTTTGGAGATCAAGTATCAAACTATTGAAAGTCCCCGTAGATATTTTGTAGTGTATACTGCCTTACAAATTGTATGGAAAGATGTCGTCACTAAATTCAATTAAAATAAAATAAATAAATTAATAAATAAATAAATAAATTAGTAAAAAGATTAGAAAATATTTTTTTTAAGTTGGGCTGTTTCAGTGTTTTTTGATATTTCCAAAAAAAGGAAATATAGATAGTTAAACACATAAATTTATCATAATAAACTTTTTTCCTGGAACTTAAAAAAAACTCTATATGAACTACGAGTATTTTATTTTTTATTTTATTTTATTTCCGGGAAATTTACAGTATAATAACATTTTTTATATAGATGCATTAGTATAAGACTAAAATCAACAACAAATTTCCACATTATTAACAATAAATTTTGACTGCTGTGCTTACATACTTAAAGCTACATATTATGAAAAACATTTATATCTGAATGATAGTGTATGTATGTGTGTACATATGAGTGTAAGGATGTGTATATGTGATGTGTATTCATACCAATATTCAGCGTTCTAGCTTATGTGGTAAGCGAAAATTCAAAAGTTGATAACCCCTGACTGAAACAAAAATTCTGAGTATAAAAGTTTTGTAGGCTTAAAATTTTCTATACTTTATGAAATTTAAGGCTCTGTGAATCAAGCGGATCAAAAGTTATAAGGGGACACACACACACAAACGCACTAAATGTTTTACTCCGAATTCTGAGAAAAATATAGACCCGACCATACAAATCTTGCGTATCTTGGCTTTATACTGTCGATTCATTAAGATAAATTAATTCTCTTGAACGAATCGACAGTTGAAATAGTAATAATAATAATAATAATGAACACTTCCTTGCACCCTGCGCAAGTGGCGAGTTTATTGCCGTATGCCAATTTCTTCCAACTAACCAGTGTTTCCAGCCCAGAGAAGCAATATTTGCGTGAGAAATAAATTAAAAAAATTTCTTCTCTGCTGGGAATCGAACCCAGGACTCCCGTACAGAAACCGAACGGCTTACCAAGTGTGCTACGGCGGTCGACTAGTGCTAGTTCATCTATTTCTATTCGCTAGGTATCCGTGATACCAAAGGTGGTAATAATTTTTAATGGTAATGTGTCCTCAATAATACACTCCGTGTGTGTACCTATATTGGATTGAGACTCCAGTAATTGTCAGATGAATAAGAACCAGCGAAGTGATATGACTCTATGAAGGCTGCGTGGAGAAGGAGGTGGTGGTGCTCGGTGTGGGGCGGAGTATCAGGGTATCAGGGAGGGATCAGGGGTGGTCGTGGGGATTGGGAGAGCAGCCGAAATGATATTCGGGAATGCTTTTGAAAATGGCGCAAACCCAAAAGTTTATACCGAAAATAATATCAGCGCTTGCGGAGCCCGGAGACTGGTAGGCTGTTTGATCTGGGACCGCCACGGTCTCCGTGGGTTGTCGGGCGAGAGAGAGATTGGGGACCTGACGAGGGGGCGGGCGCGCACTCAGCACCAAACTTTCAAAGTGAAACGATAAAATGCGAATTTGATGCCTAGCGCATGATTTCAATATCTATCACATAATATTATATTATAGACATACGCATCATCATAATTTATATGTAACATAACGATTCAATGGATAAGCAAAAAATAACGGGCGCAAATAATTTTCCCACGTGGTTTTAATGTCGAAGAATAATTTTGCTGAATGTGTTTCGTTCCAATTTCATGGTTTATTATAGTTACCTACAATATCATGCTGTGTAGTGTGTATACTATATTAGAATAATGTTATTGTTTATGATAGAATTATATTTTTTTTATTTTATTTAGTTATATAATCTCACGAAAAATACTAGGTAATCACATTAGCAAAATGTATAAGTATTTTTGAACCATCCCTACGTAGGGTTGATTATACGTGGCAAACAATATTTTATTTTAAATCGTTTTACAGAGTACAAACAGTCAAATTCATATAATATATACAAAAAATGAGTTACCAGCATATAGACCAGTGAAGACTCCAGACATTACCCAATATTAATCATTTTTTATAACTAGAAAAGAATTAATTAATCAATGAATAAGTAAATAAATAAAGCAAGAAATAAATCAACCAATAAATAAATTAACGAACAAATACTAATTAAACAAATAACAACAGAAATGAAAGTAATCATGAAACGAACACCATACAATACTATATAATGTAAATATCATATAATGTAAGTTTTTTTATTTATTTGATAAACGTACGATAATATTTTTTAACTAAATCAGTCTTGTAATATTTTTTACTTGTACCAATGTGTATGTAAATTGAATATTTTTTTAATTGCATACACGCAAACACTGTTTTTTTTATTGACAACCTTAAAATATCACTTGACTCCCGACAGGGGAAAAAAATTCAATGCTTGCTTATATGCAATTAAAAAAATATTCGATTATTTCGAATTTATATTTGTATTTAACATTTATTTTACAAATAAATTATGGTTACCCTTAGATATGGGAGCCCTGTAAGGTCCGTAAAACTCGTCTATAGTGGGTAACCATCCGTAGAAGTTACCCGTACACATACAGATAAAACAAGGAGTTTCGTACATGTGATGTTTTGTATGTGTATGTGTATATCTAGTGTACTTTGGGCCCCACATTTAACTCCCACACACTTGTGTGGTGTTTCAGCTTTGATATTATTATTCTCGCATTTAGTGATCCGAGGGCCTGAGGTTCTCTATATGATCCCATTTAGGTAGGTTGGTACCAAACCCGGTATTGCGGTTTATAAAAACTATAGATACATTATATTATGTTAACTTACGTATCATATTTGTTTAGTATTTGCAAATATTTATAATCAACCTTAGGGGGGCATATAAATCGATACACCCCAATTTAAAATCAAAGTTCTCAATATGTTAAACAGTGTGTTTCTAAAAAAAATACCATAAATATTTTCAACATTTCTCTAGTGAATTTTCATCACACAATTTTAAAATTCAGCATAAATTCTCATAAAATAATCATTTAAAATATCCTTTTTTACAACATTTTTTTTATTACTCCATATCTATGTAACGTAGAGCAATAAATCTTTTATATGCTTAAAGAGTGCATAAAATCAAAGTGAATGACCGATAATTTTTTTACAATTTAAGTCAGGTTGGTTCTTAAAATGCAAAAAAATCAAGAAATTTGGGGTTTCCGGTATTTAAAATCACATGTAAACCATTTGTAACGCACGCGACAGTTACCCTTAGGTACTAACGCGTAACTTCATAATACATAAGCGGTTTTAATATGTCATGTTTTCAGTCACTAGGTTTAGCGTTATATGTCCTCTTAATCAATGTGCTATGTATGTGTGTGTATATAAATACCTATATTATATAGTTTAACAGATGTATACCATAAACAGTGATATTTATTAAACCATTAGAAATGTAAAATATTAATATTCACCATCTCATTAGAAAGAAAAGTAAGTTAATTTCAGGATTTTTCTATGTTTTTTACCCTCCATTGATATGTTACATATAGTCAAGAGTACCTAATGATATAAAAGTTTTTAAGATTTTTTACATCAATTTTACATCAATCAATTTATAATGTTTGGGGGTACATGTTTTAATCTCGTTATTTGGTCAGATGGATTGTATTGATTTTACATATTCGCGTGTTCAAAAAGATTATATTTAATTTAAAACATCTATCTCCCGATATAATATTGCCTATGTCAGTTCATTAAATAATTGATCATATGTATATTGTTTATAGTGATGAAAGGTTTCAAATAAAAGAACTTACATGATCAACACTAGTATATTCGAATAAAACAGATACAATAAAAATAATAAGATAATTAATTTGTGATGTCGTGGGTCAGAAACTAACAAATTTAAGATTAAACGCGACTCTACTCTGTTAAACGATCAACGCATGAATGGAGATCTGTAGATCGGCTTGCTTCAACAGGAGTGAGTTGTGGTTCGTTGATCGTCGTTAATCGTCGTGAATATTCGAGAATCATCGGGGATTACATATTGCAGCTGGGTAACAAGGCGCAGCTACAATGTATAGGGTCCATACTATAGTTTCATCATTATAGATGATTACTTTTCCATAGACACCCTTTAGTTTCTTTTATTTGAGTCGTATAGTATTAAAAACAGCTCTGTTTGATTTTGAAAAAAATCGTACTATAAAATTAATATATGAAATTGAGTACATACTCTCATTATTATTTAATCATACAAAAAAGCATATTGTTTTACTGTGCAATAGTTTATAAACTTGAAATTATTTATAGTTAACAGTTTTTATTGATTGTGGGTTGAAATAACTGAGTTGCCTTTGATACTACATATTATGTGACTCATTTGACACTTCCTTACACCTGTGTAAGTGGCGGGTTTATTGACAAATTAAAAATTCTTCCAAAAAGGTAACTAATATTTACAGCCCAGAGAAGCAAGATAGCGTGAGAAATTAATTCAAATAAATTTTTCCTCATTTGGAAATCGAACCCAGTATGATTTCATTTATCAAAACTTCAAAATTCTTTGAACTGAGTTTTTAACTTGTACAATAGATAAGATGTGCTTTATTAAAAATGCATTCAGGTATCGATGTTCCTTTTTCCAAAGTTCGGGTATCTTAAATTATCCGAATTCTTCCGACGATGTCGAGCCTCTAATAGTTCTCAAACGGTGTTTCGGTACAGATTCGACCGAAAAGATTTCTAAACATCTTTGTTAACACTCTTTGGATGAATATGTCGTGATGGTTTGTGTTCTCACGTGTTGTACGTACGTGTACGTTTCCGTATATTTTTCAGCATATTTTCACTTGTCATACTGCCCCGCCCGATAAAAAGCCATGGGTGTAACGCAATATATTTCCCGTGCCTCCTCCCCTCCTCTCTTTACCTTTACATCCTCATACCCCCTTACCCACCCATACACCAGTCGGCGTTTTTCTAAATGTACGGATGGCGTGACCACACAGCGGTAGTGGTGGTCGGGGAGGGGGCTCTGCCCTAAATAGAGGCCCCAGCCTAACAGCGACTCGAGGGAAGTAATATGAAGGTGCCATGCGATACAGCTTTGACAACTTTTGACTGCTCTGGAGACGATATGGCATGAAAAACGATATTTAATAGGTTACTGGGCATACATACAACTTATTATAGCAGAAAACAATGACTAAATGTAATGCCAACAAGTCATTCATTGAAAGTACTGCATATTCTTGTTATTGAAAGTTGAAAGAAACTGCCGTTTGGATTTAAAAAAAAACTCGCCACTTCCACGGGGAAAAAGATGTTAAATAAATAAACAAATATTTTACGACAAATTAAATTGTTTCAATAAAGACGAAACTGGAATAGAAATGAATCTCCCTCGACATCCATCACAAGGGAGACCAAAGAACACCTGGATGACACCGTGCGACAGAATCATGCGGAGAAATGGGCTGGAGGAAGAGGAAATACAGAAAAGAAGAAGATATAACCTGAGGACGAGAAGAGTCGACCATAACAGCCTTCAACGGCAATAAGTTGGGTCAGTGCCAGGAAGAAGAAGAAGAAGAGACGAAAATAAAATATATGTTTTTATAAAAGAACCAGGAAATCAGGCACTTACAGGGCTTACGACCTGTCATTGACTGTCTGTTTGTGTATATACCTACAGCATAAAAATATTCGAAATAAATTTTTTTCATAGTGTACGGATGATGGTTGTGTAGTACTAGTGTGAGGGGATACACGTATGTGTCGTGCTTCTTTATATAAGGCAATGCACACTCGCATTCCTGTTGCTGGTTACCCCACACTGTGGGATATGCCGTGATGATTTTATGTTGTTCCATGAATCAATAAAATTATCATTATAATATTAGTAGTTTTTGCCAAAAATGCATTTTATTTTCAAAGACAGCGTATTCGAGTATACTCGTATCTATGAGTATTTTAAAATTATGACTGATGGATTTCAGTTGGGGTGTGAAGGAAAATCGTCGTGAAAATGAAACCAAAGCTTGTCAAATGTGAAAGAACTATTAGAATATTAATATTATGTGAATAATAGTGTTTGTCGATATACTTACTTACTACTTTCCGTGTCCGGAACACCATCATATTGGTTGGTGCTCCGGTGGTGGAAGGATTGGCCGGCATTCTGCCGTTTCCAGGGACGCCCGATTGCTTTTCCGAAGTTAACCGAAACTCAATCTACGTGGAGGCTCCTTCCGTGTCCCCGATTTGTCGATATTATATACGTAGTAATATTTATATATTTAATACTCAGCAAAGGCGAAATTTATTTGAAATTATTACTTACGCAATTCTCGCTTCTCTAGGTTGGAAACTCTGGTTAGTTAGAAAAAAATCCAAATAGCAATAAACTCGCCACTTGTGCAGGGTGCAAGGATGTATTATATAATATTATTGGACTAGGTATTACTATATATAGGGTATTATTATGAGCGTGGTTTTTCGTTCTGCACAACATTCAGCAAATACCTGGTGTACCATACACTGAAATGTTAACTCTATGGTGACAGATTAAAAACATTATTTTTTTCAAATTAATTAGTCGATGGATAATATTTGGTGAAATTACGTGATGAGATAGAACAAAGCACTACTCTTTTCAATTTGATTTGTCGATGGACAATACTCTGTGAAACTCTAGGATGACATAAAAAAACTGTTTTTAGTTTCACAAATGATTATAGTAAACATTTTTTCTGTATATCGCACCCAAATATTGTATTTTTTCTCTTCGTCTAATATCATTACTCTATTTAGTGGAGGTCACGCTATATAACTGGGTTTTATACCTATGTGGATAATAGTGTTTTTCTGTGTTATATTATATTGGTCTAGGTTTTACTATAATAATACGGGTGTGTATATACATATATGAGTATACTTTCTTTCTTCCTTCTGCACAACACATTCAGCCAATATCTGGTGTACCATCCACTAGGATGTTTAATCGTCGGTAAATTTTATATCTCTATATAACGTTACGGCACACCAGTGGCGGGTACAGTACACAGGGAGCCCTTATTTTTATGCGAGCCATGAGGAGATGAGTGGAAGGGGCGGCGAATGGGGGGGGGTGGAGTGGAAGAACTACGTCTCCTCCCTCCCTTCCCTCCCGCAGTCGTTTCCACCCTCTGTCCAATAGATTAGGGTCGACAAAGATTCATCCATAGTGGATATTTTTACTACACACATATTATAACGTCGAGGTGTTAGTACCTACAAAAGTATATTATTAACAAGATTTAGGTAAAACGAGTGGGTTGTGGCCAACTCTATACTCCTCACTACTAAGTCACAACACAAAGTATTCAATTTTTGTATGGAAAATTTTAACGAAATGATTTTGTTTAATTATTTTTGATTTAAGTATTTTATTACGGAAACTTGATAATTCTTCAATGCCATTTTATGGATGTGATGTGGCTTTTTAATAATTTGATGATAAAAATATTTTATCTTAGTTTTCCCGAGCTTGGGGTTACTTTGAAATATTTAACAGTTAAAAAAATTGAAAAACAGATATTCTTCAAAATCTAATGCGGTGGTCTAAGCGAGTTTTAGATATACATATTTGAAATGAATCGAATGAGTACTTTAGTCTATAATGTATAAAGTAGAATAAACAAGCCGTATATACATTGTGATGAAATTTTAATACAATCTTAGCATGATACTGGTTAATAATTTTTTGCTTATCTGTTTTCTCTGCGAAACAAACAAGTCTTAAGCATTTTTCTTAAGGCCCCAAAACTGCTCTCAACGCACTTTACAAGGAAAATTATTCTATTTAATAGATCCATTTACACTGAACCCACGAATCAAATATATGCATAGTCAAAATAATTACGTAGATTACAAATGATGAATAAGCTATTTTAGACCAATAACAAGAAAGAAAATCAAAATAAATTATTCGAGGTCAAAAACGAATTGTAAAGAATATGTCTGGAGTGAAAAAATAAAGATTGATAAAGCTGGATACGAAAAATAAGATTGATATTGCCGAAACGAAAATAAGGTTACCATAATTAAAAAATCTTTTATTTTTCCCGACTGGCTACCCTACCCCCAGGTGTGGGGGCTGTCTAACCCCCCAAGAAGTTCCACCCAAAAATCCTTCGCCCGTTTCTTCCCATCCTCCACGCTTGCCCCCCAGGATGCCACGAGATGGACAGGGAAGGTTTTATCCTTATTTTTTCCTTCCATTCTCTCTCCAAAGATGAAATTAAAACGGGACCAGCCAACGTCGTCGGGAATAACGAGGGTTTTTTTTTACTAAAAGAATTTGTTAAGACATGGAATGATCAGGGAAATTTAGAAATAAAAGTTTTAATAACGACAAAAGTCTGCTTTTGGTTATCTTATAGGATTTAATGATAGAATTGGCTAAAAACGAAATATTTTTAAAACTCTAATATTTGAAAATTAGTTGTGCAGATCTACTAAGACAACTATTTTTTAGGACATATCTCTATAACATAACCAAGATTCTTCTAAAATTACATCTCTTTGTTCCAAGTATTCACTGATAAAAAAAATAAAAAAAGTATAAACATAAGTTTTGTGTAAATGTAGCGGTAGGAAATTCATTTTTAATTTATAAAAAAAGACGAATGATAATGTAGACAATATAGTTTTTAGTATAAGCGAAAACATAAATTCATAAAAATAATTCATAATTTAATGTATAATTTAATTCAAGAACTTTGCACATAATGTACTAGGTTTTTATGTCACACAAATGTTCAAATGAACACCTCGGCATTTTACTTCCTAGTGAGGTGTTCATTGTACCCTCGCAAGTACACACTTATCAATAACACACATACGCACACTTATATGTACACATATACTTATCTTATAGTATGTAATTATTGCATTGTAACTTCTTCTTTATATTATTAATAAAAATAAATAAATAAATAAAAATGATATTTAAAAAACCTACTCAGTTTTCTCCACCATACATTTAATTTTCTTATTTACTTTTTTGCAGATATGTGACGTATGAATACAAAAAAAAGAACGGTAAATTTATTCTATTAAATAAAAGCATCAAACCAAATCATGTTTACAAGAACAATCAAGTATAAATATATTTCATTATATTCAACAAAACATATCCGCAATATCGCAGGAGTATATCGTCAATGACGAAGTGATATGAGGCATAAAATATACTTTATCCTACAATCCAATAATACATTTCCCATTATCATTTGTATGTTTTTAATTTTGAATTACTTCTCTTGTGTGGTCTTCTTTGTTTTAACTTTAATTTTAAACTTAATCTGTTATTTCCACATGTTTTAGTCATATTCTTTTTATACTACGCATAATGTAATTATGATGATAATTATAACATTTAACGTTCATTGTTGTCTTTTGTAATTTCCAAATTGTTGTATATTTCCCCCCAAATTAAATAAATTATAAATCCTATTCAAAATTATGTTAGTGAAATCTACAATCATTTCGAAAACATCTATTTCGTCAGTATTTTTACCGTTTTTCTTTGAAAACTGTCCCTATATTCCTTCAGAAAATAGAATCTGCTAAATTTCTCTGCAAGATCGGCGCCATCATCATGGGTGTTAAGGTGCCCCCCCCCCACCTTCCTACTACATTTTTATATTGGAAAGGCAAATGGGAGGGGGGCGCTATTGCCCCTATCCCCTTCATTTCTTCCGCCCCCCACTGGTACTGTGGGCGCCGTGTCTCGGGGAGAACTTAAATTCTTATCAGGAAAATCTGAATTTGAGATTTAGGGAAAAAAACTTAACCAACGTATCAGGAGAGTATGACATGTGCGGGGAAAATATAGTATTACGTAATATTTCGGTTAATCGTTCGAGTGTTAGCAACGTTGTATTATGTCAGTCCGTAAAGTTTTGAAATACTTGACAGAATTTTAAGATTTATGTTTATTTTCTTTGTTCATCGAGAAAAATGTTTTGATTAAAAAACAGACTTCAGTTTGTTTCTTCTTAATAATATGTAATTTGTTTTGTATATATTGAATAAATCAATACAAAAAATGTTAATTACAATGCTTCAAATGACCTTTTCAGACCCAGTGTCTTTTCATAGACATGTAATTTTTCCAAAACTATAAAAAAATTTTTTTTTCACTAAAATGTTTTCAAATGTTGTTAGAACACGTTTACCTATGATATATTTTTTTATGCAGTAATATTAATTTGGGTGAAAAAGAAAGGAGTCCGAAGTGTTCGCTTCACGTATTAATTATATCCACGGTTTATTTTCAATAGAAATAAATTAAATCCCACAAAATATTATACATGTGTTCGAAAATGATCAATCAATCAAATGTGGCAACTTGTTATTTGTCATTACATCTGCTTGTTGCTTTATTTAAGAAAAGTTATTTAAGATTAAATAAAAAAAAACACTTGCATGAAAAAACAGATCGAGTCCAAAATTGAATTTAAACGTGCGGTGTAGAAAACAAGAGAACCTTCTCGAATCGAAAATAACTAACATTTGTATACCGAGAAAAATCATTATGTAATAAACAGAATACCGTTAAAAAATCTAAATTTTATGCCTATCTATAAATTGGACGATCGTTTCGCCTTTTTTATTCACAATAATTATTAAGAAAAGCCGATTGGCTCATGACATAAATTATACTTAACATTGTAATTCTAATATAGTAGTCGTTCATTATTATACAGTTACACTTTAGTTTATTTATTTATTTATTTATTCATTTAGGAATACAAACAGTTACAGAAAATATGCATATAACTAATAGTAATATAGAATTCAAAGTTTATCTGCAACCTTACAGTATTCACAATATAAACATATGAAAGTGAAAATTTGCAAAGTAATACAATAATAATAAAAGACAAAACAAGTAAAGAAGAAAAAAAAAAATTTAAATTAACATAAACGAAATGAAATAGATAAGAAAATAATTATACAGAAATAAGTATTGAGGCGAGAAATAAATATTGAGGCGAGAAATAGAGAAACAAGAGTTATACATTAACATAATGATAAAAAAGAGAAAAAAAACAAAAATACATAAAATAAAATTAAAATTAAGGAGCCATAATTCAATAAAAGAGATGGTGTAGTATGTTATGACAGATGATTAATATCTCAATAGAGTATGTGTATTATTATGTCATCGCGTGTTGTGGTGATGATTTTTGAATGTGTTTTATTTCGTGTTTGAATGCTGTGTATGATTTGGAGAAGATGTGTGTGTCTGGAAAGGTTTTGTTGTATTCATTGCACATTCTGTTAGTTGGTTTCCTAAATCCTGCATTTGTGTTTGAAGTTGACGGGAGGAAGAGCAAGTTGTTTCTTAGGCATCTGAGTGGTGCATGTATGTTAATTGAGCTAACGAGTGCTGGACAGTCAAACGTGCTATTGATTATTTTGTGTAGTGTTGTCATGTCAAATAGGGTATGTCTCTCTTTTAGTGTGCATAGATTGTAATTATTAAGTAGGTCAGTGTATGGTAGTCGGGGATTCTGTGTTCTGTATTGCATAGTCTTGAGGTATTTTTTCTGAATTGTTTCAATTTTTTCGGCGTATATGTTGTAATGTGGATTCCATATTTGAGAGCAGTATTCGAGTTGTGAGCGGATTAACGTATTATATAATATTAATATAATATTAATAGTTCTTCATATTTTCAATTCAATTCCGTTGGAATGCTTTTTCATTCATAGTTTTTAATTGTTCTGGCAAATTATAGTAGTCACAGATTAAACAACTATCATTTTTTTTCAACTATCATTTTTTTTCAACTATCATTTTTTTTCAACTATCATTTTTTTTCAACTATCATTTTTTTTCAACTATCATTTTTTTTTATCATTATATACAACTGACGAAATAATAAATGAAAGAGATTTCAATTAGTATGGAGTATTTTGTCTTGTTTGTTAATAATAATTTGTTTGTTTATTTATAATCAATGATGACCCCGAGTGCTCTGCTTGGGAGCCTATGGAGGATAAACCAAATACAATACAAAGTACTTGTGGATAATTTACGTAGTAGAATTCCGAATATATTTTTATTATTGCATATGCGCAAACATTGGATTTTTTTTCCCTGTCGGGAGTCAAAGATATTTTTTAACAGATTTTTAATTATCTCAATAGAGACGAAGTTGGAATATATTTACTGTAGGAGAACCGGGAAATCAAGGCACCTACAGGGCTTACGACCTGTCATCGGCTGGTTTTCACCAGCCGATGACAGGTCGTAAGCCCTGTAGGTGCCTTGATTTCCCGGTTCTCCTACAATAAATATATTCCAACTTCGTCTCTATTGAGATAATTAAAAATCTGCTAAAAAATAGTAGAATTCCATTTTAAATTATATTAAAATAAAACAATTTGTTTTAGATTCTACGTGTATTTATAAGTTCGTCGATAGCTATTTCGCCTTGCTAGGGCATCTTCAAGACTAGTCTTGAAGATGCCCTAGCAAGGCGAAATAGCTATCGACGAACTTATAAATACACGTAGAATCTAAAACAAATTGTTTTATTTTAATATAACAATACAAAGTCCTTTACACATTATTCTTTCCTGTCCATTTTTTTGTAACTTTCTCAGTTACAAAGTATTTTTATAAGTACTTGTGTTTTAGTCGTGGATTTGTATTCTTTGCTTAGTCTTATTTTGATATTTTTCTCATTCGTTTTTACCTATTAATTGTGGAGTTTTTTTTGATAAAATAAAATATAGTGTAGGACAAAAAATAAGTTATCAGCGCTCTTACAATCAATAATCCTGAATCAAACGGCGGTAAATATAAATTATTATTGTTATAATATAATATATGTTCATAGATACTAAGAAATATGTGTATCAGGATCACATAAGAATAAGGAGAAGTAGGAACAATATCCCATGATGTATTAGGTACATACATATGGTTGGGGCAGAACCAAGCAAAGTTAGATATGTGTGGTTCCTGTATAGAGGTCTACTCTGGCTGTGTCAAGCCCCAAATGACTGGGGGCTTGATGAGGCTCGGCCTGTGGAGATATGGGGCTGGAGGGGTCGTGGGGAGGTGGGTGGGGGGACAGATACTAATCATCTCGCTACAGGGTGCGCAGGGAGGACAGAACGGAAAGCACCTACTCATAGAAGGTACTTAACTGAAGATAGTATATACCTGTGGTGCTCAAAGTTTAATGGGTATATTAAATTTGACTATCAAAAGTTCTCTCTTAAGATTTATTTTCTCGTGACAGTCGTGACTGAGGGTCAAACTTGCGCTAACATCTGAGGTTCGATTCCTAGCAGAGGACAGTAAAATTTTAGTCGCCTCTAGCGAATAGAAGTATGTTTTAACAATAAAATATTTATAATTATGATAAATATGTTTTAACAGATTTTTAATTATCTCAATAGAGACGAAGTTGGAATATTTATTGTAGGAGAACCGGGAAATCAAGGCACCTACAGGGCTTACGACCTGTCATCGGCTGGTTTCCGTGATCACTTTATGCGCTTGCGCAACGTTCACCAATTATGCCTTTTTAATGAGATCCCTATCATTTCAATTTTGAAAGTTGTATACATATATTGTAATACTGAAATTCTTTTCGATTGAAAATAAGGAATTTTTACTACAGCCATCTATGGGTGAAATTATGAACATAATAATTATTATGGAATTGTACTGTTTGGAAGCCGTGTCAATCAAGACAGATTGAAAACTGCTAATAAAATACATTTTTTAAACTATTTAGAGGCAGGACAACCGAATTCATAGTATCACAAAGGATCAAGAGGCCTTAAGAGTGTTCTGCTGGGGATCAAGTCCGGTAAAACGGCGGAATGAGAACCCTCCATTTAGATATTCGATTTTATTAATTTTTCTATATAGAATAAGTTCTCTTGCTTCATACGTTAATAGGTGGGTTACCACCACGATATAGGTAATCATGGAACGGGACTTGTTGTAAAATCTTCGATTTTGAAAAAAAGAGATCATGTGCACAACGACATGCGGACCAGAGTTTAAGTAACTTCGGAAATACGTATTGAGTACATATATAGATATATCAACTATAGGTTTGACTGTACATACATGCGTATATGCATCAGAGCGTCATCAGGAATATTTTGCCTAAAACAATTCTGTTCTGATTCATATCATTTATGAAAAACTGGATGATTTAGAAAATTATTTGATTATTCCATTTATTACGTTCCGTCGCCCACTGTCTTCTATCTTAATTCTTGCTTCTCTAGGCTGGAAACACTGGTAAGTAGTACGAAATCGCCAAAGGCAATAAACTCGCCGCTTCAGTCCTTTAGTGAAAGTGCTTTTGCTTTGAGCACTGCGAACATTTGGAGGCAGTGCATTCCACTTAATTGGACCGATCACACCAAAGCATCGGGCATAGTAAGCTGCTTTGTTGACTCTGTCCAATTCCTTTAGGGAATTATCTTAAAATACAACCTCTTAGGACCTGGGTATGGCTGGAATGCACTGTTGAGGAAGTGATGTTATATGAGTGATGTCATTCTTGTGTATTCCAAACTATTCTGAATACTTCATAATATGTATTTTCAATAAGTATTGATTTTTTATAATTCATTACTTTTATCTCTACCTTATTCTCTAAGCACGTCAATGTTTACATTATAACTTCTCTATGGGAAATATTGTGATTGCACATATAAATCAACTTTATTATTTATAAAACAAAAATGTGTATGTGTGATGTGTAATTGTTTTTTCTCGTAATAAATAAATAAAATAAAATATTCTAAGATTTTTAAAGAAGAATGAATTTGTTCTTGTAACAAGAACATATTTTACGTCCTCGTAGAAACTGCGCTATTCGGATTACTAATCTAGTGCGAGCAACTCTACAATATAGTGCGAGCAACTCTACTATATAGTGCGAGCAACTCTACTATATAGTGCGAGCAACTCTACTATATAGTGCGAGCAACTCTACTATATAGTGCGAGCAACTCTACTATATAGTGTGAGCAACTCTACTATATAGTGGGTGCAACTCTACTATATTCGGGTGGAACGCCAAAAATTAATTAAAAAAAGAAAATATACTATATATTTATAAATTAAACATCATTAGAGACTAAGAAATATATATAAAAAATATATTTCCGTTAAGTCTATTAAGATATAACAACTAATTACATAAATATTTTGATAACTGTTTGGGAAATTATTATATTATGTTATGTGGGAGTAATTAAATTAATTATCCAATTATTAAAGTGTTTATTCAAACCCTGGAACGTCCCTGTTTTCCATACAATATATATTATATATTATTAAGAGACCTATCTATCTGCTTAAAGTTGATGTTAGGTATTTACCACGTTGAGATTTTTTTTCTTTCAGTGCTGATAAATTCATATACAGGATGTATCTTTAGCGAATGGGATAATATAAAGGTGCCCTTTTGCGATTACGCCCGTTATCATCTGGTCATACACTATTGACTATTTCATATCATTCTATTTTCGCATTTTGATTTTAAAATGTGACAAAAAAATCGCGCATTTTTATTTTAAAATGTGACAAAAAATCGCATGATTTTTATGTTTTTTTCTATTTTATTTTTCTGCACCCTGTACACGATGAGTTTATAGCCGAATGATAATAAACTCATCATGTACAGGATGAGTGCGATGCGAGTACTTGCGAGTGTTTTTGGCATAGAGAACCAATAATCGCGTAAAAACATATGTATGAAAATATATGATGGTCGTCTGGAAGAAATTGCCACTAGGTAATAAGTCCGCCATCTGTACTGGCAAATAAGTTATGTACAATGATGTGTTAAATAAATATTTTTACTCTCCACTACTATGGAATAGTGGAGAGTCATGGTTTCACAATTTTTAATCGTATTTTTTTTAAAATCAATTTCTCAATAGCTATCATGTAGAGAGTGCACACTATGAGTTTTGTCGTGATGTGGTTGTATGTATGGCGTACGCCGTATCCTTTTTGTGTCCTCTCTACAGCCCAAACTATAAGTCCGATCGACTTCATTTTAACATAATATATGTAAAGTGCATAAACGTAGGGCTGATTAGTTTTCCATAGATATCCGTTGATTTCTTCTCTATAATTTTATCTATCCAAATTTTCAAAATGCTCTCACGGACTGGAAAATCGAGGTATTTTTATATTGTTTGAACTTTTGATACAATAAAAATACATTACAATGATTAATATGAACACATATATAATTCCACAATTTATTTTATTTTTCTCCCGACGACCGTTTCGGCTTATAAGGCCATAATCAACTGGCCTTATAAGCCGAAACGGTCGTCGGGAGAAAAATAAAATAAATTGTGGAATTATATATGTGTTCATATTAATCATTGTCATAATGGAATTCTACAAATTAGAAGCCGTCACAATCGAAAGATTGAAAAGTGCGTTTAAAAATACATTCTTTAAAAATGCATTCAGGGATTGTCAACCGATAAAGAAAAATAAACTATGGTCTGTTATAACAATGTGAAATAAATAGCAAATTTGTAATAAAAATGTATGTGACAGAAGTAAAATAGTTTCTATATGGGAAAATTGAGTGATCAACTTTATATTGATATTGTATGTGTCTCTATAGACAAGTGTATTTTTACTTCTATCTTCCTTATAGGATAGGTAGTGAGAACCGAACACCGCATTCTTCTATCTTGACACATATCCATCGCCTCATCAACATTGATACATTGTTTCATACATGCTCATCTTGCTAGTAATGCAATTTTTTTACTTCAATTTCTCGACAGGTATCATGTAAAAAGCGCATACTATGAGTTTCGTGACAATATTTTTGTGTGTACTTCATATAAATGCATTTAAAGATTGTCAACCTTTCAAGATTAAAAAATGTACACTTGCTATGTAGTGGAGAGTTTAGTGTTGGCTACAACCCACTCGTTTTATGTTATTTTGATACTTTGAGGTACTAAATTAGAAAAACTATTAACCGAGTATTAGTTATGTATACTAATTAACCGAGTCAAAGAATAATATAAAAATAAAAAAATAAAAATAAAATCACCGTAGTTAACCGATTCATTAAAAAATAAGAATTTGTGACATACATACCTTCACAGCATATCCTACAATGTAGGGTAACCAACGAAAGGTGTGTAGGTGTGCAATATCTTTTAAAAGGAAGCACTACACATGTGTGTATATCCACACACCAGTCTCTTCTCACCTGAAAGGCACCATTCAGAATGGGTGGGGAACCCCATTTAATATTTTAATATTATGTACTTACATACTATTGTATTTTTTTATAAATAAATTCGCTGATGACTTGTAGATAGTTGTGAAATTCCACTTGAATCAAACAATTCTGTAGAAGTAGGTAGGTAGGTAAGTATAATAGAAGCAAGCAAGGGTTTTAGTCTGTGTTCTTTGAAGGTCTTTAGATAGGACATGACAGTAGAGTTGCTTCCACAGGCTGTGCTCGGCTCCTGGTGATGGTTAACAGGGTGGCAGAAAATGGTCATGGTAACTCCTACCCTTAAACCCCCCGCATCCCGCACCCTCCTCACCACCACCATCCCTGCCGCACGCCATGAACAGGTGCGGCCTGACCCCACTCAGATCAGCGTTTTCCAAATGGAATGGATCTACAAGAACGATGGTTGTTCAAGTTTTTTTATTTCATCATGTTTAATTCAAAATTATCATATATAATTGATCCTGTAACACACCCTAATGAAGGAGATGCTAAAAAAATATCTGTATAGTTTTTGTCGATTTACAAAATTAAAGAAAGATCAATTTTTACTAGCGATTTTTTGTGCAGAATGGAAAATCAGTTTCTAAATTAATCTTTCTCAATTTCACCGGTATGATAATAAGTATTATTCAAATAACTCAAAAGCTTTGTAAATTGTACTTTAAATGAAATTCCATCAAAAATATAGGTAATCGTTAAAAAAACATTGAACAAGCTTGTTTCATTGCCGACCGCCGCGGCACAGTTGGTAAGCCGTTCGGTTTCTGTGCGGGCGTCCTGGGTTCGATTCCCAGCAGAGGAGAAATTTATTTAAATTTATTTCTCACGCAAATATTGCTTCTCTGGGCTGGAAACACTGGTTAGTTGGAAGAAATTGCCATACGGCAATAAACTCGCCACTTGCGCAGGGTGCAAGGAAGTGTTAATTATTATTATTATTATTATGATGCTAAATAGTAAATTTTGAAAAAAAGAATCCCCAGAACCTTCATAAGGATACGTCATTGAAATAAAACTAACAGTTTATTTTTAGGTATATATTTTTACCACTGCGTGATTTATTTACAATTTGAATATATTAAATCTTGTAAAAATATTTTTAAAAAAATATTTTTATTTTTTTATTGTAAGTAACTAAAAAACTACAATGCCTATGAATCGAAAGAGAATATGAAAATCTACCGACTGAGTTTTTTTTACTATTTTAATACCTATTTTAAAATACCTCTAAATTATACATTCTCTTTACGAAAAAATATTGTATGTTACAGATTTAGTGATATACAATATTTTTTCGTGTTTCATACATTAGAAGGTAATTTAGTGTGCATATTTTTGTACATATATAATTTTGTACATATAATTTCATTGTGACTTGCCGATGCCTTTTGTGACGGTTATAATGAAAATTACCCTATGAAAAATTTAAAGAATTACTGCGATTATGAAAAGCCTAGGAACATAATTGAACATTTTAGAAGATACATAATGTGTATTTATTCATAAACTTTTGACTTGGTTTATCACATTTAAAGTAATGTCAACTGTGGTCAGATCAAAGTACTTATTTCCTGTTTCATAAAAACAAATTTCCATATGAGAAAAGTATTTAAGATTTTGTAGCTGCGCTCGTGAATATTAACTGCAATGTGTATAGCCTCAACACTTATCGAAGATTAGCGTAGATTAATGAACTCCAGTCCATCGCCGTTAGGGTAAAAGAATCAAATACTTCCATTCATGCGTCAACCGTCTTACTGAATACATTGTCGTGTTTATCGTAGTTTGTTTCGACCCTTAACATCACGGACAGCCGAATTATTATTGAATTATATTTATGTAGGTACATAAGAATAGACTAATGTTGATAATGTAATTTTGAACTGACTGACTTTTACAATATCATATTTGGAAGTAGATGTTTAAATAATAAATATTTTGAACACGCACATAAAATCTTATCCTTCTGATAAATTACTATTTTAAATTATCAATATATACCCCTAAATTTTTTTGAACAATAATGATTAGTATTCGAAGTACATTTACCTATAAGTATGTCACATATTATTAGCAATTAGAACTGCCAAAATTTTATTGAACAATAATGATTCGTATTCGATGTACACTTACCTATAAGTATGTAAAGTATGTTAAGTACATATTATTAGCAATTAGAACTGCCAGTAAAGAACATTTGGAGTGAAGAATAATGTCTACTAGGTTTTTTAATGTGTGACAAATTTAGAGAAAACTGTATAAGTTTTTCGGCACTATCACTTTAAACATTGGATGAAATAAACATTGTTTATTAACAGCATGTATTTTTCTATGTTCAAAAGTAACTATTTAATTGAGTCACATTTATTTCTTCTTTTAATAAAAACTGTTTCGTAATTTTGTATTACGTTTGTGTTGTGTCAAGGACGATATAATACGTATGATATAAGTGAACATTTCTGTTCCAACTCTATAACTTTGGCGTCAAGAGGGATCGTTGTGTGGAAGTCCTTGTGTGGCTCGTCGGGCGTGGGCACCACCGACTAAGTTCCTAAATGTTCCTTGGCCATGTAACCCCCACACTCCCTTCCCCCGGGGCTGGGGAGGGTTAGGAAGGGCAGAGACGGATGGGGGGCGGGAAACGGGGATGGCAGCCACCTCTCCCGGCGCGGCGGTTGGCACGCTTACAGAAGGATAGAAAAAAACACGTGGAAATGGGCGAGCACGACAGGAAGGCTACATGGGTCTGACGCAGCACGCTAGGTCCCCATTCGAGAAATAAAAATGGAGAACCGAATGTTAACTATTCATAAAAAAACAGGGTCTAGGCCCAAGGCGGAGTTTCTTCATTCTATATTTCACAGAATGAACCTGGTTTAGTTTTAATTGAAGAATATTTAAGTATTGCTGATATGGATATAATTGATGAGAGTTTGATAATGTCAAGTTTTCTAGGCATTAATGTGGGGTTGATAATGTTGCAGTGATTCTGATTTCCTACTTCCTTCCATTCCTTTTTCTTCCTCATGAGCACATTGATTTTTTTTTGTTACTTTTTCCTTTCTATTAATTTTATTCTGCTGTAGGTACCTATATGGACGTAATCAATTACTTTTTACTCCTCACTTACCCAAGGGGATATAGTGGGGAGTTATGATTTAGCAATTTTTAAGGCTATCTTTTATTGCAGATTATCAACTAGTATCACGCTGAGATTGTATTCTAAAAGTTTCATCACAATGTATCTGTGAGTGTGTGTGTGTGTGTGTGTGTGTGTGTGTGTGTGTGTGTGTGTGTGTGTGTGTGTGTGTGTGTGTGTGTGTGTGTGTGTGTGTGTGTGTGTGTGTGTGTGTGTATCTGTGTGTGTGTGTATACTACGTACGGCGTGTTTATTTTACTTTATTAATTATAGACTAAAGTACTCATTCCATTCTTTTCAAATTTTGCAAACATGTATATCTAATACACGCTTAGACCCCATTAGATTTTGATCGATATCTGAATAGTGCTTCTCATTTTTTTTAAACGTCAAATATTTTAAAGTGATCACAAGCTCAGGAAACTTAAAATTTGAAATTTTTATTTTCTAATTTGTAAAAAGACATCACTTTCATAAAATGGCATTGAAGAATTATCAAGTTTTCATATTAAAATATTTAAATAAAAAAATATTGAACAAACTCATTTCATATAAATGCTCAAAATTTTCCATACAAAATTTGAAAATACTTTATGGAATGACTTGTTAGTGAGGAGTTTAGTGCTGGCCACAATCCACTCGTTTATATATGGTGTCATATGAAACACAAACTGTTTTGGTTTACAATTTAAGTAAAACTTATTTTTTGTAACGTATACTGCTTGACTGTTTGTTTGCTTAAAAATAAATAAATAAATAAATAATAATGCTAGCACTGAACGCCTAAATGTCGATAAACCATAAAACGCACTTTACATGAACGAGGTTTTAAACGCGGTGCGATTTAAAACGCTTAAAACAGCATCCAAAATACAGGTTAATCAAAACATCTTTTTACACGGGTATTATTTTGTCCTTTATTTGCAACTCCTATTATTGCAATTATGTAAAAATGAAATATGCTATGTGAAAAATAGCAACATTTTATAATTCGCTTTTCGCGTTTCGTTCAACAGTGTTTTATCTGTCTCTCGTTTTCTTCGTTTGACTTTGCATTTTGACTATCCGGCTTTTGACTTGAATTGGACACGATTTGATTTATTTTGGACTCTCACTGTTTTATTTTTGTTTTAAAGCATTGCTCTCTGGTCGAGAGATGCCAAATAAACAAAAGATACTGCGAACGTTACGCGTCAACACATCACAAACGAATAATTTTACAGATTTCTGTTTTACGAAAAACGATACAAAACGCGTTGAAAAATAGAACACATTCTATTTTTTTCCCACCGCATTGAAAAACCCGTTGAAAACGTTATTATTTTAAAGTTTTCTTTATTCCAACTGTCGATTTGTTCAAGAGAACAAAGTTTCAAGCCAAGATACGCATGATTTGTATGCAGGGTCTATATTTTTCATACTAAAAAGGTACTTACCCATATCCCTACCTAGTACACAGATGACCATGGTGTGTATGTGTGCGTGTGTGTGTACAAAACAGGCCATACTATGTCTGTCTGACATCGTTTTATATAGTTTTGTTTTATATTATTTGTATTTTATTGTTTGATATATTTTGGTATGTGTGTGTGCAAAACAGGCCATACTATGTCTGACATCGTTTTATATAGTTTTGTTTTATATTATTTGTATTTTATTGTTTGATATATTTTGGAATGTGTGTGTGCAAAACAGGCCATACTATGTCTGACATCGTTTTATATAGTTTTGTTTTATATTATTTGTATTTTATTGTTTGATATATTTTGGAATGTGTGTGTGCAAAACAGGCCATACTATGTCTGACATCGTTTTATATAGTTTTGTTTTATATTATTTGTATTTTATTGTTTGATATATTTTGGAATGTGTGTGTGCAAAACAGGCCATACTATGTCTGACATCGTTTTATATAGTTTTGTTTTATATTATTTGTATTTTATTGTTTGATATATTTTGGAATGTGTGTGTGCAAAACAGGCCATACTATGTCTGACATCGTTTTATATAGTTTTGTTTTATATTATTTGTATTTTATTGTTTGATATATTTTCGTTTAGCTATTAATAAATTATGTTGTTATATACAGGGTGTCCCAGAAGTCAATAAAATATCAAGAGTCATAACATTTTGGAATCCTTGTTAAATGCGCCAACTTTTGAAGTTACTTGCCAAACTCACCTAGTACATTTTTTTTTCAGTATGGCCAGTTAAAACTGGGCAAAGTATTAAGTTTGAATTTTTGGTTGGGCAAAAAGTGAGATTTACTTCCAAGCTGGAGCAGCTGGCTTAAAATTTTAGGTCAGAATTTAAAGAAGCAGTATTCGGGATTACATAACAGAAAAAAAATAAAAAAAAAGATATCTGTAGTAACAGGAGTGAAAAAACCGTCACAGAGTGTCGATTTTTTCAATTTTTTTTAAATACCTATAACTTTTTAAATACATAACATAGATTTTTTATTTTATTTTTCTGATTACTATTATGACTTAGCCTCTTACCCGTTTCCGGCTTGACGTCGACTTCTGGGACACCCTGTATAATACGCACAGTCACGAAAACTGTATAAAATACTATGAAAATATTGTATAAAGATGTATTAATGTGATGTGAATTATTCCACCTCGGTACAGGCCAAGTCTATAGTGAGTTGTATATATTATATGTTAAAAATGATATTTTAAATTATGATTAATAAATAAATAAAATTAATAAATTCATACTTCTAACGTCTCCATCTTAAAAATTCCATTAATGTGATCGTGCCAACTTTTCGACCTCTACTTTTAGTTTCTATTTTACTTACCTATACTTTTTTTGTCAGACGGTCATCACCCATTTTTCTATGTAGCCTAACCACCTTAGGGTATTTATTTTCATCTTAATTTCGATTAAACCCTATCCCTGTAAATATAGATAGGTATATTATATATTTATTTAATCAAACAAAAATGATTATGGTTCTACATATATATTTTTCTTATAATAGGACCAGTAGATAAGGGCCTAGTCAGCCGAAACGGTCGTCCTATTATAAGGAAAATGTATATGTAGATCCATAATCATTTTTGTTTGATTAAAAAAATACATAGTATAATGGATTTCTACACATTAAAGACCGTCAGTATTGATAATAGATAGGTATGACAAATATACATTGTCTTTTAAGTTTTTCAAAAATGTTATTTTTCATAGCACGATAATGTATGGGTAATCCCGCTTTTGCGAAATATTTGCCACTGTTGTTAAACGGTTCACGTTTATTATTATTATAATTCAATATGAGGTTTCTAATTATCCAGACCCTTCGCCCTAGAAAGGTTATCGCAAACCGACATAGTACCGAATCTATGTATATCTCTAATAACGACAACAGAACATTATTTTATCTTATTGTGAGTGTCGATATAGCAAGTTAGATTTTTTTTTTTTTATTAAATAAAAAAATGAATATGTCCTTGTTAAACAAGTACATATACATCTTCCTACGTTCCCTAAACTAAGCATAAATGCTTGTCCTATAGGTGAACGAGATCGGTCGAGGCAGGATTCGAACTCGCGACCACTGGATTACTAACCCAGCGCGCTAACCGCTCTGCCATCCACCCATTCAAAGATGAAAGAGATAAAACAAAATAAATGATGAAAAATCATAAAACTATTGTGTTATATCTAAATTCTATAAAGAACATGTATATAATTGAAAAAAAAATACATTGAAATGACTTTGATATACCTATCGTTAAAATACCACTTAGAACAGAATATACTTGTAAAAATACTAAATAGCTTCATACAACAACAATAAAAAAATATACATATCACTAAATCTAAAGTAATAAAGCAATCAATATGTTAGTGTGTGTGTGTGTGTGTGTGTGTGTGTTTGTCTCACGCCTTCTGAAAAACCAAGAGCATCTAAAAATCTAATTTATGTGCGAACATGTACCAGTATACCTGACGCAGTGTCGCGCTAAAAATAATGCGATAAAAATGCTGAATTTTAAAAATATTTCAATAATTATTTTTTTCATACAAAATTTTCCAAGTTATATCTGTCAAAAAAGTGTACATTTTGCACGCAAATATCTGTTAGTTTAAAAGTTAGAAGTACGTATTTACACGAAAAAAATATATTTTCAAGTATAACTTAGCGTTTAAGTGAAAAACATGGTGAATATTTTGTATAATTACAATGTTTAACTTATTTTTAAAGTAAGCGTTTTGTATATAAACGCCGCCATTTTAATATCTTTTCATACAATATTTCATTTTCCTACCGAATGAATATGTTCTTTAAAATAATATACCTTTGAAATAAATGTGATTATGAAATAATAAAATGAAACACAAGACATTACAGCAAGTTTTAAGACATATATTGTAAAAGTCTGTTAATTATTAGTAAAGATATAGGCGTAATAAAATTGCATAATTTGTTTAAAATATTTGATTTTTCTGACAATTTTCATTTTTATGGCATCGAACAAACCAATGTAGGTACCTACATATTCAAAAAATGTCTCCATAACATTTGATATTTTTCACATGTTGGAACATGGTTACTATGGTAACGGACACATTCTGATATTCAAATAAAATTTGTTATTAATCGAATTCGAATTAATTTAGAACATCATTGTAGGTAGGTACCTACATACCTAATACTTACTACTTAAAAACCAAGAATATACTGATTTTGTATAGGAAAATTATTAAACTATTTGTGGTTAACTACAATACACATTCAATATACCTACAAACTATTTCCTATAGTGAAATTCTTCTTTTTTCTATGTAGACCTTTTGGGTGATTTTTTCTACAAACTATTTCTTGGGGTTTAAATCTTCTTCCTCTTCTTTTGTGAAGTCATTTGGGACTATTTGTGGTTAACTACAATACACATTCAATATACCTACAAACTATTTCCTATAGTGAAATTCTTCTTTTTTCTATGTAGACCTTTTGGGTGATTTTTTCTACAAACTATTTCTTGGGGTTTAAATCTTCTTCCTCTTCTTTTGTGAAGTCATTTGGGACAGTTCATAAATAAACTATTTCCTATAGTCTAATTTTTCTTTTTCTTAATTTATGTAGACCTTGGGTGAGTTTTTATACAAACTATTTCCTATAGTCTAATTCGTCTTCTTCTTCCTTTATGTAGACCTTTTGGTTAGTTTTTAAACAAACTATTTTTTAACAAACTATCCTTTAGTCTAATTCTTCGTTTTCTTATTTTATGTACCTAGATGTTGGGTGAATTTTATATAAAATATTTCCTATAGTTCAATTCATCTTCTTCTTCTTTTATGAAGACATTTTGGTCAGTTTTTTATATAATACATTTCCTAATGTGTAATTCTTCTATTTCATCTTCTATGTAGACCATAGGGTCAGTTTTTATTACAAACTATTTGTTATAGTTTTATACTTCTACTTCTTTTTTTATTTAGTCTTTTGGATTAGTTTTATGTCTAATAGTCTATTGCAACGAAATATTATAAACAACATGCATACTTGATGAAAATACATAAAAACGAATGGGATGTGACCAACACTAGAATCTTCTCATTACTTTTGTTCAATCAAATTTACACCATTTATTATATCATCATATATTGCTTAATTTTCAATAACTACACATTTCATTTTGATGACAATATATAAAAAATCGGGGTTGTGGCCATTGCTGGATCTTCACAACGTTTATATTCATATTAAAAACTATTTAACATAGCTTAAGTCTTCTTCTTCTGTAATGTAGACTTATGTGTCAGTTTTAAGTCTATCAGTTTTATTGTGCAAAACTATAATAAACTATATGCACACTTGACGAAAAATATAAAAACGAATGGGATGGGACCAACACTAGAATATTTTCAGTACTTTTGTTTAATCAATTTTTAAACCATTTCCCATCATCCAAAATTACTAAATATTTAAAACACATTATTTGCGTTCGATGACAATATATAAAAATAGGGGTTGTGGCCAAATCCAAACTCTTTACGACGTTGTCTTTTTATAATAAGTCATATTTAAGATCAATTCCCATAGTCCATGCGTGCAGAAATTGTATGTGCTTATATATAAAAGCAAATGGATTGTGGCCATCACTTTAAGATTTTACACCGCTTTAACTCAATTAAATTTCAAACTACTTTTCATACTACGGTTAAAAAAAATTATGTGTGACAATATTATGTAGGTATATAAACGATTGCCTATTCCTTCACTAATTTACATTCTTGGCCAACGGCGGGACATAAAAGCTAGTCTAAAGTAATAAAGCAATCAATATGTTAGTGTGTGTGTGTGTGTGTGTTTGTCTCACGCCTTTTGAAAAACCAAGAGCATCTAAAAATGTAATTTATGTGCGAACGTGTACCAGTATACCTGATGCAGTGTCACGCTAAAAATAATGCTATTAAAATGCTGAATTTTAAAGATATTTCAATAATTATTTTTTTCATACAAAATTTTCCAAGTCATATCTGTCAAAAAAGTGTACATTTTGCACGCAAATATCTGTTAGTTTAAAAGTTAGAAGTACGTATTTACACGAAAAAAATATATTTTCAAGTATAACTAAGCGTTTAAGTGAAAAACATGGTGAATATTTTGTATAATTACAATGTTTAACTTATTTTTAAAGTAAGCGTTTTGTATATAAACGCCGCCATTTTAATATCTTTTCATACAATATTTCATTTTCCTACCGAATGAATATGTTCTTTAAAATAATATACCTTTGAAATAAATGTGATTATGAAATAATAAAATGAAACACAAGACATTACAGCAAGTTTTAAGACATATATTGTAAAAGTCTGTTAATTATTAGTAAAGATATAGGCGTAATAAAATTGCATAATTTGTTAAAAATATTTGAATTTTCTGACAATTTTCATTTTTATGGCATCGAACAAACCAATGTAGGTACCTACATATTCAAAAAATGTCTCCATAACATTTGATATTTTTCACATGTTGGAACATGGTTTCTATGGTAACGGACACATTCTGATATTCAAATAAAATTTGTTATTAATCGAATTCGAATTAATTTAGAACATCATTGTAGGTAGGTACCTACATACCTAATACTTACTACTTAAAAACCAAGAATATACTGATTATGTATAGGAAAATTATTAAACTATTTGTGGTTAACTACAATACACATTCAATATACCTACAAACTATTTCCTATAGTGAAATTCTTCTTTTTTCTATGTAGACCTTTTGGGTGATTTTTTCTACAAACTATTTCTTGGGGTTTAAATCTTCTTCCTCTTCTTTTGTGAAGTCATTTGGGACAGTTCATAAATAAACTATTTCCTATAGTCTAATTTTTCTTTTTCTTAATTTATGTAGACCTTGGGTGAGTTTTTATACAAACTATTTCCTATAGTCTAATTCGTCTTCTTCTTCCTTTATGTAGACCTTTTGGTTAGTTTTTAAACAAACTATTTTTTAACAAACTATCCTTTAGTCTAATTCTTCGTTTTCTTATTTTATGTACCTAGATGTTGGGTGAATTTTATATAAAATATTTCCTATAGTTCAATTCATCTTCTTCTTCTTTTATGAAGACATTTTGGTCAGTTTTTTATATAATACATTTCCTAATGTGTAATTCTTCTATTTCATCTTCTATGTAGACCATTGGGTCAGTTTTTATTACAAACTATTTGTTATAGTTTTATACTTCTACTTCTTTTTTTATTTAGTCTTTTGGATTAGTTTTATGTCTAATAGTCTATTGTAACGAAATATTATAAACAACATGCATACTTGATGAAAATACATAAAAACGAATGGGATGTGACCAACACTAGAATCTTCTCATTACTTTTGTTCAATTAAATTTACACCATTTATTATATCATCATATATTGCTTAATTTTCAATAACTACACATTTCATTTTGATGACAATATATAAAAAATCGGGGTTGTGGCCATTGCTGGATCTTCACAACGTTTATATTCATATTAAAAACTATTTAACATAGCTTAAGTCTTCTTCTTCTGTAATGTAGACTTATGTGTCAGTTTTAAGTCTATCAGTTTTATTGTGCAAAACTATAATAAACTATATGCACACTTGACGAAAAATATAAAAACGAATGGGATGGGACCAACACTAGAATATTTTCAGTACTTTTGTTTAATCAATTTTTAAACCATTTCCCATCATCCAAAATTACTAAATATTTAAAACACATTATTTGCGTTCGATGACAATATATAAAAATAGGGGTTGTGGCCAAATCCAAACTCTTTACGACGTTGTCTTTTTATAATAAGTCATATTTAAAATCATTTCCCATAGTCCATGCGTGCAGAAATTGTATGTGCTTATATATAAAAGCAAATGGATTGTGGCCATCACTTTAAGATTTTACACCGCTTAAACTCAATTAAATTTCAAACTACTTTTCATACTACGGTTAAAAAAAATTATGTGTGACAATATTATGTAGGTATATAAACGATTGCTTATTCCTTCACTAATTTACATTCTTGGCCAACGGCGGGACATAAAAGCTAGTAATTACATAAAATATTGAAAATGTGAAACAAATACCACAGACAGCGTTGAGAAAAAGTTTTAATGGCATAACCAACATTACATAATACTATGACATATTGAAAGCAATGTCGCCATTATTCAAAATGCTTATTCCGAAAATATTTATAACGATTGATATTTTTATAAAATTCCTTTTTGTGAATCTAATCCATTCTGGGACTCACACAAGCACACACAAAAAATTTCATCAAAATCGGTTCAGCCGTTTAGGAGGAGTTCAGTGACATACACACGTACAGAAGAATTATATATTAGGTTAAAACAAACATATCTAATAATACCTGGGGGGCTACTCATGACACGTTCTCAGCTTGACTAAATCTTAAAACTGTATGAATCAGTACTCGATTCTAATCCAATCTTAATATTTCTCTACATTTTATCACGAAAATTTATTAATATCAACGTTCAGTATGAAATTATCAATATTTTTTTAAATTTAACCTCAAAGATTGCTAAAATCTGAACCTGATCTTAATTTTACTGTTATCAACTTCACGAGCGGCCCTGCTGATTTCTTTTTCCTCTCATTATCTTTTTGTTTTCGTATCATTGCTATCTTCTTCTTCTGGTGCCCTGTCAAGAACCCCCGACGTTGGTGATCACTCTGGCAAATCCCTCTCAGTCCTGTGCTGCCCGGAATATCTGATCCTCAGTTCTGAAGTTCGTCCATTGCCTGATATTATGCAGCCAGGACATCTGTCTCCTTCCAGTCCCTCGGCGACCGTCTATCTTGCCCACCAGTTTTAATTGGAGAAAGTGGTACTTTTCTCCCCTCGTTATATGGCCCAGATACGTGATCTTGCGGACCTTTATTGTAGACAGGAGTTGCCTAGTTGTCCTGGCTCGACTTGAGACTTCTGAATTTGTAACCAGATCTGTCCATGGAAATTTGAATATTCTGCGATGCAACCACATCTCAAAAGTTTCCAACCTATTCACCTTCAGTTCACAGCCATATAACAACACATACCATAGATAATATTTTATCATCATTGCTATGAACTGTTACATTATTCAATCTTTTTTTTATTCTGTTATCTATATTATCTTTATTTGATTTTTTTTCATGTCATAACCTTATTGCCATAGTGCACATTGCATTGTATATTAACATTAACTCTGGTTGGTTGGAAGAAATTGGAGTTTGGAAATAAACCTGCCAGTGTACAACTATATGTACAAGAAGTTACAAATAAATAAATAAGTGGACCATATGTTTTTCGAATGTCCATTAAGAAACGCTTACCCAAATTTTTATACGAATTTGATTCGAGTTAAAACGCCAATGCCAGTAAAAGTGAGGTCGCTTTTGGCTTACAATTCCAAGGATTTATACGTCTCAATTGTTAGATTTATAAAAAAAAACTTTATAAAGATTTAAATAAATAGTTTTCAAAATCTACACACATAAAATATTACAATAATCCATATCTCTGTATGCCTTTTGTTGTGTTTTTTCCTTATAATTACAAGAACATATAGCAGGCTTTCTTAATTTGAGAATTTATTTTTCTTATTTATTTATTTTGATTAGGAAACAAAACAGGAATACAGAAAGAAAAGTACATGATAAATATAAAAGGAGCATACAACATTCTGTAGACCCAATAATATTGTTTCACATTCATAATATCTAAGTATTTCAAACTAACCACAAGAATACAAAAAATGCGTATTTAAATAAATAACAATCAATAACAATTTTTCCAAAAACAGCTCAAAACAAAGTAGAATATTGGGGGAAATAAAGAGTGATACAATGACGTGATGTATAAAATAAGATAAAGGAAGAAAGGAGGAGAGGTAGAAAATTTGGAGAAATGTTATCACTGTTTTAGGTCGCATAACACTCTTAATACATCATGACGATATTGTATATAGTTGTCATTGAATATATCTAATTGCATCGCAAACTTGAGAATTGACATGACGTGTTTATTATGTAAAAATAATAAATTGTATCATCAATTTCTTTGTGGGGGGTCTCAGAAAAATAAATGATTACAAAACTACAAATGTACTTACAAGTGTGGTTGACTGGTATAAAGTACCTGCGGGCAATAAGTTCGATACACAATGTGATTAAAAAATTTCATACCTAATAAAAACGAGTGGGTTGTGGCCAACACTAAACTCTCCACACCACAAATATTGACAATGAAATATTTTATTCATTCTAAATTTTACTACCAGGAATATAAATTTTCTAACGATAGTATATTTTCATGTTAAGATAGACAAACTATTAATGCCGTATAGTGAAGAATGCTTATGTTGTATGAAATATTATAAAAAAGCAGATAAATTTTGTTTTAAAGAACGCGAGAGCATTTTCAAAATTTTGACACGTGATATCATATGAAGAAATTTTTTGTTATTTATGGAAAGCTAATCAGTTCTATGTTCAAGCTCTTTACATTATAACATGAAATCAAATTACTGAACGTTTCCATACATAGAAATTTATCTAATTACATTTTTATTCATACTAAATGTTACTATCAGGAATATAAATTTTCTTCCGATAGTATATTTTTATGTTAAGATAGACAAACTATTAATGCAGTATAGTGAAGAATGCTTATGTTGTATGAAATATTTTAAAAAAAGCAGATAAATTTTGTTTTAAAGAACGCGAGAGCATTTTCAAAATTTTGACACGTGATATTATATGAAGAATTTTTTTGTTATTTATGGAAAGCTAATCAGTTCTATGTTCAAGCTCTTTACATAATAACATGAAATCAAATTACTGAACGTTTCCATACATAGAAATTTATCTAATTACATTTTTATTCATACTAAATGTTACTATCAGGAATATAAATTTTCTTCCGATAGTATATTTTTATGTTAAGATAGACAAACTATTAATGCAGTATAGGGAAGAATGCTTATGTTGTATGAAATATTTAAAAAAAAGCAGATAAATTTTGTTCTAAAGAACGCGAGAGCATTTTCCAAATTTTGACAGATGATATCATATGAAGATTTTTTTTGTTATTTATGGAAAGCTAATCAGTTCTATGTTCAAGCTCTTTACATTATAACATGAAATCAAATTACTGAACTTTTCCATACATAGAAATTTATCTAATTACATTTTTATTCATACTAAATGTTACTATCAGGAATATAAATTTTCTTCCGATAGTATATTTTTATGTTAAGATAAACAAACTATTAATGCAGTATATGTAGTGAAGAATGCTTTTGTTGTATGAAATATTTTAAAAAAAGCAGATAAATTTTGTTCTAAAGAACGCGAGAGCATTTTCCAAATATTGACACGTGATATTATATGAAGAATTTTTAGTTATTTATGGAAAGCTAATCAGTTCTATGTTCAAGCTCTTTACATTATAACATGAAATCAAATTACTGAACGTTTCCATACATAGAAATTTATCTAATTACATTTTTATTCATACTAAATGTTACTATCAGGAATATAAATTTTCTTCCGATAGTATATTTTTATGTTAAGATAGACAAACTATTAATGCAGTATAGGGAAGAATGCTTATGTTGTATGAAATATTTTAAAAAAAGCAGATAAATTTTGTTCTAAAGAACGCGAGAGCATTTTCCAAATTTTGATAGGTGATATCATATGAAGATTTTTTTTGTTATTTATGGAAAGCTAATCAGTTCTATGTTCAAGCTCTTTACATAATAACATGAAATCAAATTACTGAACGTTTCCATACATAGAAATTTATCTAATTACATTTTTATTCATACTAAATGTTACTATCAGGAATATAAATTTTCTTCCGATAGTATATTTTTATGTTAAGATAGACAAACTATTAATGCAGTATAGTGAAGAATGCTTATGTTGTATGAAATATTTTAAAAAAAAGCAGATAAATTTTGTTCTAAAGAACGCGAGAGCATTTTCCAAATTTTGACAGGTGATATCATATGAAGATTTTTTTTTGTTATTTATGGAAAGCTAATCAGTTCTATGTTCAAGCTCTTTACATTATAACATGAAATCAAATTACTAAACGTTTCCATACATAGAAATTTATCTAATTACATTTTTATTCATACTAAATGTTACTACCAGGAATATAAATTTTCTTCCGATAGTATATTTTTATGTTAAGATAAACAAACTATTAATGCAGTATAGGGAAGAATGCTTATGTTGTATGAAATATTTTAAAAAAAGCAGATAAATTTTGTTCTAAAGAACGCGAGAGTATTTTCCAAATTTTGACAGGTGATATCATATGAAGATTTTTTTTGTTATTTATGGAAAGCTAATCAGTTTTATGTTCAAGCTCTTTACATTATAACATGAAATCAAATTACTGAACGTTTCCATACATAGAAATTTATCTAATTACATTTTTATTCATACTAAATGTTACTAGCAGGAATATAAATTTTCTTCCGATAGTATATTTTTATGTTAAGATAAACAAACTATTAATTCAGTATATGTAGTGAAGAATGCTTATGTTGTATGAAATATTTTAAAAAAAGCAGATAAATTTTGTTCTAAAGAACGCGAGAGCATTTTCCAAATTTTGACAGGTGATATCATATGAAGATTTTTTTTGTTATTTATGGAAAGCTAATCAGTTCTATGTTCAAGCTTTTTACATTATAACATGAAATTAAATTACTGAACTTTTCCATACATAGAAATTTATCTAATTACATTTTTATTCATACTAAATGTTACTATCAGGAATATAAATTTTCTTCCGATAGTATATTTTTATGTTAAGATAAACAAACTATTAATGCAGTATAGGGAAGAATGCTTATGTTGTATGAAATATTTTAAAAAAGCAGATAAATTTTGTTCTAAAGAACGCGAGAGTATTTTCCAAATTTTGACAGGTGATATCATATGAAGATTTTTTTTGTTATTTATGGAAAGCTAATCAGTTTTATGTTCAAGCTCTTTACATTATAACATGAAATCAAATTACTGAACGTTTCCATACATAGAAATTTATCTAATTACATTTTTATTCATACTAAATGTTACTATCAGGAATATAAATTTTCTTCCGATAGTATATTTTTATGTTAAGATAGACAAACTATTAATGCAGTATAGTGAAGACTGCTTATGTTGTATGAAATATTTTAAAAAAAGCAGATAAATTTTGTTTCAAAGAGCGTTAGAGCATTTTGACAATGTTGACACGTGATATCATATGAAGAAATTTTATGATATCTATGAAAAGCTAATCAGTTCTAAGTTCAAGCTATTAATATTCTTATATCAATATGAAATCAATGAACTGAACATTGCCAAATATAAAAAAATTCTCTTGTTACATATAAGTTTCATACAAATATCAATTAAATAAAATATAATTTTTGAAACCGTTGAATATTTTTCTTTTAACATTGACCAACTTTGAATACAATTTTATGAAGATTCTTGGTGTTGTATAAATAGTTGAAACCAAATTAAAATATCTCTAATTTCCAGGTCGTGAGAGCATTTTTTCAGTTTTAATAGATGAAATCATAAAGAAACATTGGGAAAAAATGAACCGTTGTCTATGGTAAACTAATCAGCTCTAAGTTTATGGACTTAACACATGTGATATCAATATGAAGTCAATCGGACTTATAGTTTGGGCTGCAGAGAGTACACAAAAAAAAAAACAACGTAAATGATGAATTCATAGAGAAGAAATCAAAAGTTGTCTATGGAAAACTAATCAGCTCTAGGTCTTTGCACTTTACACATATGATGTTAATATGAAGTCGATCAGACTTATAGTTTGGGCTGTAGAGAGGACACAAAAAAGATAAATGCTACGGCGTACGGCGTACGGCGTATACGCCATACACACAAACACATCACGACGAAACTCATAGTGTGCATTCTCTACATGATACCCATTGAGAAATTGATGTAAAAAAAATACGCTTAAATTTTGCGAAATCATGACTCTCCCCTATTCCATAGTGTGGAGAGTAAAAATGTCTTATTTTGATTAAATTGCACTCACGTTGTTCAATGTTGATAAAATTCGTGATAAACTACTGACGAAGAAAATTATTAGTGAACAAAGAAGAGCAACCAGAGCTAGGGGAGTCGACTATGGAAAAATGAAACAAAATATTGAATTATGGGAATATAAGGCAATGATGATATTTCACGAAAGGGACTAGTGATGAGTGAAAACAGTCATGCATCTTGTGGTCTTGAAAAATGTTAAATACCCACTATACTATATCACATTACGTACCAAACAGGCACACCCGTACGAAAATTTTATTTCATTAAAATTATTTTTGCAAACTTTGTGGAATTCCATATAAAAAAAATTAGTAATTTTTTACTAAAAATGAAAAACAAAAAACTTTGTATTTTTATGTGAAGTGGAATATACAAAATTACTAAAATATTTTGATATTAAATTTATTTCATCGAACAGCTTATTTCATCTTTCTACTTGCTAAACAAATTACAGATTTTTTTATTCAATTAAATTTATGATACATATATTAAAAAAATATAGAAAAATATACATAGTAAGTAAAAACATATTTCCCTTTACAAGAGTGCAAGCATTCGTGTGTATGACTCTCGACTATTTACCGAATTCAACGTGTCAACAATCTAAAATTTTAACACAGACATTTTCCATGATGACTCCTTAGAAACTTACCGAAAAAATACATAAAGACATTATTTTTCAACCCAGTTCCCTAACTCCTTCAAACAAGCTCCTTCCATCACACCAATAATCCTTCCTTTTCCATATTTTATTCTCATTATGTATTGTTTTTTTATCACCCGTTTTTTTCTTCATATTATTGTTAAAATTTTACCTACTGCTCAGCATACTTGTTTAAATATTTTTATTTCAAGAAACATTCTTGACTTGTATTTTTAATTCAATTTAAAATTAAATATTTATTAAAAAAATAAAAAAACAAATAAAAAACACAGTTTTAATCCACAAATGAGTAAGACTTTAATGAGCCTAAGCGCTTTCGCCGAACACAGCCGGCATCCTCAGAGGCAGACATCAAACTCTTCGTCATCCTCAGAGGCAGAAATCAAACAGAGGCAGAAATCAAAAAAAATATTAATTATTGCGTGTGTGATTGAGTGAGAGCTCATGTAATTTTGTGTGCATCCATAATTGGACGTCCAGCACTCGTAGTAATAACCAATATTGTTTTCTTTTTGTGAGAATTGTGAGCTGGATGTCTGTCGATGTACCCTTTTAATAAAATAAATAAAAAATAAAAAAAAATAAAAAATTATAAATTATTGATAATATCCAAAATTACTTTGATTTTATCACTCATGAGGACAAACGTCGATCAGTTTCGAGAACAATGTTCTCTTCTTCAAGAAGACTTACGTAATAAATTAATAATACAATATAGACTGGTGTTAGGTCCAACGATAGCCGTGTGGGTAAATTAGCAGATTTAGAAATAAGGAAAAATGTGAATAATAAATAACCTAATTCGTCCCACTATTTTTTAAGCTTACTCCTCACACACAACAACAGTTAAAATTTTATTTTTAATTTAGTAAGTACGTATTTCTTTCTGAAGAAGTGAACGTCGTTTTTAAAACCGGTCGACGTCAGTTCTCATGAGTGATCTAAATGTATGGGGAAAAATAGCCATCATGACAGAGGCTCTCCTAGTTTGATGGTGATTAAAACACAACACCAACACTGCTTCCAACATCATCATCATATGTCGGCCTTCATGGCTCAGTGGGTTGGCTATCTGACTCCTGAGTGAAAGGTCCAGGGTTCGATTCCCGGTGGAGACACAGTTTTTTAATTGTGTTTTCAGTCTGGATCTGTCAGACGATAAATATCGGAAGTCTCCAGAATGTGGCAACTTGTTATTGGGTGCATGTTAAATTAATATTTGACATAGTACCTGTTAGTTGCCCGAGAAGCTATATTAAATAAATAAACAAATATATGCATTCAAAATGTATTAAATAATAAGTAAGTACATTTTTTAGAGATTGTCAACCTTTCAAGAGGAAAGTTGGAAAGTTCAATGTTGCCAGAACCCTCTGGTTTTGTATGTAAATTGATTAAATAAATAAAAAAAAAATAAAAAAAAAACAAAGTTATTTTGGATATAATAAAGAAATTAATTATTTTAAATACAGTAAAAAGTTCTCATTCGCACCAGGTGTAAAAATAGCGATTTTTACACGAGGTGCGTATGAGAATCAAATATTATGTATGTGATTGACTATTATGTATATCAGAGAAAACACTAAAAATAATGATATCATAATATGTGAAAACAAAACGTATAAGTTTTTTCCGTTAATAGATATTTGAATGAAGATATAGGCGGCGTATGAATGTGTTATTCAATTTGCATTCTTTGGGTTTTGTTCCGGTGATATCACCTGACCTAGGAGCTTTATTTATAAACCACCACACACATCTCGTCACTCTCCCAAAGACACAAAACACCCCCACAGGCGTTATGTTCTCCCGATACTTAATTATCACATATTGTTCCACGATTTTGGAAGGATCGCGCGCAATTACGCACCTCGTTTAATTACCGAGCGGAAATTTCGTGCTTTTTTTTCCCCTCCTAGAAAAACTCCCCGAAACGGGCCTCCCTCTGTTTGTCCCTCGCCTCCACTCCCGTCGTTTACCTCCCCAACTGAGGAAGGCACGGGAGCCCCTCCTCGGTCCGCATTCACATAGAGGCCCCCCGAACTGCCGCCACCCCCTCGTGACCCGATGGGGGGAGGGGGTGGCTAGGGATAATCGCTGGTGCGGGTGTGTGTGTGTCTGTGGGACGCACGCACACGCTACTCAGTCAATACGCACGCACACACACCCTCACACAGACAGAGCCGAGTTACGTACCAGTCTATTCGGGATAGGCGCCCAACTATGGTACCTATAGCACCAAGGATGGAACAAATTAAACTCGAGGAAGCGTTACTCAATTGTGAAAGGTAGCAGCAACATTATTATTTGCAAGAAACAACTCGACATTTTCAATGAAAACAAAAACAGGAAATTAGATCCCCGTTATGTGAATCTACATCTTTACGACATTATATTTTTTCGTTCTCTCCAATTCATCAAGAACTATTTATTTTATTTATCTCTGATATATTAAGTAATAGGTACCTACAAATCTACATATCGAATGGTTTATACTTGCATATATTTATGGTGGTTGACTGGTAGAGATTGCCTGCGGGCAATAAGTCCGCCACGTTGTGTAAAACAATAAAAGTATTTTATTATTATTATTATTATTATTATTTATTTATTTTCTTGTACATAATATAAAAAAATATAATGCACATGGGCGGGCTTATTGCCATTAGGCAATTTCTTACGACCAACCAGATTACAAAGTATGACAAAATTGTATATGTATTGGTACCTATAATTGTATACCTACGCAAACATAGGATTTTTTTCCCTGTTGGGGGTAAATGATATTTTATGACAAACTTTAACATCTCAATAAAGACATAGTTGGAATACCATAGGAGAAACAGCTTGTTTACGTAATCACATTATGCGCTTGTGCAACGTTTGATTTGATTTCATTTGATTTGCGCGCCACAATTCTATTTATAATCGACCAAAGTAATATAATAAAAACTGTATTTTCAAACAATAGCAATAAATAAACTAATGACCCCAATGAATAGAGGAAGAAAATAAATTGTAGGGTGTAAAAGCAGAATGAATATTTATCAGATTATTTGAAATCATTACTTGACAACAATAATATTGTGGTTATTTCGACTCATCAGTACCTAACAGGTTGCTGAAGTGAGCAGGAAATTTCATTATACGCTTGACTCATTAAAAATATTGCGAAATTTCTTACCTTTATCCGTCAAAATATCTTTATGCTAAACAATATTACTCCCTATCCTTGATAACGCTGACGTATGTTATTTAGACACAAATCAAGAACTCTTAGATAAATTATTGGAGCGATTACAAAAAACATGCGTATACCTTCATACTTCTATACAAAGTTTATTATACGAAATCAATGTTACTTCCTCTCAGAGCACGGGTTGCTTCTTCGTTCAAATACTGCAAGAACGCTCAGTATACCAGGAGGGCTAGCCAAGATGCAAAAAACGAAAACGTTGACGCTGAACGTTATTTTTTTTGTATGGGATTTGACGTTTGATGACGTTATCAAACGTCAAATCCCATACAAAAAAAATAACGTTCAGCGTCAACGTTTTCGTTTTTTGCATCTTGGCTAGCCCTACAGTACACAATACTTCCTTTTCACCACATCTTTTTCTGTACAAGCAGCCCGAATTTGAAATCACATCACATCGCTTCTTCGAGTTTCATTAACACTTTCAAAATAAATCATTTCCTTACAATGGAAAGAAGTGGGAAATCAGATCACTGCAACATTATCAACCATTCATCAATGCCTCGAAAACTTGAGACTAGAATCTGGCTTTTGTGTGTTGATGATGGATGTCCACCGCACTAATAATGAATTATAATTTTATTATATATTTGATTCCAATTTTTAAACACACAATGTATATTTTTTTTAATGAATATGTCCTTGTTAAACAAGTACATAACATATTCTTACATTCCCTGAATAAAGTATAAATGCTTGTGCTATGGGTGAACGAAATAGGTCGAGGCAGGATGTGTGCAAATATAGAGGACTGTGGCGCTCGGTTCTCTCCGCTTACCCAGTAAGGGACATGGCAAAGAACACTTAAAAAATCACAATATCAAAAAAGACTTTCAATTGATTCGTGAATGGGTGTTATAGAGAGTAATCGTAAAAAACTTTAAAGTTTGAAAAGTTTTCGTATTACTTATATATAAATCGGAAGTTTACCCGGGAAATTATTCAAATGATCGTTCTACGTTCGAATGACTTCCGTCGCGACAGTTTTTCTCTCGAATTCTATTGGCTGTTTGTATTCTATATGGCGCGCTTAAAACTTTGGCCAGCGATATACCCACGATATATTTGATTTTTTTTATGATAAATAATTCAAATTGTTTATACTCTGCCTATACTATTACAAACAAAATAAAACTGCTTGTTTCTGCAGAGTTTGCTGCTTCCTTGGATGTGGACTTCCAGCTGTCTTTCCATCTTTTATGGGATCTTCCGGCCATCCTTCTTATTTGGTTTCTCAGGTAGGGCAGCTTTGGGATTCCAGTCCAATGTATAGTCTCTCCATTACCTTCTCCGTTGTCTCCTCCATCTAAATTTTCATGAGTGGTATGGAATCCATTTCAGATAACATGCATCAATAGTCACATCAATATCAAAGTACAGAATAAATTCCAGAAACATTAGAATTATCGTAGTAACTTAAAATTTTCCAACTACCGGCATTCTGCTAAACACCATAATATTTGTAATATCGAAAACAGACAAACATAAAGACCTGATGTACCTGCACAAAATTATTCACAACCATGTATACTCACCTTACATATGTACTTTCTAAATAAAATTTTAACTGCCCATCACGCTATTTCAGATCTCAGTTTTTGTTCTATGTCGACCGACATTACGCAAACTACTCATAAAACAATTACATTAGGAGTTTTTTCCAACTGCAATATATGCTTTAAACATTTCGACATTATACATAAATCACAAACAGATTTCACCATTTCGATAAATAGTACATACCATAATCAAATTCATCCATAATTTATCTCACATACATACATACAATATAACATATACATAATACCACATAACACTTACATTATATATGCTACATATATATATAGAATTTTATTTGTCACTTTTATATGTAATGTATATTTCTTGTATATTTGTTACTCTTATGTGAAAACATATTACTGGGATACAATGAACTAATCAAACTTTTTTATATTATCATACAAGCTGACCCGGCGAACTTCGTATCGTCTCACAGTCAATGGATGTCGTGTTAACTTTTAGCTTAACCTTATTTAGGATTTTATCAACGTAATAAAATGAATACAAAAAATATTAAGTTCAATAGTTTATTAGGATATAATAATAATATAAAAATGCAAAAATTGGTAATAATGAATGCATTTTTCTGTTTCTGACAGCTCATGAACCAACCCCAAGCATGATGTCAAAATTTTCTTTAATCCATATGTTTTTCAATTTTTCTTCGTAGAATGAATTCCATTTTCAAATTATTTAAATAATAGTGCTAATTAAATCAATATTATTTGGTACCTACCTCGAGTTTCTATTCTAAATTTATCAATGATTTGTTTAGTAGATAGCCTACCTACCTACCTTGAAGTTTTACATTCGATTTTTGATTCATTTATTAGATTTCATAAGTTATATTGTTTGCATAATAGGTACCAGGCGTATAGTTTATTTACATGTTTTTTTATATTTTTTATTTTTTCGGTATATTTTTCCGATATTTTTATAGTTATTATATAACCCGACTTTATTTTATTTATATAGATATTCTTTACTTATAACATTGTATCCTGTTTGTTTTCCAAATAAATCAACAAAAAAACATCCTGGATGTCACACATTAATTTCTCTGATTATGATATTTCTTATTCTGTTTTTCTGACTTGAAATAAAAACCACTAAAAATATAGTACGACAATAAGACAATCCTTTTTAAACACTATACGTATACTATACTATATAACTATACTATATAACTATACTATGTCCTTTTTTCCTTGAAAGTTTTCGTATACAACATATGTACATAATTATATTTGATTGAAAATTTATATATTTTGTGTATCAATAAATTGGTTATGTTTTGCCTTTAACATCATTTGCGAAACACAATACTATAATGAGACAAGCTTTGTAAAATAACATACGTATATTTAAGATTGAAAAATAAATTTTGGCTATGAAATTCATTGGTACAAAAATCTTCCATTCTATACTGTAAAGTTGAGTTATAAATACGTATGAATAGTCAGTACCTACGCAAAACTTTTCCCCCTCAAAGTTCATGATTTCACCGTGAATTTGAATTGCGAACACTAAGATTGAATGGAGCCGGCAGATAAATAATAGTATCAGAGAAAAGCGTATACCGACCAAATTGTAAGGTCCCGCCATTGATGCATTTGTTGGTTGGCGGCGGCCGGCCTGCTTCAGTCTTCAGTTCGCCTTGTACCGCCGCTAAGAGTGGACGTCCTATAGTTTCCGGCGTCTCGGCTGAAACCCGCGAAAACTTTTTAGCGCGCGTCGATAAAACAATAAATATATTCACGCAATACCGTCGATTGTTTTTGGCAGTTGTTTGGTGGCTGTCAATTTCGAATCCATTTACGCGCGAAAAGCCAGTTCTTTTTTAGAACGATATATTTTATTATTCAGGCCCCTGACAGTTTCTTCAACAACAACGTCGTATCAAACTGCTGCGTTTTTCTTTGTTTGGAAAATTAATATTCTTAAGAAAAAGTTTGACTCAGCACGTGGATAGAGGGCAAGGAAAATATTCATTTGAGTTGTCATGTTGTTTTATGTTTTTCTCTATTGGTTTTTCGACAATTTTCCGTGAATTATGGTGAGTTTGACAAATATTTCATCAATACGATTTTTTTATAAAATTATTTTGTTATTGCGATATTTCGATGGGTAAATCGTTATTTTTTAAATATATCGATGTAATGGCTTAAAACCTATCATATTGTAAAGAGACAAGTTGCAACTATTATATAGAAACAGAGATATTTCAAGGTAAATAAGACTACAAACACGCTATTCCTTATGTAGATATTATAATTATTCAAATATCTCGAATCGCATTAAAAACGTTAGAATATTACAATACAATACAAAGTTTTGTTTTAAAAAGTATATAAATTTAAATTATTTAAAAGACGAAAAAAATGGTGCATAAAAAAACTAATTTAAATTGTTTATTAGGTACCGTTTTAACTTAAATGAATTGTATGCACAAACGGATTTCATATTTCGAATGAAAATTAAGTAGGTAAAATTAATTTGAATATAGATTTTTTTATTCGGACAGTTGAATTGATTTATTAGTGTTCGAATTTCGAATTTTTGACAGACGGGTTCGTTTGAAATTGCCATACTACGAATATCTCTCGATTAATATAATACCAACAAACAATTTCTAACGCGAATTATTGAAATAAAATTTGCAACAATTATACAACGCATATTATTTGAATGTTTGTCACAAATATAATATGGAGCATTCGTTACAAATTTCGTACGTTGCCGAACTGACCTTTGCCAATAATTTCAGCTGAGCACTCGAAATGTGTGTTATTTTGATGAGTAAGACAAACGCGGCACTAAATTTGAAACAAATTAACTTATTTTTAGCGTAATATTTGCATACTTGGCTTATCTCATAGAATTTTATAGGCGTATTGCATTTAAATACGCATATGACCTACGTTTTGTTTGAAACGTTTGCGAAATAAATACGAAAATTATTTGTTTGTGATAAATGTAATTGAAATTCGTGACACATAAATAAAATAATGTCGTTTTTAAATATTTTGTTGTTTGTTCATTTTTAACATTTTAAAGCGATGCATGCTCATAAACCATAAATAACTATATATTATGTGTATATGTGTTGTTTTTTATATTACAATGACTGATTTACATAGGTAATATTTATTAGACACCCCATAAATTGTTTATAACAACGCATTAAATATAGTTAGTGACGAAATATACTCAACGCCAATTAAATTATGTTTATAATCATAAGTTTTTTTTTTAATTTAATATTAATCAATATGCATTTTGTATTTATTTGAACCTTCTTCATGGTAATAAGCGAGATAGTTCCTGGAATAATAGTAAACAATGAAAATACAATTTTCTATTGAAAAAATCCGCAAATTGTAGTTATGAATGTTTTGTAATTCTCAGAAATTCTTTGAAATGCATTATTTTGTCATGCGTTGAATGCGTTGGAAATTAAGATTTCAATGTAGGTATTAAATCGCAGAAGAAATAAAAATGTCATATATGTTATTCTAAGTTAGGTATCAATTTCATTTTGTAATAGGTTTTATTATATGTTTAATTATTCAAAGATACTTGTGTATGAGGATACACGCATGTGTCGTGCTTCCTTTATAAGGTAATGCACACCTTTCGCTGGTTACCCCGCATTGTGAGATATAACGTGATAGTATGAATGAATAATTGTGTACAGAATAGCTATATCTACTTATATCAAAATATATATAATCGATAAAAAATTAAGTAGGTACCTATACATATTTTACTATACTTAAATGTCATGTTCGGTGAAAATTAAATACGAAATTAATAATATTATTCGGTAGGTACCTATAATTTTATATTTATTTATTTTATAGTGAAGTGTTCCCATAAATTAAAACTATGAAAGAACTATAAAGAAAACGAGTGGGTTGTGGCCAACACTAAACTCTCCACACCACAAATATTGACAATGAAATATTTTATTCATTCTAAATTTTACTACCAAGAATATAAATTTTCTAACGATAGTATATTTTCATGTTAAGATAGACAAACTATTAATGCAGTATGGTGAAGAATTCTAATGTTGTATGAAATATTTTAATAAAAGCAGATAAATTTTGTTTTAAAGGACGTTAGAGCATTTTGACAATTTTGACACGTAATATCATATGAAGAAATTTTTGTTATTTATGAAAAGCTAATCAGTTCGATGTTCAAGCTCTTTACATTATAACATGAAATCAAATTACTGAACTTTTCCATACATAAGAAATTTATCTTATTATATACATTTTTATTCATACTAAATTTTACTACCAGGAAAATAAATTTTCTATCGACAGTATATTTTTATGTTAAGATAGACAAACTATTATTGCAGTATGGTGTAGAATGCTTATGTTGTATGAAATATTTTAATAAAAGCAGATAAATTTTGTTTTAAAGGACGCGAAAGCATTTTCCAAATTTTGACAGGTGATATCATATGAAGAAATTTTTTGTTATTTATGGAAAGCTAATCAGTTCTATGTTCAAGCTCTTTACATTATAACATGAAATCAAATTACTGAACTTTTCCATACATAGAAATTTATCTAATTACATTTTTATTCATACTAAATGTTACTACCAGGAATATAAATTTTCTTCCGATAGTATATTTTTATGTTAAGATAGACAAACTATTAATGCAGTATAGTGAAGAATGCTTATGTTGTATGAAATATTTTAAAAAAAGCAGATAAATTTTGTTTTAAAGAACGCGAGAGCATTTTTCAAATTTTGACAGGTGATATCATATGAAGAATTTTTTTGTTATTTATGGAAAGCTAATCAGTTCTATGTTCAAGCTCTTTACATTATATCATGAAATCAAATTACTACACGTTTCCATACATAGAAATTTATCTAATTACATTTTTATTCATACTAAATGTTACTATCAGGAATATAAATTTTCTTCCGATAGTATATTTTTATGTTAAGATAGACAAACTATTAATGCAGTATAGTGAAGAATGCTTATGTTGTATGAAATATTTTAAAAAAAGCAGATAAATTTTGTTTTAAAGAACGCGAGAGCATTTTTCAAATTTTGACAGGTGATATCATATGAAGAATTTTTTTGTTATTTATGGAAAGCTAATCAGTTCTATGTTCAAGCTCTTTACATTATATCATGAAATCAAATTACTACACGTTTCCATACATAGAAATTTATCTAATTACATTTTTATTCATACTAAATGTTACTATCAGGAATATAAATTTTCTTCCGATAGTATATTTTTATGTTAAGATAAACAAACTATTAATGCAGTATATGTAGTGAAGAATGCTTTTGTTGTATGAAATATTTTAAAAAAAGCAGATAAATTTTGTTCTAAAGAACGCGAGAGCATTTTCCAAATATTGACACGTGATATTATATGAAGAATTTTTAGTTATTTATGGAAAGCTAATCAGTTCTATGTTCAAGCTCTTTACATTATAACATGAAATCAAATTACTGAACGTTTCCATACATAGAAATTTATCTAATTACATTTTTATTCATACTAAATGTTACTATCAGGAATATAAATTTTCTTCCGATAGTATATTTTTATGTTAAGATAGACAAACTATTAATGCAGTATAGGGAAGAATGCTTATGTTGTATGAAATATTTTAAAAAAAGCAGATAAATTTTGTTCTAAAGAACGCGAGAGCATTTTCCAAATTTTGATAGGTGATATCATATGAAGATTTTTTTTGTTATTTATGGAAAGCTAATCAGTTCTATGTTCAAGCTCTTTACATAATAACATGAAATCAAATTACTGAACGTTTCCATACATAGAAATTTATCTAATTACATTTTTATTCATACTAAATGTTACTATCAGGAATATAAATTTTCTTCCGATAGTATATTTTTATGTTAAGATAGACAAACTATTAATGCAGTATAGTGAAGAATGCTTATGTTGTATGAAATATTTTAAAAAAAGCAGATAAATTTTGTTTTAAAGAACGCGAGAGCATTTTTCAAATTTTGACAGGTGATATCATATGAAGAATTTTTTTGTTATTTATGGAAAGCTAATCAGTTCTATGTTCAAGCTCTTTACATTATATCATGAAATCAAATTACTACACGTTTCCATACATAGAAATTTATCTAATTACATTTTTATTCATACTAAATGTTACTATCAGGAATATAAATTTTCTTCCGATAGTATATTTTTATGTTAAGATAAACAAACTATTAATGCAGTACAGTGAAGAATGCTTATGTTGTATGAAATATTTTTAAAAAAGCAGATAAATTTTGTTTTAAAGAACGCGAGAGCATTTTCAAAATTTTGACACGTGATATTATATGAAGATTTTTTTTGTTATTTATGGAAAACTAATCAGTTCTATGTTCAAGCTCTTTACATTATAACATGAAATCAAATTACTGAACTTTTCCATACATAGAAATTTATCTAATTACATTATTATTCATACTAAATGTTACTATCAGGAATATAAATTTTCTTCCGATAGTATATTTTTATGATAAGATAGACAAACTTTTAATGCAGTATGGTGTAGAATGCTTATGTTGTATGAAATATTTTAAAAAAAGCAGATAAATTTTGTTCTAAAGAACGCGAGAGCATTTTCCAAATTTTGACAGGTGATATCATATGAAGATTTTTTTTGTTATTTATGGAAAGCTAATCAGTTCTATGTTCAAGCTCTTTACATTATAACATGAAATCAAATTACTGAACTTTTCCATACATAAGAAATTTATCTTATTATATACATTTTTATTCATACTAAATTTTACTACCAGGAAAATAAATTTTCTATCGACAGTATATTTTTATGTTAAGATAGACAAACTATTATTGCAGTATGGTGTAGAATGCTTATGTTGTATGAAATATTTTAATAAAAGCAGATAAATTTTGTTTTAAAGGACGCGAAAGCATTTTCCAAATTTTGACAGGTGATATCATATGAAGAAATTTTTTGTTATTTATGGAAAGCTAATCAGTTCTATGTTCAAGCTCTTTACATTATAACATGAAATCAAATTACTGAACTTTTCCATACATAGAAATTTATCTAATTACATTTTTATTCATACTAAATGTTACTACCAGGAATATAAATTTTCTTCCGATAGTATATTTTTATGTTAAGATAGACAAACTATTAATGCAGTATAGTGAAGAATGCTTATGTTGTATGAAATATTTTAAAAAAAGCAGATAAATTTTGTTTTAAAGAACGCGAGAGCATTTTTCAAATTTTGACAGGTGATATCATATGAAGAATTTTTTTGTCATTTATGGAAAGCTAATCAGTTCTATGTTCAAGCTCTTTACATTATATCATGAAATCAAATTACTACACGTTTCCATACATAGAAATTTATCTAATTACATTTTTATTCATACTAAATGTTTCTATCAGGAATATAAATTTTCTTCCGATAGTATATTTTTATGTTAAGATAAACAAACTATTAATGCAGTATAGTGAAGAATGCTTATGTTGTATGAAATATTTTAAAAAAAGCAGATAAATTTTGTTCTAAAGAACGCGAGAGCATTTTCCAAATTTTGACAGGTGATATCATATGAAGATTTTTTTTGTTATTTATGGAAAGCTAATCAGTTCTATGTTCAAGCTCTTTACATTATAACATGAAATCAAATTACTAAACGTTTCCATACATAGAAATTTATCTAATTACATTTTTATTCATACTAAATGTTACTACCAGGAATATAAATTTTCTTCCGATAGTATATTTTTATGTTAAGATAGACAAACTATTAATGCAGTATAGTGAAGAATGCTTATGTTGTATGAAATATTTTAAAAAAAGCAGATAAATTTTGTTTTAAAGAACGCGAGAGCATTTTTCAAATTTTGACAGGTGATATCATATGAAGAATTTTTTTGTTATTTATGGAAAGCTAATCAGTTCTATGTTCAAGCTCTTTACATTATATCATGAAATCAAATTACTACACGTTTCCATACATAGAAATTTATCTAATTACATTTTTATTCATACTAATTGTTACTACCAGGAATATAAATTTTCTTCCGATAGTATATTTTTATGTTAAGATAAACAAAATATTAATGCAGTATAGTGAAGAATGCTTATGTTGTATGAAATATTTTAAAAAAAGCAGATAAATTTTGTTTTAAAGAACGCGAGAGCATTTTCAAAATTTTGACACGTGATATTATATGAAGATTTTTTTTGTTATTTATGGAAAGCTAATCAGTTCTATGTTCAAGCTCTTTACATTATAACATGAAATCAAATTACTGAACTTTTCCATACATAGAAATTTATCTAATTACATTATTATTCATACTAAATGTTACTATCAGGAATATAAATTTTCTTCCGATAGTATATTTTTATGTTAAGATAAACAAACTATTAATGCAGTATAGTGAAGAATGCTTATGTTGTATGAAATATTTAAAAAAAAGCAGATAAATTTTGTTCTAAAGAACGCGAGAGCATTTTCCAAATTTTGACAGGTGATATCATATGAAGATTTTTTTTGTTATTTATGGAAAGCTAATCAGTTCTATGTTCAAGCTCTTTACATTATAACATGAAATCAAATTACTAAACGTTTCCATACATAGAAATTTATCTAATTACATTTTTATTCATACTAAATGTTACTACCAGGAATATAAATTTTCTTCCGATAGTATATTTTTATGTTAAGATAGACAAACTATTAATGCAGTATAGTGAAGACTGCTTATGTTGTATGAAATATTTTAAAAAAAGCAGATAAATTTTGTTTCAAAGAGCGTTAGAGCATTTTGACAATGTTTACACGTGATATCATATGAAGAAATTATATGATATCTATGAAAAGCTAATCAGTTCTAAGTTCAAGCTATTAATATTCTTCTATCAATATGAAATCAATGAACTGATCATTGCCAAATATAAAAAAATTCTCTTGTTACATATAAGTTTCATACAAATATCCATTAAATAAAATATAATTTTTGAAACCGTTGAATATTTTTCTTTTAACATTGACCAACTTTGAATACAATTTTATGAAGATTCTTGGTGTTGTATAAATAGTTGAAACCAAATTAAAATATCTCTAATTTCCAGGTCGTGAGAGCATTTTTTCAGTTTTAATAGATGAAATCATAAAGAAACATTGGGAAAAAATGAACCGTTGTCTATGGAAAACTAATCAGCTCTAAGTTTATGGACTTAACACATGTGATATCAATATGAAGTCAATCGGACTTATAGTTTGGGCTGCAGAGAGGACACAAAAAAAAAACAACGTAAATGATGAATTCATAGAGAAGAAATCAAAAGTTGTCTATGGAAAACTAATCAGCTCTAGGTCTTTGCACTTTACACATATGATGTTAATATGAAGTCGATCAGACTTATAGTTTGGGCTGTAGAGAGGACACAAAAAAGATAAATGCTACGGCGTACGGCGTACGGCGTACGGCGTACGGCGTACAGCGTATACGCCATACACACAAACACATCACGACGAAACTCATAGTGTGCATTCTCTACATGATACCCATTGAGAAATTGATGTAAAAAAAATACGCTTAAATTTTGCGAAATCATGACTCTCCCCTATTCCATAGTGTGGAGAGTAAAAAGTCAAAAGGAAGTAGGTACATACATAAATTTTATTTATATGCTTACTTTGAATATGTAAATAGTAAAAACAGAGATAACACTAAAAGAAATATGTATCCATGTCTATGTTTTTAGTTTTTTTAGTATTTTATAGTGTTTATACAAATACAAAAAAATTAAAACCTTATGTGTGAATTGTAACCTAAAATCTCAAACGCAGATTTCAATATTATAAATAATATACAATACAAACATTCTTACACTGTATTTGAGCAACGGTAAAATCTAGTTACCTACTCTATAAAATGAAATATTTATTTTGAAAACAAAACTAGGAATAAATTAATTTTCCTAAATATAACAATTTTGAATAATAATATCAATATGAATTTATAGTAATTTTGGGTAGTATAAAAGATAAAAAAATATCACGATACTGTACATACTATGTATATATTGTCGACCTTCGTGGCTTAGTTGGTTAGGTATCTGACTGCTGATGCAAAAGTCCCGGGTTCGATTCCCGATGCATACACAGTTTTATGTTGTGTTTTCAGTCTGGATCTGTGAGACGATTAATATCGCAAGTCTCCAGAATGTGGCAACTTGATATTGGGTGCGTGTTAAATTAATATTTGACATAGTACCTGTTAGTTGCCCAAGAAGTAATATAAAAAAAAAATAATGTCAAACTATGAATTCTCCACATGGCAGCCGTTGACAATTTGAAGAAGCCAAAATAAAAAATATTTCTATACTTAGTTGAATTTTTTTATATCACTGAATAACATTAATAGAGTATATTTTAGGCCATTTAATTAAACAAAGGCGTTATTGCTTTTTAATCGTAAAGGCAGTGTGTTTTTCATATTCTCATGTAATTTTTGTTGGTTTATAATAAATTGACGCGACTCGCGTGACCGTGTTGCATTTTACTTGCAAATAATTGGGGCAGTACACTATAAATTCAAATCCATTACTAAGAACAAAATACATAAACACAAGTAGCGAATTTTTATCTAATTAACCAATGTTTCCAGCCCAGAGATGCAATATTAGCGTGAGAAATGAATTTAAATAAATCTCACTTTGTTGGGGATTTAATTTACCTAATATAAACATTGAAATAAAACGTCACAAGAGGGAAAAAAAATACTACGAAGGTACCTACTGAAGAACCAGTCTTTTATTCAAAGTGTTTATAGGTAATGGAATGATGAATTCAAACCATAGAATATGTATGCTTATATTTGCAACTAAATTTATATCTATGCAAGGAGCTGTTAGCCTTAATCATAATAATCATTAACAGGCTTGGAGTGACGGTCCTTTTGCAAAAGACTATGTACCTACGTGTGTTAGAACACGTGGATCATAATATTATGACATTTTGCGCGGACGGACATGTTATAGATAGATTTTTTCACGATGTGAATCTATCATGTTGCATAGTATTAATATCCTAATTAAACGATTTAAAAATAAAAATATTTGTATCCATTTCACATTTTTTTGCATATATATTAAAAGCTAATCTTATTTTGATTATATAAACTACCATCGAAACGTATGTAAGTAAAAAATAATCAAGTTGTGAGTAGCTATCTGTATGTGTTATTTTGTTTATGAAATATTGATTGTGATGGTTCAAATAATATACAAAATTCATTATGTAATTGTAAACTGGTTAAAAAATTGATGAAATCATAAAATATATTAAAAGAGTTCTTTTGCATTTATGATTTACACAATTGGTATTGATTAAAAATGATTTGATTAGAATAAATTTAGAATTTCCTGTAAATCAGAATGTATTTTTTCTTTCCAGAGCATTCTTTTCATAAAAATATAATAACGCCAAACGACTGCACGTGTGTGGAATAAAAATGGGACAAAGTATTAAATTTTTATAAAGTGATAACGACTTTGATAGTGCAAGTATCCGGGGAGCATCGAGTGAGAGAGATCGATCGAATCACAAACAATAATTGATATTGGGACAGCCAATCTATTATACTGAGTGCAATTTGGACCCAGTGGGCAGCGACCATGGCTGCCAAGCGCAAGGCCGGCGCTCTGCTTCAACACGTCTTGCCTAAGGTAAACCTCATTTGAAATTAAACCACATCACGCTTAATTGTGACGACAAACCGAGTGCACTTTGTCAAAAGGTTCTTGTGAATTTCGCTACAGTGACAGCGCGACGTGGACTCCGTTGTCGAATGTTCTGTCGTCTGTCTGGACAATTAGTTGTGTCCGAACGGATTCAGTCAGGTGTTACGGTGTAAATGTATACCAATTATTATGTCATACAGTGGGTTGATAGGCAAAATTGCGTGATAATAAAAAGAGCCGATTGACAATTCGTTATTATTTTGTGTATTCCTCTTGAAATTTATCCTTTTGAATTTTTATTGTATTTAATGCAAACATTGTGGTTGTCATACAATTATTCCATTATAGAGCCAGCGACAGCCAAATTTACGTCATAAGGCTGTTTTTTTCTGTAAAAGGATACAACAGCCCATGGTACTTATATAAAAATATAACTCAATAAGATAAATATATCCACGATATAGGTTATCATGAGGGTTTTGATTTCACTGTTTGGCGGGACTTGCCCCCCAGAGTTAAAATATAAACACTGTCGGTATCAATGATATATAAAAATAATAGATGCGTCACTAGTGTTTAAATTCGGTAAACGACAAGTAAGGCGCTTACCTCACTTAATTTTTACCGCAATTTAGTTGCAGGCAAGATGTTGTAGTGTTCGGACGTATTATCGTTATCAAAATGCCATCTTGTTTGATGAAAACAAGTAAAAATTATACTAGAACTGTGAAAGACCAATTAGATGCTGGATATTTATTCGATACTTTCACAGTCACTTATAATGTGATTGCACGGGAGTAAAAGGGTCTGTATATTTATTGTTGTATTATCATCTCACTTAATGTCTTTTTTTGGTGATACTCGTAAACTGTACCATTTTTGCAGAGATTTTTGTTCTCATATAACGTGTCTATAAATAAAATGTTATTGACTACAGCGGGTATCATCGAATGGATAATATTATGAACACTGAGTATTGGTGGTTTTCGGATATAACAGCCTTCAAAGTGTTCAACATTTTGAGGGCTGTTATTTTTTTTTTTTTTTTAACATGTCTACGTAGGGGACGCCAGCTATTAGGATTTGGGTCCATTTTACTCTTCCGGAGAAGCGCACTACGTAGCGTTGGGAGGGGTTTGCAATCTAGAAAAGAGTTTATTAATTCGGATTTTAAAAAGACCCGGGTTGTACGAAGATGGAAACACAGAATTCGGAAGATCGTTCCACAGTCGGGCTGCTGTGTTAATAAAGGAGTTCGAGAAGCGACTTGTTCGTATATGTTGAAGGTCCACTGTGAATGGATGCTGCGATTGAGTGAAGCGAGTGACTCTGTTGCGAGTGGGTGGAGGAGGGACCAAAGATGCAAGTTCTTCTGAGCAGTTCCCGTGGTAGTATCTATAGAATAAACTTAAAATACCGACTCTGCGTCTGTGTTCTAGTGATTGCAATCCATCAGTCAGTGATGGATCATCAATCAGACGTATAGCACGCCTTTGGACAGCGTCGAGGGTATTCAGTAGGTATTGGGGGGCGCCACTCCAGAGGTGACTGCCATATTCAATAATTGGGCGTATTTGCGCTTTGTAGAGTATACAGATCTGGGTCTTAGTAAAATATCTGCGCGCTCTATATAGTACGCTCAATTTTTTGGAGGCGAGTTTCACCTTAGCTTCGATGGAGCCCTTGTAGTGTAATTGGTTCGTTATAGATACTCCAAGCAGGTCGATAGAGCTGCTGTTAGGTAGGGTGCTTCTGTTGAAAGACACTTGCAATTCATTGGGGTTTCTCTTCGCAGAAATTAGACAGGCTTGGGTTTTTGAGACGTTAAATGAAACAAGATTACTTTCACCCCAGGTATTGATTGAGTGGAGGTAGCTATTTATTTTTTGATGAAGGTCTTTCCGGGCTTCTGATATTTCACTCTGTTTAGGAGGTTTGTCAAAAGAGAAATTGTCATGGACTGTGCTGTCATCAGCGTAACAGTGGATGGGGGCGCGTAAGAGCAAGTCATTGATATGTAGGAGGAATAGGGTTGGAGATAGAATGGACCCTTGAGGGACTCCCGCATTAATGGAATGGGGAGAAGAAGAGCAACCGTGTTATGTCCGAAAACCACCACTACTCAGGGTTCATATTATCCATTCGTTGTTACCTGCTGTGGTATCCTTTTACAGAAAAATCAGCCTTTATAAGTGCAAGTATAAATTTTGTATGGGTCCACTATACAAAATGACGTAAGTCTAGAATCGCAAGATCTTACACTATTACCTTAATTGTCTAAGTGACAAAAAACATATTGAAATCTAAAAAATGCATGTTTTTTTAATTTTTTGAAAGGTTTTCATTATAATTTTCATGATATTCATTGTATTATAACTGTGAAAATTCGATTTTTTAAATCGTGATTTTAAGAGGCATAAAAATTACATTTTCAAACTCGCCACTTGCGCAGGGTGCAAGGAAGTGTTTATTATGATTATTATTTTTGTAAAAAAGATTTACAGTATTCAATCCCTTTTTGACGTATAACTTACTCGTACGTGAAAATTATCAATCCAATGCGAATACATAATACATTATTATGTAGTTCATAACATTTGATGAACAGAAGATAAATAAATGAATAATTCTATGTACATGATACGTATATACATTACTAACTTTTTTATGTTATGTCAGCCTAATACATCACAGATACTCAATACGCGTGTTGTACCATTCACCGTTGTAGTTGACTAATCTCATTTCCCATTGAGATTGGTTAGCGCGTTTGCCGTTCATTATTATCTACCTCTTTATATGTTATGCGAGCCTGATATTTTATATACAAATCAACCGTTATTTTGTATAAATTATATTAACCGATTTAATTAGTTTTAATATTTTTTTCACACCCCTAAAGTATGATTGATTGAATTGATCCGTTAAAATAGCCATTGCAGGAAAAAATCACAATTATTTATAATATTTTTTTTATATATTATATAACTTGGTTATATAAAATGTCGATGGCAGAGCTGGCATCGCACTGGCTTAGAAGTAATCCGGTAATGGCGAGTTCAAACTCCACCCTAGAGCTGCCTCGACCAATTTCGGTCCTGTATCGTCAGGTTCGTCATTTATGCTTAATTTAGGGAATGTATGATGATGTACACGTCTTGTTACAAAGACATCATATTATACATTCTTAAAAATATATTCAGAAATACTAAGTACATATGTTATATATAACCTATAAAAGTTTAATAATATAGTTCATGGATTCGTGCATTAAACTATTGCAAAATTTCTTTGACATAAGTTGGTGACTTCTTATACATATTTTTTTTTGCTTGTTTCGGTAAAAATCCAAATATCTATTCATTGCTGACAAAACTATAGTTTCATAGTTCCTTGTATGTTCATTGTTAATACATAGCTGTGAGGATATCTTTTGCCGTTTAAAACTTTGAAGATATGCTGAAGTACTTGTTACGAATTGAGATGTAAACAAAATATTCTTCGAAATCAATCGAAGAATATTTTTGTTGAACATGTCATTTGTATCATTTATCAGGGAATAGGAACTAAACTTTGGAAATCTGTTTTTTTGTATGCATTGTCGATATGCATTTCATTGTATTAAACGCAAAAACGCATTCAGCCGAAGGTCGTTCCGATCTTCGATACATTAGTGCTACGGAATGTATCAAGTTTTATCTAAGGCGATATTTCAACAAGCGTTTTGTTTCGATTGCCACTAGAATATACATAGATTTAAGTATAAATTATTGTGTTTGCCTGTCCTATCAGGAATTCCGCATATATTTGTCGCTACTGTGACTGCTAACCTGTAGATTATGTTAAACATTCAAGGTAAAATTAGCCATCGTATATATGCACCTTGTTTAGATAATGTAAAACGTGAATTTAAAGTTGACATTTTACTATTACATTATAAAATACGAATTCTAAATTTATCGTACAACCACCGAAGGACAGAATAATAAATTATGTACTTACTTCATTCATAATAAATTTAGTTTAGAATGCAAAGTGCTAAGACCGATCTGTATACATTATAAATCTGAATATATTCTATTTTTTTAGATATTTGGGGCTAGTCCAGTCAAACGGTGAAATCGAAATCCTCATGATTACCTATTATCATGGATATAATTATCTTATGGAGTTCTATAATATCTTAAAATAAAAAAAACCTCATCATAACTCATGATATGGATTATGATACATACATACATACCAACACGCCATGTCCCTCGCTGGTTAGGCAGAGAGAACCGAACGCCACATTTTTCTATCCTGGCACGCATCCCTCGCCTCGTCCACATTCATGTATCTCATCATACATGTTCGTCTGTTGCTCACACTTCTAACATTATGATGATGGTTTTGATTCCGCTGTTTGGCGTGACTTGACCCCATTGTCTCAAATACTGTGCGGTTAAGGCCGCACAGGCACTCAAATGTGATTAGTTGAATTAGCGTTTACATTTTATATATTTTTTCTTTCCATAATAGAATACAATATAACAAAGACTCAAATATTATAACTTAATTTATTACTTACTCGGCCAATACTGACATTATCGTCTTGAAACTAAAGACAAGGATAAAATATCGTATTGTCTATTGCTTGACAGTTCCAGAATTATAATTTTTGAAAACTCTCTCCATAAAAAAATAATTGTGAAAGTACCCTTGAAATTTTCGGGATTCCCTTTTATCAGTTTTTGTTAGATGTAATCGAGAAGATGTCGAGGTGGCTTGGCAGTATCAAGGTCTAAAGTAAAACTAACCAATTTGAACAAAAAATGTTTTTTTAAAATGGATTTCCATATATTATAATATTGTGGATTCCAGATGACTGACGCATGTTCCAATTGACTTCCAACAATTTTATATTAAGTAAGCTAAACGTTTTAACTTGAGTAAATCGTTTGCATTCTCTCATCAGGATTCCCAATATTTTATAAGCTTTGAGGGTAATTGTGTCAATGTGTTCATTTATTTTATTTTATTAATTTACAGAACCAACACTTTTACAGTAGCTATATTATATTGATCAATTTGTAAACCTTTCAAAGGTTCTTTTAAATAATTAAATTTAAACTAAGTAATATATTTAACAATTGCAAACATTTTTTTTAAACATAATTACATTCATACATACATACATACCATCACGCCATGTCCCTTACGGGGTAAGCAGAGAGAACCGAGCGCCATACTTCTCTATTTTTGTACACATTCTGGCTTCCTTTACATCCATGCATCGTCTCATACATGCTCGTCGATTGTTCAAACTTTTTATGTTTCCTTCTTTCAAAATATCATTCACATGGTCATGCCATCCCTTTCTGGGGCGACCTCTGCTATTCACTCCATCTCTAGCACCCATGTATATTTTTTTGGTCAGTCGTTCATCGTTCATTCTTTCTATATGTCCAAACCACCTTAAAGCATTCACTTTCATTTTACATATAATATCCTTCTTTAACTTGCATTCTTCCCTTATGTCCTCATATATCGTTCTATTACATACTCTTCTTAGTGATCTCATTTCTACAGCATTTATTCTACTTTCATGTGTTCTTTGCCAGGTCCATGTTTCACTTGCATACGTCAAAGTAGGCACCACAATTGCATTGTGTACTGCAATTTTGGCTTCCTTTGAGATGCTTGGGTCGGACATTACTGGTCTAAGTGCTCCGTTTATTCTATTCCCTGCCATAACTCTTCTTTCAATATCTTTATCGGGTCTTCCATCCCGTTCAAAAATACTCCCCAAATATAAATATTCCTCAACTTGTTCTAGCCATTCGTTCTCTACTTTTATCATACATGCAGTTATACTTTCAGTCTTTTCAAATACCAATATCTTAGATTTACTACCATTCATTCTCAGTCCATTTTGCTGGCATCCTTCATACACTTTATTCACTAAATACTGCAGCTCATCCGCACATTCAGCAATCACCACTTTGTCATCTGCATACATCAAATCACGTACGTTTACAGTACTTAGTTTCAGACCTTTATTTTCATTCTTCAATGTCCTAACGCAGTGTCCTAATTAAATACTTTAAAATATACAAAATAAAAAGTTAAGAAGATTAGGTATTATCTAATTACCCATCCGCATCCGCACCCAAAACTAGCAGGTAACTTCAATACTGACCGACCAGTCAATATAATTTGGTTCACTACAATAGGTGTTTGTCTAATATGAGTTTACTGTCCAATTGTATGTTTCAACAGTCTGATTTCTTATCGATTGTCTACCTATTGACCGTTTAATATTCTATATTGATTTTGAATATGTAGAAAGTGTTTTAATAATCGAGTTAATCTGACGTTGAAATATTTCTTAATGAAATTTGTAACGGCAAAAACGTCGATCTTTCTTTGATTCGACAATATATTTATTTTAAAAAATCATTAAATTCATATTTAGTGACTGATCTAATAATAATTGGTATTATTTGTGATTAGGTGCAGTGGTTGACATTGATGATTGTTAGTCTCCTTTGAGATGTAGATTAGTTATATCTGCATTAGGTATACTGCAGTCCGTGTTATGAGATAGGGATTGTATGGTTTAAATATTAATTATCATTACTTGGACTAACAAATTTAACAGCACTACAGTGTAAACACAACTTGGCAACTCAGAATAAATTGAGTTGGGTCTCAAATAATTTGTACGCTTCACGAAATTTAAATTAAAAATGACGAATTTAAATAATCTTTATTTTTCTATTAAAATTTAAAAAAATATTCAATTTAATTATTGATTCATGTGTTGTAATTAAGAATTAGTAAAGTTTGATAAATTTCAGCCCAATCGGACGTTGAAAAATGGGTTACATTTCGATTACACGATTTCACCTGGGGTGCATGTCTGGTCAACCGGCGGAATCAAAACCATCCATGTTTACCCATATCATGGTTATAATTATCTTATGGAGTTCCTAAATATCTTAAGATGTACTATAATATCTTAAGATGAATTATATCCATATATGGATAAACAAGGATGGTTTTGATTCCGCCGGTTGACTATACTTGTCCCCCTGAACGACAAACTCCGTAGTGAAATGATAAAAACATGTTAAAAAGTTAGGTGTATTATTTTAAATAGTTAATCGTTCTCTACTTTATGATATAGGTAATATGAACAAAATTCTAAAATCTGAAAACATATTGAATATTTATGAGGTGTGTGAGAGCATTTAATTTGACGAAGTTGGAATATTTACTGTAGAAGAACCGGGAAATCAAGGCACCTACAGGGCTTACGACCTGTCATCGGCTGGTTTACGTGATCACTTTATGCGCTTGCGCAACGTTCACCAATTATGCCTTTTTAATGAGATCCCTATCAATTCAATTTTGAAAGTTCTATATATTGTAATACTGAAATTCTTTTCGCTTGAAAATAAGGAATTTTTACTACAGCCATCTATGTGTGAAATTATGAACAACATTCTTTTTATTTTTATTTATTTTTGTAGTATTAATAAGAAATGGGTTTCTTTCTATGTCCATAGGTTGTATTGGTTCTAGGTACCTGCATTAATACTATACGATTATTTTTTAACAGATTTTTAATTATCTCAATAGAGACGAAGTTGGAATATTTATTGTAGGAGAACCGGGAAATCAAGGCACCTACAGGGCTTACGACCTGTCATCGGCTGGTTTAAAAAAAAAACAATTCTCTCAATAGATGGTGTTACAACAAAATAAATAAAAAATAATAAGATTGTTGTTCATAATTTCACACATAGCTGGCTGTAGTAAAAATTCCTTATTTTCAAGCGAAAAGAATTTCAGTATTACAATATATAGAACTTTCAAAATTGAATTGATAGGGATCTCATTAAAAAGGTATAATTGGTGAACGTTGCGCAAGCGCATAAAGTGATCACGTAAACCAGCCGATTACAGGTCGTAAGCCCTGTAGGTGCCTTGATTTCCCGGTTCTTCTACAGTAAATATTCCAACTTTGTCTATATTGAGATTATTAAAAATCTGTTAAAAAATATCTTTGACTCCCGACAGGGAAAAAAATCCAATGTTTGCGCATATGCAATAATAAAAATATTCAATTAATTTGAGTTGGTGTAACGAGAAAGAATATTCGTAAACCAGTTTTGGAACATTAAATTATACTTAATTGAAATCATTTTTCAAAAATGAGATACTAAAAACACGTGACAAGGCAACGACTATACGTTGCACTTACTTTAGACGTTTATCTGTTCATCAAAATAATTTAAATGTTTTAGAAATCATCCCTCAGAATGAACTCAAAAGTTTTAAGGATTCTAAATATACGTCTATTTGTGATGCTATCTCCAAAGAAATAAGTCAGTCGAGGGAAATAGAGAATTTTTGAATGCATTTGAATCTCTATAATTGAAAATATCAATGAAATATATATGAAAATAATAGTTTTTGTGCTATGAAGTTGTGGTTTTATTGGATGTTATCTTTTTTATGATCGCATACCTAGTGAGTTACATGTATTTATGTACATTTTCACGAGTATATTAAATAATCCTTATCAATGTTTTGTACCCATAACCATACTGCTTACTTATCTATTTCATTTCTGGCTCATGAAACCAATGCCAATATTTATATAGAATGGACAATGTACTATTTAGCGCTATTTACATAATAATATTATGTATAAGGTGCTTGTTGTTTCATCGTGTTTTTATCGTTTTTTCAGGTAAATATTTTTTTTCCATACCAAAATTACACCGTAGAACTATTCATTGCCTTGGAAATCCAAATGTGAATCGTTTCGTAGCACTAAAAGTTACTTTGTTAAGTTTTCCATGTCACTTTGATCACTTTGTTGTGTGTATATTTTTACAGCAGACGATATGGGTTAGTTGAGAAATTTAGATTCGATTGGACATCTTATTACATTTTTATTTCATGTTGGACTGTGAGTTATCTTTTTAATTGGATTTAAAGCCAGATTAATTTTTAGTTTGGTATACACAACAACTCATTTGAGACGTCAGTAATTCTTAATCTCTTTGATGATCCATACTTAGTAGTTGATACGTGACGTTAGAGCTAAGTTGTATGGGCTTTCCGGCACATTATGAACGTCGTTAGTCAGTAGTTAGTTTTGTGCTTAGGATGGCCTAGGGTTAGGCACACTCTTCTAATATATGTGGCCCCGGTACCTCTAGGCCTGGGATATTAGGAAGGTATATGTGTGTGCCTGGTTTGGTGTTGTCACAGCACGACATAGGCGCCGAGGGGTAGGCAGCGAGGGTCGGAAGGTAGGTTCGTGTTTACCCCCGGGCCTATGTAGTACACACAGAGTAGTACATGGTCTCTACCCGTTATCTACCTTATGTGCCGCCTAACCCATTATGTGTTATGAGGGTGGGCGGTATATAGGGTAACGACGCCCCCCCACCCCACCCCCCAGAACGGTTTACCCCATTTTGCCCCCACGAAACCCGTTTTGCTTTCATGCCCCCTGCGTATAGTTTTACCCCCACCCCACTGGGTGGTGTGGTTTCGGTTGGCGCGGGTGGTATCTCTGGGCCCAAATAGGGCTGTCTCTACAACCTTTATTTTATCGGCGAACCTCTAATTTTGTGCTATTCCATGGAATCTTTATGTAGTCCGTGCAACAAAGGAATTTGAACAGAAACAACCAAAGAATGCATTTAATTTATGATATTTTTTTTTCTAAAAATGTATATGTCCTTGATAAACAAGTACATATACATCTTCCTACGTTCCCTAAAATAAGCAAATAAATGCTTGTGCTTAGGTGAACGAAATCGGTCGAGGCAGGATTCGAACTCGCGACCACTGGATTACTAGCCCAGCGCGCTAACCGCTCTGCCACCGACCCATCTAAAATCACCCATCATACTCGAGTATTCCATATCTAACGTTTTATAACAAAGTTTTTCGTGATGACAATACTTAATACATTTTTGTTAAAACAAAAAATATGTTTGGCTTCTGCAACGTAAATATTGAAATAAATTGCAGCTGAAAACAAATTGAACTATTTGATATTTTTCAGAGCTAAAATAGTTTTACAAAGGACTGCGATTTCTAATATGTATTTTCCTTTTACTTTGACGATTTTATGTCTATTTTCTGTTTGATTCGTCGATAAGTTGTAGTCCAGTTTTGGCACTTTTCTTTGCATCCTTTCCTTACACATCGAGTATTTGTTCTTGTTTCAACAGCATTTTAACTTTATCAATAGTATTTTTTTTCTGAAAATGCTTTTTTCGGATTCTACAGTTGATGGGATACCAAACAAAAACTATTAGACAGAATCAATCAACTTTTCTACATACAAGCCTTTCTACATCAGTTGTCAAAATCTTTTATGACATTGCAGCTTTAGTTGGCTGAAAAGTCCCGTGTTGGGAAAAACACTATTTCCTTCTGTCGTCTGATGAAGAACTGGAATGCAACACTTCACGATTTCAGAATTTTTCGTACATGTTGCTGTAGTACCACGGGAACAATTTCACGATAATCCGCTTTTTCGCGCACTGAGTTCTACAAGTCGTAAATATTGCTTATGTATTTTTATTTTTGAATCCAGAGGCGCCCTTGTTTCTACCATCCGCCTACCCACGCCCGCGGCAGTCTTGCCGCGCCTAATTGTGTGTGTACCGCGGGGGGGGAGGGGTGGGATGGTAGAAGGGGAGGTAGGATCAGGGGGGCGGCGTCCCCTACCCCCCAGGGGTGGCGTGCGTGCCGAGCCATCGGGCCGCACAGCACACGCCTGATGGGGCACACCGCACCGCACCGCACCACACAGCTACCGTGTATAAGTGGCACATAGAGCGGGTATGAATGTGTGGTAGCGAGCACATGCCAACGCCATCGAGCGAGCGCCTCCGCCCTAAATATGTATGGAAGTGACAGTCTGACTGATGCCGATGGAACGGGGGCCGCAGGAGTTGCCAGGAGGAAGGTAGATGTGGATGACGAGGCGGACGATAAGCTTAGGCGTTAATCTAGTGTGCCAAACTATAACTACCTTCATGCATATGCTTAACAGGCTTAATACAGGTACCTACTTATGTATGTAGGTGCATACCTACAAATTATATACCTACACAATCGATTCCACATATCTATTTTGATATTATGGTTTCAATGATTAATGGCTATATTAAATACTGTCTCAGAACAGGTTTTACCTAGTGAGGCAGTTTATGACAAATATATATCTGGAATCGAAAAAAAAATGTAATTTACATTTATTGTACAATACGCACTTAAACGAAATAGACATATTCAACTCATCAATAAATAATCTAAAGTAATAAAGCAATCAAAATGTTAGTGTCTGTGTGTGTGTGTGTGTGTGTGTGTGTGTGTGTGTGTGTGTGTTTGTCTCACGCCTTCTGAAAAACCAAGAGCATCTAAAAATCTAATTTATGTGCGAACATGTACCAGTATACCTGATGCAGTGTCACGCTAAAAATAATGCGATAAAAATGCTGAATTTTAAAAATATTTCGATAATTATTTTTTTCATACAAAATTTTCCAAGTCATATCTGTCAAAAAAGTGTACATTTTGCACGCAAATATCTGTTAGTTTAAAAGTTAGAAGTACGTATTTACACGAAAAAAATATATTTTCAAGTATAACTTAGCGTTTAAGTGAAAAACATGGTGAATATTTTGTATAATTATAATGTATAACTTATTTTTAAAGTAAGCGTTTTGTACATAAACGCCGCCATTTTAATATCTTTTCATACAATATTTCATTTTCCTACCGAATGAATATGTTCTTGAAAATAATAAACCTTTGAAATAAATGTAATTATGAAATAATAAAATGAAACACAAGACATTACAGCAAGTTTTAAGACATATATTGTAAAAATGTGCTTATTATTAGTAAAGATATAGGCATAATAAAATTGCATAATTTGTAAATAATATTTGATTTTTCTGACAATTTTCATTTTTATGGCATCGAATAAACCAATGTAGGTACCTACATATTCAAAAAAGTCTCAAACCATTTGATATTTTTAACGTATTGGAATGGTAACTATGGTAACGGAAAGATTCTAATATTCAAATAAAATTTGTTATGAATAGAATTTATTTAGAATATTGTTGTAGGTAGGTACCTACCTATTACTATTTACTTACAAATCGACAATATACTGATTTCTTATCGGAAAATTGTATGCGATGTGCTCCTAAACCGTTTGTCCGATTACAATGAAACTTTGGTGAATTGTCGAGCGTGTGCCCGGGATGGTTTCTGGATTTAAACTTTTTTCTTATTCTTCTTCTTCTTCGTGTATTTGGTCATTTAACCTATGAAGGGGGAGTATCCTGGGAAAAGAAGGTCCGACTGTCCCTCCATCTCTTCGCAGGTCTTCCAGGACGGTTTGTGGATTATAACTTTTTTCTTCTTCTTCTTCATCGTGTAATTGGTTATTTTACCTATGAAGGTGGACTATCCTGGGAGAAGAAGGTCCCATTTTCCGACCATCTCTTCACAGGTTTCTGGGTTTAAACTTTTTTCTTTTTTTTCTTCATCGTGTATTTGGTCATCTTACCTATGAAGATGAACTATCCTGGGAGATGAAGGTCCAATTTTCCTTCCATCTCTTCGCAGGTTTCTGGATTTAAACTATTTTCTTCTTCTTCTTCATCGTCTATTTAGTCATTTTACCTATGAAGGTGGACTAACCTGGGAGAAGAAGGTCCAATTTTCCTTCCATCTCTTCACAGGTTTCTGGATTTAAACTTTTTTCTTCTTCTTCTTCTTCTTCTTCTTCTTCATCGTGTATTTTTGGTCATTTTACCTATGAAGTTGGAGAATCCTGGGAGAAGAAGGTCCAACTGTCCTTCCATCTCTTCGCAGGTCTTCCAAGACGGTTTCTGGATATAAACTTTTTTCTTCTTCTTCTTCTTCATCGTGCATTTGGTCATTTTACCTATGAAGGTGGACTATCCTGGGAGAAGAAGGTCAAATTTTCCTTCCATATCTTCGCAGGTATCTGGATTTGAAATTTTTTCTTCTTCTTCTTCGTGTATTTAGTCATTTTACCTATGAAGGTGGAGTATCCTGGGAAAAGAAGGTCCTTTCATCTCTTCGCGGTTCTTCTAGGATGGTTTCTGGATTTAAACTTTTCTTAACCGACTGAAGGGACGGGATGTAATGAAGGGAAGGGACGTAATGAGGGATTGAAGGGACGGGAGGTACTGAAGGGCCTGAAGGGACGGGAGGTACTGAAGGGTCTGAAGCGACGGGAGGTACTGAAGGGTCTGAAGTGACGGGTCTTTTTCTTTTTCTTCTTAATTTTATGTAGACCTTTAGGACAGTTTTTATACAAACTATTTCCTATAGTCTAATTCATCTTCTTCTTCTTTTATGTATACATTTGGGTCAGTTTTTATAAAAATTATTTCCTATAGTCTAATTATTCTTCTTCTTCATTTACGTAGACTTTTGGGAGAGTTTTAATACAAACTATTTCCAATAGTCTTATTAATTTCTTTTTCTTTTATGTAGACCAAAGGTGAGTTTTTATACAAACTTTTTCTATAGTTTAATTATTATTCTTTTATATAGACCTTTGAATCAGTTTTTATATTAACTATTTCCTATAGTCTAATTCATCTTCTTTTATGTAGACCTTTGGTCAGTTTTTATACAAACTATTTCCAATAGTCTAATTCTTCTTCTTCTTCTTTTTTGTAGACCTTTGGGTGAGCTTTTATACATACTATTTCCTATTTTCTAATTCATCTTTTTTATGTAGATCTTACTTATGTAGTCAGTTTTTACACAAACTATTTCCTTTAGTGTTTTTCTTCGTTTTCTTATTTTATGTAGAACTTGGGTGAATTTTATACAAACTATTTCCTATAGATTAATCTTCTTCTTCTTTTATGAAGACCTTTTGGTTTGTTTTCATACAATCTATTTCCAATAGTCTTATTCTTCTATTTTATGTATTTTAACTTATTTTACGTAGACCATTGGGATAGTTTTTTATACAAACTATTTCGTATAGTCTTATACTAATCCTTCTCTTTTTTATTTAGACTTTTGGGTTAGTTTTAAGTCTAATAGTCTATTGTGCAGAAATATTATTAACGATATGCACACTTGATGAAAATACATATGTAAAAACGAATGGAATGTGGGATGTGACGATGTAATCTGCACTAGAATCTTTTCAATACTTTTGTTTAATCAAATTTAAACCATTTATATCATCCTATTTTGAATAATTTTCAACACCTTCATATTTGATTTCGTTGACGATATTTAAATAATGGGGGTTGTGGCCATTACTGAACTCTTCACAACTTTTATATTCAAATTAAAAACTATTTACTATAGTTTAAGTCTTTTTCTTCTTCGTTAATGTAGACTTTTGTGTTAATTTTAAGTCTATCAGTCTAATTGTGCTAAAATATAATGCACACTTGATGAAAAAATATAAAAACGAATGGGATGTGACCAACACTAGATCTTTTCAGTACATTATTTAATCAAATTTTAACCACATTCCAACATCCAAAATTACTAAATTTTCAATAGGTACATATTACAATTTGTTTTCGATGATAATATTTAAAAATGGGGGTTGTGGCCAAACCAATCTCTTTACAACGTTGATAAACAGTCATATTTAAAACCATTTCGCATAGTCCATGCGTGCAGAAATTTTGTATAGGTATTATACTTCATTCACACTTTATAAAAAATAATGGGTTGTGGCCATCACTTGAACACTTTACAATCAAATTCAATCATATTTCAAACCACTTTTCATAGTCCGATTTTGCAAAATAATTGGGTGACAATATTATAAAAACGATTGCTTTTTCCTTCACAATATTACATTCTTGGCCAACGGCGGGACATAAAAGCTAGTATCAAATAAAAACTAATCATACAATATATACTCATACATAATCATACCTATACTTACCCCTCTCCATCTGCACTCTCTCTCTCTTTCCATTTTATTTTTATCTCTCTCCTATATCATGTTGTATACATTTCTTATAATTATTTCATTATTGATTTTTCTCTACTTTATGTACTTAACTTCATGTGAAAACATTAGTGTCAATGCTTATTATAATAATTATTGTTCTGTCTATAAACTATGTATACACTGTTTGTTTCCCAAATATAAATAAAATATGTAATTATTTTTACAAAAAATAAATTCTAAATAAATAAATTAATTAATGAATCCCATTTTCCTTTTATGTTGTTTTATTATACATTAAATTAATTAACATATATTTTTAACATTGACAAGTTTCCGAGATGTTGGTACTGATGATATCCATTTATGAATAACGTTATTGCTTTAATATTATTATGATAGCGCGGGCATTTTATACGTACCTTAGTAGATATTATATCCTACTAATGTTATAAGTTTCTTTACAAACGATTTTGGTCAACGCTCCATTAATTATCGATATTAAATCTAACACATTACTTGAAAATGTCATATCACCTGCCATAGAAAAATCATCCAACTCTCGATTTGTTCAGGAGAACTTTGTTCTCTTAACATATCGACAATGTATCAAGCCAGAATACGCGAGAATTGTATGGAGAGGTCTACTTTTTTCACGGCTTTTCCAACTTTGAAGTCAAAAAACACCAACTTAGAGGCTTCGCAGCATATATGTTCCATACACGGATTTACTCAGAATTCGGAGTAGAACATTTCGTGTGTCTGTGTGTGTGTCTGTGTGTGTGTCTGTGTGTGTGTGTGTATGTCTGTGTGTGTGTGTGTGTGTGTGTCCCTTATAACTTTTGATCCGCTCAATTTACAGAGCCTAAAATTTGGATTTTATTCCTACCTTCATCGCTGTCAAGTTGTGTTTGTTTACTTCTGAGTTTTTTTGCTTATTTTGTGTCTTTTATCGTATGAAATCTTTTATTTTTTTGCTTTAAGTGAATTGTTGCCGTATCCTGTTTGTGGTGATGTATTTTTTTGTGTATTTTGGGTGTTATTTTTAGGTTTTAAAGTGTTTTGAATTTTTTTTTTCTCGTGCCTGAAAAATAACATTTTATTTTTTTTGTTTTTTTGTGTACTTTATATATATCATTTTGTAGGGAATTTTCCCGTGATTCCAATATTGTATAACTTATGTACTTTATTACTATTTATTACTATTTTATCGTGATTTCAATTTTTTTTTTTACATTTCGGTGTGCGTTGCTCGTGTGTATTATTTTACGTCACTGACTCTAGTGTCATTGAATGTAGAATTAAATTGTGCACAGAAAAGTTCGCGGAAGATAGTGTCTGCCAACTGCCGTTGATCAGATATTAACGTTTTTCTGCGCTCCCCATACTGGCACTTACGCCCTTTCGGCGTCGAAAAGCATAAATTCTTAGTATACAGGCCGCTCGTCAAAGAGACGCCCCTCACCCCCCTGACTTATCCTGTTCCCGCACCGAATTACAATCATTTGTATTTTTATATTTATAATATCTTCATAGTATTTATTCTCTACTAATTCTAGTTAATATTAAGACTATATATTTTGATATATTTATATGTACCTAATTGTTTTCTTTCGCTCCTTTTTATTTATGTACATCTAGGTAATAATTTATTTGTACTAGTAATTATAGCGAGTACTGTTTTCTGGTACCTATTCTGTATATACCTTCGTACCTATCTATATATTTGTTTTTGTATATACCCTTGTACACATATTATTTTTTTTTTTTACGGCGCTTGCCGATTATTATTTTTTAATTAAGTTTTATTTTTGATTTATATTATTATCTACCTATTCTTTTTGCTCTTAGTGTTTTACTCCATACCTTATTAAAATTTTTTTTTTTTTTTTACTCTTCATATCGCATGTTCTCTTGTCTCCTAGCGTCTAACTTCCGTCGTTTATTTATTTATTCATTATACTCCTACCTGTCCCAGTCACTTGTAAGACTGCAATATCTGCAATTTTCGTGGGCTAGGTCAGGTCGTACAGTCTTTTGTTATTCTGTTAGGGCAGCTCTGTTGCATAGCTTCCAGTGGTTTACCTTTCCTGCTGTCCTATCCATGACCCTTCACCTCGATGGAGGAATCTGATTATAGGATGACAAAAAGGGAACGAAAGCGGAAGAGGCAGAAAGAACTCTTGAGTCTTCCTGCAATCGCTAATGACTCTCCTCCCAGTTCAAGAACCAGAACTTTTAGTCCTTCTGTCGTCCCTTCCTCCCTTGCCTCCATAAAACCTCCTCCCCTGCCCTTGTCATCTGCAGTCCCTGCCCCGACCACTGAATCCGAGAATATGAGTTCAGACTCTGATACAGAAGATGAGCGAGAAAATGATTATTTGCCATCTTCTAAAATAGAAGCAGCCTACGTATGCCTGAGTAATGTTCAAGACATTGTGGAAAAACACTCAAAAATTTCGAAGTCGCATCTCATTCGAGTTGGTCGTGAAGCTCAGCGCCTATTATCAATTATTGGTGATCTGTCGACTGAGTTGGCGGAAGCAAGAGGCGTCATATCTTGCCTGAAAACAACGATTTCCAGCCGAGATGAAAAAATCTTGCATCTTTGTGAGAAAATTGATACCACTGAGACACAGATTGCACCGGTAATGAATAAAATTGCCGATAAACTCAACGACCGCCCGACCTCCCTGTATGCCACGCAAGTGACAGGTCCACCGCCCTTATCCAAGGGAGGATTTCCTGCACTCCCTGCAAAACCTGCCGTCTGCATTTTTCCCACAAACGATGAAGTCAAGTCATCGATGGAAACCAGGAAAATGCTGAATGCAGCCATTAAGCCTTCCGACGTAGGTGCTCGCGTCACAAGTGTACGTACCATAAGAGGTCACGGCGTTGTTGTTAACACGGCCACCACGGAAGACTCAATCAAGTTGCTGAATGCCCCGGCAATAAAAGCATCAACGACCTTGACCGCACGACTCGCTACCAAGAGACAACCTCGTGTGAGGTTTAGTCATGTGCCACGGGACCTGTCTAATGACGAATTTTTAGAGATAGTTGCAGAGAATACAAAAGAGCATGCCATTAAAACTGCAGTATTCAGTCATCTAACAGGACCTACAGTTGGCCCGACTTGCGATAGAGTCTTTTCAGTACCTGCTGCCGTTCGCCATAGCCTCATCAATTTAGGAAAGGTGTATGTGGACTGGAATGTCTGTCGTGTTACAGATTTTCTTCCAGTCAGTATTTGTGGCCGTTGTCGAATGTACGGCCATGGTTCAAAAACTTGCAAAGAACCCGTCAGATGCTCACATTGTGCTTCAACGGAACACGTTTACGTGTCATGTCCGAATAGAGCCAATCAACCCACATGCGCTGTTTGTAAGTTATTTAACAAACCAGCAGTACACCGATCAGGCACTAATGACTGTCCAGCTTATCAAGCAACAGTCAGCAGAGCTTTACTCAATATTGACTATGGCGTGTAATGCTTCTGTTAAATTTGGTCAGCTTAATCTTGGCCGTGGACAATCGGCTTCAGCCGAACTCAGTCAGTCTGCTCATCGCATGAACATTGATGTTTGTCTTATCCAAGAGCCGTACTCTCGAGATGGAATTGTGCCATCATTTGGTCCGGGTGTTCGAGTTGCTATGGCTTCGAGCTGTACCTCAACGAACCCTCCGATGAGCTGTATAGCTATTTACAATCCCAACATTAACTTCATATGCCTGGATCACTTATCTTCTAGTCACTTGGTTGTAGTCCAGATTTCTTCTCCAAGTGATTCGTTTTATATTATTTCGATATATTTTCAGTTTAGTGAATCCGAATTTCGTTTTCTGGATCAACTGGATGTTATATTGGGCCAACTCGGCAACGCATCATTAATTATTGGAGGTGATTTTAATGCCGAATCTATTCTATGGTGTAACACTACCACTTTCGGGTCCAGAAAATTCACCAGAGGTGTAAGCTGCGAAGATTTTATCTCTCGCCACAATTTGAGTGTGTTGAACAATCCTTTCAGTCCACCTACCTTCTCCAACCACATGGGTACAAGTCATATAGATGTCACTTTAGCTACACCTCAGATTAACCACAGATTATGTAATTGGTCTGTTGACGAGGATGCCTCGTGTAGTGACCATAACCTTATCACGTTCCAGATTATTTCCAATGTACCCCCAATTCCTTTAGCGAAACCTTTGCTTAGAAGATTCCGGACAAGGTGTGACAGATGGCGTTGGTTAGACTTTGACCGCTACTTTGAATGCTCGCTGGATCGTTTATCTTGTAGATCTTGTACTACTGCGGAAATGGCCTCATCTTTTACGCAGAGTATAATTTATTGTGCCGAGAAGGCGATCGGCAGAACTTCTTCTAGTCATATGTCTCCTAATGAATGGTGGCATCCTGGCTTAGACATCCTTAAACGAACTTCGACTCGAGTTCACCGCGCGTTGAGAGCGGCCCGTCGTCGAGGAAGTTCAAATGACTTTGTAACTGTACTTCAATGTGAGTATAGACGCTCAAATAATATCTATAAACGCGAGATTTCTCGTGCCAAGTCTGAAGCATGGCGCCGTTTGGTATCTGAGGTTTCAACCACAGATCCTTGGGGTGCTGTGTTTAGATATGCATCAATGAAAAAATATCCAAATGCGTCAGTCTCCTGTATCCGTGATCCACGAACTGGAATTATCACAATAGACTCTGACTCGACGACGAGCACGCTACTTGACATACTTATTTCTTCTGATGACATTTCATCTGATACTCCTCTTCATTCACAAATACGCAATAACCAATCCGATATCCCGCAAACTCCCATATCGACCTTCGCCAATCTCGATGAGCTTGATTTTATCATCAAGAATCTTCACCAAAACAAATCTCCTGGCATTGACCGCATTGACGCAGCTCTCGTACAAAGGTGCTGGCACATAGCTCGCCACGAGATTATCTTATTGTACAACAATTGCTTGCGAGAAGGCTACTTTCCGGATTGTTGGAAAACAGGTTTAATGACTGTTATTCCCAAGCGTAGTGACCTGGATCCTTCTGACCCAAAATCATATAGACCGATTACTTTACTACCTATTTTGGGTAAGGTCTTAGAAAAGCTTATATGTCGACGCTTAGAAGATCATCTTTCCAGTACCCACCCACTGTCCGATCGTCAGTTCGGTTTTCGCGCTGGGAAATCAACGGTTGATGCTATCTTGGCTATATCTGATATTGTTAGTAGCTCTGATAGTAAATATGTTATCTCTATATCTCTTGACATTGCGGGAGCATTCGACAATGCCTGGTGGCCTCTAATTTTAAAAAAACTTCGAGACCGTAAGGTTCCTTGCAACATATATAAAATAGTGAAGAGCTATTTTACTAATAGACATGTGGCCATGCCCGGGGGACAGGATTTGCACTGGCGACCAATTAGCATCGGGTGCCCTCAGGGTTCTGTTCTGGGTCCACTGTTATGGAACATCTTGTTCGACGACCTTCTATCACTTTCAACGCCTACGGGCTGCAGTATTTTGGCATATGCCGATGATGCTACAATCCTTATTCAAGGTAACACCCGAGCACTTATTGAGCGCGCAGCTACTCAGTTACTTTCTTCTGTTGCAGATTGGGGTATAAGTCATAGACTCAATTTTGCACCTAATAAGACATATGGGTTAGTGTTAAAAGGCATAATGAAAAGTCCTCCCTCCATCAAATTTATCAATACGCGTGTAATATTTAAGGATAGGGTCAAAGTTTTGGGTGTTACACTAGATAGAGGCCTAACTTTCCAATACCATGTTCGTGCTGTATCCGACAGTGCAAAAATAGCCTTCCAAAAGATTTCACGTCTTGCTCGAGCTAGTTGGGGCCTTAAATTTCCAGTAGCAAGACTGTTTTACAACGCTACCTTTCTGAGTATTATGTGTTATGCCGCTCCTTGTTGGGCTCATCGTTGTGAAACCCAATACATTAGACGTCTGCTGCTTTCTGGACAGCGCTTCGCTCTAATAGCTTTAGCAAAGGCTTACAGAACCTGCGCTACCGACACACTTTCTATTCTCACAGGTATGGCTCCCCTTGATCTGGAAACACAGCGACGAGCTTCAATTCACAACCTGTATAGAGGCCGAAGCTCAATTTTGGGTGGTGTTTCTCTCCCACCTGTAAATTTACCCACAGTTCGTGGAGAGATCGAGAACTTGGCCCGGAGTTCTCTTTTAGATGCTTGGCAACGTCGCTGGTCCTCTTCTTCCGTGGGCAGACTGACATTTTTATTTCTTCCCGATGTGAGGACTCGAATTTTTTCCTCGTGGATTGTTCCCGATTATTGGACCACGCAATTCCTTACTGGACACGGCAGTTTCAAAAGCTATCTCTTTCGTTTTCACTTATCCGATTCGTCCTCATGTCAGCTTTGTGATAACCCTGAACAGACTTCTGAGCATATCCTATGGGAATGCACTAACTTCTCCGTGTCAACTTACCGACGAGAACTCTACGACGATGTCCGTGGGAATTTCTTTGGACCCATTGGACATGCGGACCTTGTAGCCACGAAGAGCAATTTTAGGGCTTTCAAGACTTTCTGTCTTAAATTCGGTGCACTATTATCTTCACTATCACTGAGCAGTGAGCCAGTTGTTTCAACATGATTAGCTCTCTTTGGCACATTAAGTGCAGTGTCTGCAAGGTTTTAGAGTTCTCCGGACTCTTCAAATGTTCTTTATGTGTTCTTTCAGAGTTTTGCAAGGGGCCGTTATTAGTCCCCATAAGCAGAACGGGTGGTGGTGGGGGAAGAACAGCCTAAAATTTCAGAATATATAAACAGTTACAGGCTTACAAAACTTTTATACTCGGAATTTTGAATTTTTGTTTCAGTCAGGGGTTATCAACTTTTGAATTTTTATTTTATTTTTCCCTATATCTCAGAAACCATAAAAGCTAGAACGCTGAAAATCGGTATAAACATAGACAAATACAAAATCTCAAATTAGTTTTTTCAAAAAAATTCCAGGGTTTCTCAAACATTTTTTATTAAGAAAAGTATTTTTTTTATGATAAATTTATGAGTTTAACTGCCTATATTTCCATTTTTTTTAAATATCGAAAAAAGCCGAAACACCCCAACTAGATAATTTAATTTTATATAAAAAATATTAACATTGTAGCAGTACATCTCAAATTTTTTTTAACAATTTTTATAAAAATTGAATTTAGTGACGACATCGCTTCATACAATTTGTATGTTAGTCACCTATACACAATATCAAAGAAGACTTAATAGTTTGATACTTCATCTCTAAACATACAATATACATATACTATCATGCTGTTTTCATATTCCGGGTAGAAAAAAAAGACTGACCTCCATAATATCCTATCTTGACTACCTAGGTACATGTGTTGTATAGAAAACTATATATCATAAAATAATAAATAATTTGTATTTATGGGTTTGGTACTTATTCTTCAACTATACATACTATCGCTGTCGACAGTTGGATCTCATGTGTTACATGCAACTAGTAATAGCCAACACAAACATCTCCACAAAAATATTGTTGACTTGTTATATTGTGTCATAGATTTTTATTATAATATACTGTCATGGAGAGTCATGGAATATCGCGCGTTTGACGTTTTGGTTGGCAACATATCGCAGTTTTCCTTACATTTCAACACATCCTAGATAACTGTTCTCTAAATCTTAAAGAACAAAGTATTTTTTGCGACAAATAAATCCGAAAACAATTCACATTAGTCCTTATTCTCTACAGAAAAACGATGTGGTCTGCCAAGACGTCAAAAATCCCGTGGAAAAATGCTTCAATTCGATTCATTCAAAATTTGATAAGTACAACATCTAGTATATGAAATAAAAATAAAAATCTATGTATTGTGTACAGACTACAGACTATAAAAATATAACAAGACAAATATGACATGTAATCTATGTTTTATTATGTAATTTATATTTTTATCTATGTAAAATGTGTAATTTATATTTCATACTTAACTTTGATTAAGATAAGACAACGTTTAAGAGCGTGTCATGATTAGTCCTACTGAACATAAAAAGTCTTTTTGATTATTATAGTTCTTAGCTAAGTAGTCTTGCTGCAAAATATGGGTGATATCGAGTTGCTGACACCGCTGAAAATATCAACAAACCAATAATCTCAGCCAATAAACTCATCGTCGATAAACATTGTTGTTCTACGTTGTGGTATAATTTTTAAAATGATTAAATTTACAAAATACTATTTTGTGTAAACCACTAAAATTATAACTTTTATTCAATAGGATAAAACTTATTATTTTAGTGGTGTACACAAAGTTGTGTTTTATTTCATTTAATAATATAAAGTTAAATTTTGGCTTGTTCCTAAGTAAATTTACTATTTGAACAGTACAAATATTAAAAAAAAAACTTTTTCATACGACGACTACGATAATGACTCCGAATATGATTTTAAGTAACTTAAAAAAAATTAATAAATCAATGTATTAAAAAATACGTACCTGCTCGTGGTTATTGTAAGCACTGCGACATGAATTTTAAGGAAAATATGTATACTGTGTAAGTGTTATTGTATAGGTTTGAGCTAACTTTGTTGTAAACACAACATTATATACGAACTAGTGTTGTATATTTCTGTAACAATCAATCGTTAGAAATAGCTCTGACGAGATCAATAAAACAATACCCAATAACTGTGTTAATGCAAAAGTTCCAATTGATAATTATCGTACAAAGTTTCCATGTAGTTGATATAATACATTTCCTTACTTGCTTCGCTCTCCCTATCCCTTTTATATCCGTTGGTACAAATAATAATAACACACTTTCTCTCAAACAAAAGTCAGCTGTCACTTTTCCCGCCTAAATTAACGTTCGTTCGGAAAACTTCGGATGTCTACGGATATGAGACAACACTTGCACCCCGCTTTGTAGATATTAATTTATTCGTGTCTAGAAGCATAAAATATGCTATTGAATATAGCTGTTAATTTTAGAGCGGATACATTATTTTAAAATTAGAATACAAGAAACACGCTTTAAAATCTCATAGATTTCTATTATAATAATACCTATACTAGATGTCGTAGTTAGCAAATTTTGTATGAATCGAAATGAGGCATTTTTTCGGAGGATTTTTGACGTTTTGGGTCCAGCCACATCGTTTTTCTATAGAAAATAACGACTAATGTGAATTGTTTTCGGATTTATTTGTCTAAAAAACATTTTCATTATGAAGGTTTAGAGAACAGTTATCTAGGATGTGTTGAAATGTGAGGAAAACTGAAATATGTTGCCAACCAAAACGTCAAACGCGCGATATTCCATGACTCACTTTTTGCACGGAGTACTACATCTAGTATATTATAATAAAAATCTATGTAAAATTTATACTTCCATGATATAAAATTTAAATAAGTCTATTTTTATCATAGACATTCATATACTATACTAGATGTCGCATTTATCAAATTTTGAATGAATCGGAAGTGAGGATTTTTTCCGCGGGACTTTTGACAACAAGGTGGACAGATCACGCCGTTTTTCTATAGAGAATAACGACTAATGTGAATTGTTTTCGGATTTATTTTTCGAAAAAAACGCTTTGTTCATTAAGATTTAGAGAACAGTTATCTAGGAAGTGTTGAAAAATCTATGAAAACTACAATATGTTGCCAATCAAGACGTCAAACGCGCGATATACCACGACTCACTCATTGCACGGAGTACGGAGTAAAATCTATGATTTTTATATACTTCATTTGACACTAGCGTCTGGCTCTCGAAAAATTTAGGGACGGAAATACGCATGCGCACAATAATAACCGGTAGTGTGATCGTTTGAAACTTGAAACAGATGAATCTACGGAAAATTATACATTTTTTGGTTAGGTTCAGTTGGCCTTTAATAATTATGGCGACTTGCGTGAGCGAGTTGCTTTATAAATTAAATGGAAATTGGTCGCAGGAAAAATGCTATCAACATCTTTGCCATTTGAGGTTAGGAATAAGTTTATTATGTATTCGTATTTGATCACATTTTTCAAAAAAATATATTCTCAACATATTATTTACGTGGTTGTAAGATCCCTACTATTTTTAATACTATTTATTATTTTTTAATTATCAGAAAAATATTTGTGCGCACGCGTATTTCTGACTTCCGTCCCTTGACCTGTCTGACGGCAGACGCTTGTTCATTTGACTGCCATTTATTATTTTGAAACATTGACAGATCCACATGATTTTTTTAAGGATTTTTAAATAAATAAAATTAATTGACATTAGCTGAAATCACAAATTTAATTTATGTAATTTCTACTGTATTGACTTTGCTTCTCAGATAACTTACAGGTTCGTGTTAAATTATTTATTAATTTAACACGAACCAAATAAGTTGCCACATAATGGGGAGTTTAGATGTACCTATATCGTCTCACAAGTATGTAACAATATCATTTTTGTCGGTATATCTTTTTGTTATGTTTATACGCAATCTTATTGATTTCATAACTATATAATTTAAAATTTGTGTAGATACTACACATAATCCTTCGAAGATAAACAGGGATTTATTGTAGAGTGTACTCAATCGGTTTGGCATCTGTATTTCAAGTTATATTTCCATCGATCCGCGCCAAACCAAGCCGTATAAATAATTCAAGGCACTTAGGAACGAGATACATGTACGTGGTTCTCCTTGACGCGCGATCAAAGGGATTCCTTGTTCCTCGTTATAAAATGGACATGTTTTTCTACTATTATAATGTAATCGAATTATTTTCCCGGCGCACTTGACATTGTACGAATAATATTAAAGAGACGTCGGCAACAGGTGGCGCCGCTTTTCAATCGAATTGAGGTCAGTAGCGGCATCTTGCGGAGGCTAGTTCAACCAAAACAAATTGCTTTTGACACAGTTCAGAGGTAAAATCGATATTTTCTAGTTTATGAGCGGCGAGTAGGAACTTAATTTGTTTGTGGTATTCCATACATTCAAATTTAGAACACACATTTTTATTTTCACTTAAGAATATTTTACGATTATCTATGAGTGTTTTTGGTTTATATTAATGTTTATACGTGACAAATAATACAATGTTTATTTACATATATTGTTATGTGAATTTATATTAAGAATTACATATTTGAATAGAGTATTTCAATTTAAATATTCTTTTGCTAATAAATAGTAAATTAATACATTTTTGTCGGAAATATTTAAAATGAGATTTTTTTATGGTATCTAAGTATATTAAAAAAAATATTAAATGTTTTTCTGTCTCTTTAAGTGATGAACAAATACAATACCCAGACCACCCCGGTCATGTTCTTGGTCTTGCATTTACATGTGGTCTTGGTGTTGATCTTTCATACTCGATCGAGTCTTGGTCTTTTACAAAAATATATATATTTTTTAAATTTCCTGTTGTAAATCAGTAATTACAGTGAAATATAACTAAAAACACCAATTTATGGTATAATTTCAATATAACATAATAACTTGCGTAATTTTCAATTTAAAATAAATAAGTTTATAAAATTTCCGAGACTGCAATACTGTTGCATTGTCTTGCAAGACTCTTGATCTTGCATAGATTGATCTTGGTTTTGAACCCCCTGGTCTTGCAGGGACATCTGCGGTCTTGGTTTTGATCTTGCAAGTCTCATAAGACCAAGACCAAGACTGCAACACTTTCAAGACTTTTTCTCATCACTAGTATCTTTCTGGGAACCTTTAGTATGTATTTATAATACTAAATTTGAAATTGAATATATATTTGGTTGGTATATTAAGCCCACAAAATTATTTTACGTAATAGCATATGGTTTAAACGTAAATCAATAATATCATATTTTTAAAATAAAAATATGATATTGGAAATCTTCTTAACTTATCGTATTATAGAAAATTTTACTTTTTAATTATTTTTCAGATTATTGTTTCGGTTATTAAAAAATATATCCTTAATCATTGCGTAAGTACCTACACCAACTCATAAAATAATCAATGTGTAGGCAAGTACACCAAATCATAAAATAATCAATCTGTGGGTAAGTAGGTACACCAAATCATAAAATAATAAATGTGTAAGTACCTACCTACACTAAATCATAAAATAATCAATGTTTTGATAACTACACCAAATCAATGTGTACGTAAGTACACTAAATCATTAAATAATCCAAGTCAATGTAGGTACACCAATTCACAAAATAATCAATGTGCAATACACCAAATCACTTTCGTAGAATCGTGCTTAATTTACATACCTAAGTATATTGGCGCAGTTCAGTTGCATTCAAGATGGCGACCAGTAGGGCTGGGCACGCACCATCTTTGCACAACAATGCCTTATATATATGTTAGTGCATCCCATTAGTTAATTACAATAAAATGTAGTTATTAAAAAGGAGGAGCTTGTTACAGTGGGAGACTTCGCCAAACAATAATATTTTAGTCTTGTACCAAACAAGAACAAGACTTTGTTCTTAACACCTTGTGCCTCAATTTATAACGGGGAGAATCCCATTGATAATATCGTGAAAATGGAATATCTATCTAATAATGTTGTCATCCGTCCCGTTGAATGTTTTGAAAGTGGTCGAATAAAATAAATCATTTGTGGTACAGACAAACTTCATTGTAATAAATAAAAATACAATATTTAGTTGTAATTCGTTCTGAGGAAGAAACGGTCGAATGTTTCGAAAGCGGTCAAATAAAATAATTCATTCGTAGTTTTAAAGTGTCAATTGTAATAAAAAATGCAATACTTAGTTTTCATTCGTCCCGAGGAAGAAAAAGCATGTTTTCTTTAAAGCAGTTGAATAAAATAACTCATTTGTGGTTCAGACAAAGTTAATTGTAATATATAAAAATGGAATACTCATCTTAGTTATTTGACACAGCCAGTTTCGAAAAGACCGCTCTTCAGTTATCCGTTTCGAATAACTCATTCGTGATTTAATTTAATTTATTTTAAAAAGCATTACTAATTTCCAGTTTAATTTAAAATAACATTAACCTGTATTGAATACTCGTCTTAGTTATTTGACACAGCCAGTTTCGAAGAGACCGCTCTTCAGTTATTCGTTTCGAGTAACTCATTCTTGATTTAATTTAATTTATTTAAGAAAGCATTACAAATTTCCAGTTTAATTTAAAATAACGTTAACCTGTATGGAATACTCATCTTAGTTATTTGACACAGCCAGTTTCGAAGAGACCGCTCTTCAGTTATCCGTTTCGAATAACTCATTCGTGATTTAATTTAATTTAAGAAAGCATTACTAATTTCCAGCTTAATTTAAAATAACATTTACCTGTATGGAATACTCATCTTAGTTATTTGACACAGCCAGTTTCGAAGAGACCGCTCTTCCAAAACAGTTGGTAGGTATTCAGGACTTATTCAGATAGCATTACTAATTTCCAGTTTAATTTAAAATAACATTATCCTGTCGATAGGAAAATTTAGTAGTATCTCAGAACTAGAAGTTTCATTTTAAATGAACTCACTAAGTACAAGTGGTCTACCAGTTGTCGATCGCAAAAATTACTTAATTTGTTGACACAATTTGAGGTAACCTGTGGTTCGGCCAGACTATGACCTAAAAGATGAAATTGATCAATCTTATAGCACGAAAGCACGAATGTGTATAACTCAATAACTATTTACAAAAATCGTGCAATTCGAAATCGTATGTATTTTAGTTTATTTACTTGGAGTGTATGTAACAATAACAAAATCACTGAACAATGACGCGTTGTTTGGTGGGTGTAACAATTATTCTTCATAACCCAAAGCTATTATTTAAATCTTCCACCGGCCTCATAATGAACAAAATCACCTTGTCTATTTAACGTGAGAACTGATGGTAAAAATAATATTCATTTTCTTATTCTTGTTCTCTTGTATATTTTTTTAATTTATTCCGCTGGTAATAATAATAATAATAATTGCAATAATATCAAACCTGGTACCTACCCATATTTCTGTTAATAGTCATTGCGTGCAAATTAATACAATACATAGAATAGATGGTGGGTAAACCACCATAATTGGAATTTGTCTATTAAATATTAAAAATCTCTCGATATATTTTGATGGGATAGTTTTGCTTAAATTTTCATTGAAATTCTTGAGTTTTAAAATATACATTCATCCAAGAATGGCGTCAATATTCTTATTTGTCGGTATTTGCTTATGGGCTGCCCTGTCTTTCATAACACATTTTTTTGCCATGTACTTCATTTATTCATATTTTATTTATTTAATATAAGAAAACCATTATATAAAATATGGCATATTTACGCTTAATCAGTACTTTAAGCTTAACAAATATCAATTATTGCCTATTTATTATTGGTAATATTCAGCTCGTTTGCAAATTGCTATTAGTAATCATCATTAGCAAAATACATAGCACGAAAAGTGCCTCATGGACAAACAGTCTTAATTATGTCACAAAAATATGCGGACATACGATTTTATACTTTATCAATTTCGCATCTGTTTGTAGGACATCAGAGAAGTTACCAAGACATTTGGAATCGATTTATACTTCACAAAATACTGCAAAAGATCTGACGAATGTATTTGAAAGTATCATTAAATATTTCTGAGCAATGAGGATTCGAAGTGTTTTTTTTCGTTTTCCTATCAGATTCTGAATCTTTTTGTATGGTGTTGTGAGATGGACAGTTGGCACAGGTGTCTGAAACTACAGATTCTGCCACATCAACTGTATCTCCAATAAATTAATCTATCATCTGACAAAGGATTAGGTAAACTAGTAGATGTATAAGTAGCTCATATATAAGCTCATGTGTAGTTAGTTTTGGTAGTAAGCTACCTACTTCATATACCAGGATGCACTTTATGTGGTATATAACATTTATCCGTGTAGGTATGTGTGATTGGTTTATATACTCGGGTCATATGAGGTCTTTGGCCCGTTGGTAGCTAGGTATATAATATGTACTTAATACATAGGATGGGGTAGATTTTGAACCCGTTGAGGGGATAATAGGGAGGTATCTCACGCACCGTACAAATATTCCGCAATCAATGATTTTCATATATTCTACAGATGGTACCAAATAATTCCTATGGAATCAACGTTTTCACACAAAATTCACGTCATGATATTTTGTGTTTTGTGAGTGTATCTACGATTTCGTTCACCTATAGCACAAGCATTTATGTTTATTTTAGGGAACGTAGGAAGATGTATATGTACTTGTTCAACAAGGACATATTCATTTTTTATTTAAAAAAAAAAAAAAAAGTGTATTGCTATGTTTGCAGAGTAAACTTTTACAAACTATTTAATATGAATCAAAAGAATGTAAAAATTGTGGAGAATTTCAGTCTATACATTTTCAGGAAATGCTTTAACACAACTCAATTAATTCAAACGCAGTATTTGTGTAAAAATTCCCACGTGAAGTTAACAAAGCTGCGCAAGTGAGATTTTGTCCATTTGACATATGGATCTTTTGTCCATAAATAGCAACTACAAAACGTTTGTGACATTTTTTCAGAACTATGGATCCTTCATAACATACATACATAATGTTGTTCTTCTTAAAACTAAACATTTGTTAATATTTTGAACCTGGTTATCTTTGAATTAGGTAACTCTCCATGCGTTTGGTGTATTTCAGGTATTTTATTTTTTAAAAAAAATACTAGCCAATCTAATCTATGTAGTTAAACTTCAAGTTCCACTGCAAATTTCTCTCTCTTTGGTAATGTTTTAAGTGTTTTCCGGACTCTTATTATTTTCATAAAATTGAGCCTCCCGTGGGCAGAACTAGTGGTGGTGATACAAGTTAGATATAAGTACGAAGATCCTAAACAATATACGCCTGTCGTCTTCTAGTCTATTACATAGTAGTGGAGAGTAGAAGATATAATGAAAGTATGTCAGGATTGGTATTTTGTAGATGTATGTATGTACATTAGTATCTACGCAATATTATTGAAGTGTAAATTGTAAGGGTTAGATTGGGTCAGTATTCTGTGTCCATTGTCGTCACACGCGGCTAATGATTGCACGAGGGGAGGAATGTGTGGCATACAAAGCAGGAACGTGGACTACAATTAATTCATTACTTACATATTATACATACAGTGTAATATTATGTAACTTGAGGATCCTTATGCGATCTTAGTATTTTATATAATATTAATCCATTTCACCTTGGGTTTTTTTACTATCGTCAAAATGTGAATTTTCTTTATTTTCCTTCTTTGGTTTGTTTTAATTCACTACTGGAAAAAGATCTCTTGTATTCGTTTCCACGTCGCTCTGTCTTGTGAAGTCTGCATCAAGAAAACCTGGAACTGGTATACTGGTGTGACCTGTAAATAGAATTTAGCCTCATTTAATAATTCAATGCTGCAACTAAAATTATCATGAGTCTGCTTTGGTTTGATCATTAGCATAATACATTTGTAAGCACAATGGAATAATCAATCTATACTGGAAGGTTAAAATTACTGTTTGTCAACATTAAATTAATGAGAGAAGGCTTACTGATATCGGCATATGAACAACACACAATTGATGGTGTAAAGTGTGTATTTTTGAAATGATAGCGTTATTATTTTTGCATTAAACATAGCATTACAGTACCTAAATATATTCTAATATACCCCTCAAATACAACCCCTTCTGATTATGGGGACCAATAACGGTCCATTGCAGGAGACTGAAAGAACACTCGAAGAACATAAGAGTCTGGAGAACTCTAAAACCTTACAGACACTATACTTAAAAGTACTAAGAAAGCTGAATGTGAGGAAACAGTAGTATTATTTTTAAATTAAGGGCCATTGATAAAACACATAGAAACGATTAAAATAATACACCTGAAAACGCAGAAAACATGAGTTATGATAATATGAGTTGTTAATCCAATTGTGTATATTACTCTGAGCAACCCAAGAAGAATATTGTATATTCTCAATCACTAGCTGTCGCAAATTGCTGTTTTCATTATATATAATCACATCATAGTATATACTCACATGGTAAGTATCTAAAATGGCTGTTAGAAACAGCAGAGAAATACGCACGAGTTTACCTTTATTTGTGTAAGTCAGTTGGCGAAATTATTCTCCATTTGAGAGAATTATGACGACCTTCCGGGAATCGAATCTGGGAATGGACCTGGGATCATTATTAGTGTCCGCCGTTTGTGGGTCAGTTTTTGGGATAATCTCTTTACGCACGGCCCATTGAACCGTCAAAAACTATAATATGAGGGATGGTTGCTATTCCTTCCTCATTGTCGTCCTCGTATGTGCCTGGCGGAGTAGCGTGTCCGTTCTGCGCAGGCGGGACTCGACCCGGAGAGCACTTGAGTCGATCCCATGTAGGTACTGCTGCTCTTGGCCAGCCACCGTCCGCGGGTATATAACTGCCAGGCAGGGGTCAAGCTTATGTAGTGTGTGCGTGGGTCGATACTGGGCCTAACGCACCCTCCATACACTCTCATACTCCTGGATGCCGAATGGAGAAGGCATGGGTAGGGGGAGATCCAGATTGGTCAGGGGGGGATGGGGTATGATGACACCCCCCCCCCCGCCTCCTGTCAAATATATCAACAGATACAAACCTACATATATATGAATGTGCGTGGATAATAAGTACATACATACGTCATTCTGTACATAAGTACCGACATGACATATGTATTGTATTGTACATAGTCGTATAATTTTTTTGAGGTTGCTTCGTTTTCTCGACAGGAATATTGTGCAATTCGTAGTTCCGTACCTAAGTTACCCCTTGTTTCGGGTTAAAATGTGGTTCAAATTAGCAGTAAAAATTGTCGTATTATAGTGCAAATTAAAGTTCTAAAATATAAACCAAATCGTTTAAATCACATTCCCTTTTCTGTGTACATTATGTTTTGTCACAAAGAAATATGTACGTTTACTCGTTTTTCTTTTATCGTATTATATTGGATGTTCGACAGAAGCGCTAATGATTCATTGTGATAAAATTGATGTAAATATTTTTGACAAACTTTACCTTTTACCTATATCTCAATAGGAACTTATTTATAGGAGAATCGAGAAATCAGGCAGCTACAGGGATTACAACCTATCACAAGACGGTCCTATAATATGCGATCATTAAATATTCGATTTATAACAAATACATGTGCTATTGAATATTTAGATTTAGTTTAATAGGGAATATTTGGCTTTGATGAAATTCTTTCTATAAACAACAATACCTTGAAACGTTAATGTGTCATATTTTGTATTTGTTATATTTTGTCTTCTGTTGAGTTCCAAGAAAAGTCTCTACATTGTTATAAGATTTATTTTTTCTTCGGTTTTGGGTCAAATTCAAAGAAGTCGAGAGTAGTAGACGATAAATCTGACATGTCCATCTCGTTTTCCTTTAACCATTTCAATTTTATTAGTACCTAGGTACCAGATTGATGTTGCAAACGTTGATAAATCCACTTGCAAGACAAATAATTTTATATGGAGGTCATAAAATATGTCACAAAATACCTCTCGTCAACGAACTAAACTATATTAATGAGTATTTTAAATCAAACAAATGATTTGGTCTACATATATATTTTTTTTTCCTGAATCCAGGACGACCGTTTCAGCTTATTAGGTAATCAACTGGTAAGGGCCACCAGTTGATAAGGGCCTAATAAGCTGAAACGGTCGACCTTTGATTCAGGAAAAAAATATATATGTAGACCAAATCATTTGTTTGATTTAAAATACCCATTATTATAGAATTCTACATATTCAACACCGTCAGTATTGACAAAATTAAAAAATCAGAACTAAACTATGTTGAAATCGAGTATTCTTCTTACTTTATACAAAAAACTATGCCAAAATAATGAACCATCACAGACATTTAGATCACAAAGAACCATTTTTAAGATTTATTGGAGTCAAAGATCGCGGTTTTAGTGTAAACGGGCCTTTAAAGTTTATTATTGAATTCATTACCCCTATATTCCTAAGTTGTGCTCGAATTATTAAATTAAACCTTCAGTTTGTTCATTTAGGGCCATTTAGGATTAGAGCTTAGAAAACGCACCAGTCATTTTACCAATGTCGGAATTGCTTTCAAAGTTGACATTAAACGCGAAAATTTTTACACAAATAATAAGTAGTATTAAAAATAGTAAGTAGGTGTCATACAATTACTTAAATAATATGTTGAGAATACTAATTTATTTGAAAAATGTGATCAAATGCGAATACATAATAATCTTTTTCCTAATCTCAAATGGCAAAGGTGTTGATAAAATTATTCCTGCAACCGATTTCCATTCAATTTAAAAAAACAATTCGCTTACGCGAGTCGCTATTATCATTAAAGACTAACTAAACCTAACCAAAAAATTAACGGAAATTGAGAATTACGTACACATCATTATACTATTATGTCGTTGTCGTATTTTATTTATTTATTTATTTATTTTATTTTATTTTTATTTGTTGGAAAATTCACAGAATGTATTACATTACATTGTTTACATAATATTTTAAATATAAATACATTCCAATTATGAATTTACTCGTGGAATATTACAATTTTACATACAAGCTTGCAAGAGAAAAAATATATATTAACAAATAAAACAAATCGAACTATGATGACAGAGGAAGTAACAGTAACAATGAATTTATTCACAATAATTTGAAAAAGAAAAAATAAATACATTAATGATATAGGGAAGAAATCTTAAAACATTGTGTGAAAAAAAATTGGTAGAAAAATCAATAGAAAAATCGAGACGCACAATCTCTCAAGACTTACGTCATGAATTTATCAAATATAAAATAAACGGAAGAGAAAAAAAAATGTCTATGTTAAGATGAAGTTAAAATTCATTTCAGGAATTATCGTTACCTGATTGTCATATATGTTATTGCATCCCGTATAATTTTCGGTTAGGTTTAGTTAATATTTAATGATAATAGCGATCGCGTGAGCGAGTTGCTTTATAAATTGAATAGAAATTAGTTGCTGGAAAAAATTTATCAACACCTTTGCCATTTGTGGTTAGGAATATGTTTATTATCTACCTATTCGTATTTGTCAAGCCATTTGATCACATTTTTCAAATAAATTATACATGTCAACATATTTTTATCTACTTTTATGATTTTAAACACTATTTATTATTTTTTATGTTTAAATTTTCGCGTTTAATGTCAACTTTGACAGCTCATCCGACATTGGTAAAATGACCTGTGCGTTTTCTAATAAGCTATAGTCCATTTAGGAATAAACGCTCTTGGAATGATCTAGTATTATCATTAAACGACGCTACATAAATTATAATTGTTATAATCATGATATTAATTTGTTATTTTTTTCTTTTTCAGGATTCCCTAGCAACTGATCCCTCGGACTTAGCGGATGACGATCATTTTTCAGGTAAAATTACAAAAAAATATTGCTTTTTTTCATAATAAGTATTTCTAATATTAGGGTTTATTAAGCTTTTAATAATTTAAACTAAATATTGAAAAAATAAAAATCATGCGACCATCTTGGTAATATTTTTTTACATAAACATATATTGTACCTTAGTTAACAGGTATTCTAATAAATTATTTGCTTTATCGGTAAATTTAGTGTACATTTTATCTGTTTTTATCGTTCAAATAACTACATCAAATTTTTAATTAAAATTCACGTTATTTTTGCAGTAAAGGATAAATTATATACAACACTTTTATTTGTAATTTATAATATTTACACATTTTTTATTCATTTAGTTACACACATCCTCCCTCTACACAAGCTAATAAGCTTAAAGAGGTAGGTGATATTGTAAAGTATATAATGTTTAAATTTTGTTTGTTCATATATTATTTTGTATACAAACATACAAACATTTTTTTATTAATAAAAATAAATTATATATTGATATACAATTTCTTGAAATATTCAATTAACTTGTTACTGTCAATTGATGAGTAAGTATTATATTTAGACAATAATTTAAAAACTATTGTCATTAACTCTTCATATAAAAATATATAACCCATAACAAAAATAACTATTCGTAGCAAAAGCTTATGAAATATTTGGTACATCTAACAAATATGTTTTTTTAGTAAAACCCCATCAATTCTTTACATGGTGAAACTCAATGTTATCTAGTTAAAATTTTCTGTTAATTGATATTTACTTTACAGTTTCTAAAGTTAAAAACCACTTAAATGGATCATCGATTAAAATTATGAAATTTGATCCTTTTCTGTATGTAAATGCATTTATTTTTATTTGTCTTACTTATACTATCTTTAGTACCTGGCAATAGAGCGTGATTAACGAAAAAAGTTTCCTTAAAAACCGTGACTATCTTTATTACACCTTTATTTCATAGACGTCAAGTTAGGACAGGTCGAGAGGTTTTTTTAAGCTTGACTAACGCCTCATACCAAATATTTCAAAATGGCGGATCTTTCACATATGATCCGACGCATATTTGAGATTGACAGATAAATTTAATACTTATAACGTTTTTCCTTGTTATTCTTCATCGCAATCGTGTTTAATTTGACTCAACACGGCACAACGCTGTGTTTGTTTTCATTTTTCATAGTCAGCTATCCAAAAATTACATGCATTTTTCTATTTTTTGACATCTGTGAAGCCAATGCGGCCATATGAAAAAAAATAAATGCGGGTGTTCTTAAACAATACGGTGAAATAATGTAGTTTGTCACATCTTAGTATACGTTTATAAGTAAGATTCTTAATACCGATCTTAACTATTTTACTCGTGCTTATCTAGTTGCGCGTTAAGTAAGCTATTAACGAAATCTAATAAGTAAGACCGTAAGAGTTTTACTTGGTTTAATTTAAAGATTCTTTGTCAAATTTTTTCGTGATGAATCTCTTTTATTTTCCTAGTCAATCGAAATTATCTATTATTACCGGGATTAAACCACTAACTTGAAATGCAAATAAAATATTATTTAAGTTCTTAAACAAATGATAAATGTATATTTCAGTAGACAGTTCAGCCCCCCTAGACAACGTGTCATTTAGCTCAAGAAAAGAAACAAGAAAGGATAACTCAATATATTGTCACGTGACTGGCAACTGTCACTTCCATACATTTTGTTATCTTTTCTTGATCTAAATAACACTTTGTCTAGGGGGGCAGATACTTTGGGTTTTCTATGAATTATTTGGGTTTTACAAAAAAGTATTTTCTTTTAAATATCTTCCTACCCTACTGTTTGTTGTTATTTGCTTTTGTGTAGTAAATTTCACTTCTTTAAAATTATTTTGCCGAGTTCACTTAATTTCTTTACAGTCAAAAATAATTTTTGCGATGTATATTTTTACACTTTTCATTTTTAATTTTACTTTTCGTTTCTTTTTATTCCGTTTCGATCGGTCGATGAAAAAGATAAAATATGAGTGGCAAAACAGAAATGACAATTGTCAAATTATTTGACAGGTCTGCAGTTGAAAGAAGCTGACAAAATCAAGCTCTTGCTTCTTGCATGGAATATTCAAAATCAGAAAAAAGGTAAAATCCTCATTGGTCGATATTCAAAATTGTTTTTTTTATATTTTGATTTGAATTGGCATTCTAAATTTATTTTTCTTCTTTTTTGTTTTTTTTATTTATTATTTGGATTTTTCGTTCAAAATGTGAGTACTTAATTGGTAATTTTATTTCATCATTCAAAATTATAAATCAATTTTATCCAAGCTAAGATACTTGTATAAATTTGGGACTTTTTACAAGTTTAATGGATTTGAGAAAATAGATTAAAATACATAATCCCGTTTATAAATTATTAACAACCAGTTATTTATTGAAATATTGAAAGAGCTGTAAAATTTATTTCATATATACATATAGTACAAGTTTTCCACAAGAAAATTGTGTAAATAGATTTAAATAAACAATCAAATTTAGAAAAATATTTTCATACAATTTAGAATAAATTCATTTACTTATATTAAGTAAAAACTTGAAATTGCACATCTTTGTTTAATATTTTCAAAATAATAAGTGCGTTTTTTTAAACTTTGACTTAAATAGCTGAAATTTGTGACACGATATAATTGAAATCTCCACAGATTTTAACGATATTAATTTAATAATATGAATTGTTTTTCAATTGAAAACTTTTAATTCGTTAAAAATTATTTCATTTTTTCAACAAAAATAAAATAATTAAAAGTAATTTGTTTTTTTTTTTTTTGGTTTTGGTTATTCGTGTTATTGGATTTGTTGTTTTATGGTTTTATTTTAGATTATTTTTGGTATTGTTGTTCAAGCTTATTAATTATTGATGTTTATTTGTTTTTTGTGTTCTTATTATGTTGTTGTCTTTATTATGTCTTATTCTGAATCGTTTCATAGTACGAAAACGTCTAAATCAACGGGCGACTTTGGATAAAAGGATTTTATCCGCGCGTTGTGACGTAATGAGTCCCGTATAAATGCAATCATCTTTTTGACATTTACCATATACTAAAATTTAGACGGATAAATTTAGACGAATCAGAATTGGACATATTGTGTACATAAGCATGCAATGGTTCTATTATTATAAAAGTATTTCTATTTATCAACAATTCAATATTATTTTTATAATTCTGCTTACGATACATATTATTTAATTGGTTATAAATTGTTACACATGACAACAGAAGTCTTACTTTAACGTCGTTTAAATCTAGTTTAGGTTTGAATTATAAGTATTAATAATATCTTTTTCATAATATTGTAATGGAATTTGTTTCTGATGCACGGATAGAATACCACGAATGATATGTAACTTTTTAAAATGAGATATTTTATATATTACAATCACAATATATTTCTTATGTTGTTTTTAAAAAAAAACTATTTTTTTTCACATAGGAGAAAAATATACAAAATACGGATTTGAAAACCATAAAAAATCCTTTCAAATATATGTAAATAGAATTTTTAACGCATTTCTGGTTCTTGGATTTTTTTAAGCACATTTTTACTCCTCACTACCCCAAGGGGATAAAGTGGGGAGTTATGAACTCGCAATTTTTAGGATGTGTTTGTTGCAGTTTATATATCAACTAGTTATCATGCTGAGATTATATTCTGAAAGTTTCATCACAATGTATATGTGTGTGTTCTGAGTGGCGTGTTTATTCTACTTTATCGATTATAGACTAAAGTAAAGTACATTCGATCTTTTCAAATTTTGCAAATTTGTATATCTAATACTCGCTTAGACCCCATTAGATTTTGAAGGATATCTGATCAGTTGTTCTCATTTTTTATAACTTTCAAATATTTCAAAGTGACCCCGAGCTCAGGAAACATAAAACTTGATATTTTTATTTTAAAATTGCCAAAAAGGCACACCACTTTCATAAAATGGCATGGGAGAAATATCCAGTTTTCACAATAAAATATTTAAACCTACTTTCCTTAAACATTCATCTCTTCCTTATCAACGCTTTCCTATATCCATTACCCTTCCCTTTCCCCCACATACACTCACCCAACATCAATAATATATAATAATTTAAATATGTGAAACTTTATAATTGGCTATTTATTTTGTATTCTCATTTGCAATTAAGTATTATAAATGTATAGATGTTAAGTTTCCAAACAAATAAAAATAAAAAAAAAAATAAAAAAATAATTTAACAAAATCATTTCATGAAAATGCTGAAAAATTTCCATACAAAATTTGAATACTTTCTGGAGTGACTTGATGGTGAGGAGTATAACGTTGGCCACAACCCATTCGTTTTTTTTTTTTTTTTTCACTTTAAGTAGGTATCAACTACTTCTTTCTCGACAGTCTTATTGTAAAAGCGTCTCACAGGCCACATTTTAAAAGAATTAATCCTTTTGCAATACTTCTGCAATAGGTACCTACTTAGGTACATAAGTTTCATTCGCATCCATTTATCGCGTTATTTTTTGCAATTTTGCCTACCTACGCTCTTAGGATCAGGCATTACTTGGATTAATGCGCCATTCACTATTTATCACAATATCATTTTTGCAGTTATAAATAATAAATTAACCCGCCCGCCATTTTGACCCATTCGCGTCTTCCTTTTATTTCTACGCTAAAATGTGTTTTATTTAAAAATTTAAATAAAAACTGCATATATGGTAATAATTAAAAATACAGGCTGATGTGTGTTGAGGGGCCAAGTAAAGGTCATATGACCATCCTAGGGTAACTACCTACCTATGTACTATGTAACTATTAAGCCCTGTCTATTTACTAGGTACTAATTATTCCTGTTGTAATTCATTGGCGGCACATCCTAATTTGAATAATATCACTGAAACTAGATATCATCGAGGAATGCATTATCTATCAGCTATGGTATAAATTAAGTGATGATATTAAGTCGTATCATAGACGACATCGATGTCATAGAAGACATTTTATTATTACTTTCGCACAAATTATACAAAATGTTATTCTCGATTCTCGCACGCGAATGTCGCATGATTTTATCTGTCAAATATAACTGCCATAATGCGTTTACATATGGACTTAGTATTTGTATTAACGAGTATTTTCGTTATTTTGTCTTTGTATTTTTGTTTTCACAATGGCAATTCATAGCTATTACCTAACTATATATAAATGTTTAACAGTAAAACATGAAAGACGAAAAGAATTCAAAATATTGATACATCTACCTTAAAAAAATGTAAATGTTCCTATTGTTTTATTTTATTTTGTAACGAAACGAAAATGAAAGAAAAAACAAATTGAAATAATAATAGTAGGTAATAATATGAAAGATCTCTCTTTGAATCTTTCATTCACAGCGAATAGGCCCAAGAAGTTTGGTGGCATATATATTATATTACTCATTTAGCGTTATTCACGGTGCACCACGTTGACTTGCACCTCTGTATCACTTCAACCTACCACTAAACCTTATAAAAATTAACTACCACTATGACGAATAAAAATAATAGAACTGATTTATATAACGCTACTCTGGGACAGGCATAGCCTAGTAGAGTAGCCTAATCCATAAATTAAAATAAATAATATATGTACATACACTTAATCATGACTTTAACTTTTAACTTAATTATAGTATTATACATTTTATTTACTACTGTAGGTATATTATACTTGTAAAAAAGGATTTTTAATAAATAAATAAATATTTTTATAAATGTTTTCTTGTTTTCTGTTGTATTCTATAAAATAAATGAAATAAAATAAAATGATTAAATATGAAAGATGTGTTAGTTGAATATGACCAAATAAGCCGAAAGGGTAATTAAAATTGATTATAATAGCAATATGTTGTGTATATATTGGGATATTTTTACGCAATGTATGATTATTTCAATAATTAATATAAAAATGACACGAGCCGTCCATGAGTTGGCACCACGAGTTGGTATTATGAGTAGTCACCCGCTGTTTCTAGTTTAAATGTCAAGTGTATGCAACAATCGGTGATCCTTGAGATACCCTGGGCTGTGTATGAAGTACTTTACCTTACTTCACATCACATCACCTGTTTCTCTGATAAAGACACTCAACCATGTTTTTTTTGCAGAAACAACAAAATTTATTATAAAACTCACCATAATAATTTAATTAACAAAACCGTGAAAATTCAATATGGCCACAAGCATTATACGATGTAGTTATTTTTTATTGTTTTATTCTAAGGAATAGGTAAATATGTAAAGTCAATATATTTACTATACATATTTTACCTTTTATGAAATACGATTTACTTTTTAATTTCTAACAAGACTATACATTTTTTGACAAACTCTTTGTTTATTTGATCGGTTTAATTTTCTATATATTTTTTAAAATCATTTTAACGAAACTGGCATTACTTTATATAAAATATACAGAAAAAGTATTCAAAATACACATCTCCGAACGTTTTTCTGGCACATTTTCAATATTAAATAATACAATAAGATTTATAGTATAATTTTATTTAAAACTTTTATCATACGCACAAAATTTAATTTCGTAATTAAATTTTGATAAATTAAATTACATTTGATTTAAATCAATTAAATTACATTTGATTTAAATCAATTAATTTCATGTTACATTTAATCACTGCAGGGGTGCAAGTCTGGTTGACAGGCGGAATCAAAACCATCCATGAGGGCTAGTCCGGTCAACAGGCGGAATCTAAACCATCCATGTTTACCTATATCATGGATATAATTATCTTATGGAATTCTATAACATCTTTAGATATAGAACTCCATAAGATAATTATATCCATGATATATATATATATATATATATATATATATATATATATATATATATATATATATATATATATATATATATATATATATATATATATATATATATATATATATATATATATATATATATATATATATATATATATATATATATATATATATATATATATATATATATATATATATATATATATATATATATATATATATATATATATATATATATATATATATATATATATATATATATATATATATATATATATATATATATATATATATATATATATATACAGACGGTGGCCAAATTAATACAATCAAAGGAAAAAAATGCAAAAACAATTGTATTTTTAGCTGTTATCCAGCAAAATCGAATCACATCAGTATATTTTTAATTGTGGCAACTCCCTTCATTATTGTTATCGTACTTGCAACACTTTTTAAGCATCAACATGAAGTTTGTCACATACAAGATACGATAATGTCAGTTTAGTATTGGTCTTCACAGAGTGTGCGGGTGTTAATGGAATATTTTGCCCATTGATTTTGTGTTTATTTGAGACAGTGTTTGAGTGTTTCTTACATTTTTTTTTAAATAACAGGTAAACCTAATATTTATTACTAAATATTTATCACAATTATACTACTTATCAAATTATTACGATTTTGATAAATTATTTTCTAAATGTATGCTGAATTTCAGAATTTTTTGGTTTATTTTAGAAATGGGAAGATCTTGTGACCTCACTCCAAGAAAAAAATCTAAAATTGCAACCCTTCTTGGTCACTGTGAATACAGTCAACGAGAAATTGCCACACTTACCAATGTTTCTCAATATTCTGTGCACAAAATAAGTAGGCAAATGAAAGGAAATGTACCCCTTGAACCATCTCGAATAGGAAAATGTGGACGAAAGCGCATTACTACTCCGCGAACAGAAAGAAAAATCAGAAATGTTGCTCTAGAAAATAGACAGAAGCCTCGAAAAGTAATAAAATCTATTTTGCAGACCACAGGAGTCAATATATCTGATCGTACATTGAGACGAAGATTGGTGGAAATGGACCTCAAATGTTATCGCCCAGTGAAAAAGCCAAAACTAACACCTGAAATGCGTAAAAAGCGACTAGAATGGGCACTAAAACACCAAAATTGGAACGAAGACGATTGGAGCAAGGTATTAGAATGTAAAATAAGTTTTTATGAAACTTTCTGTATTAAATAAAATTGACTAGTGAAAACTTCTCGTGTTCTTTCAGGTTTGTTTTTCTGATGAATCCTCAATCCAAATACTGCAGGACAAAACTCAATATGTGAGAAGAAGGCCAGGTGAAAAATATAATGAGGAATGTGTGGTCCAAAGAGTGAAGCACCCTCAGTCAATAATGATCTGGTCAGTGATTAGTGGGATGGGTATGGGAAGGCTGTATATTGTGAATGGCACAATGCGCCAGGACCAGTATATAGAAGTTTTAAAAGGGAAACTAAAGCCTCAAGTGGCCGAATGGTTTCCAAATGGAAAATATGTATTTATGCATGATTCTGCACCCTGCCACAAAGCGAAAACCGTTACTAAATTTCTAGAAGGAGAAAAAATAAAGGTATTAGATTGGCCAGGAAATTCACCGGATCTAAATCCAATTGAAAACGTTTGGGAGGCTCTGAAAAGGGCAATTGTAAAAAAAGGTGTCATCACCAACAAAAGACAACTAATAGAAAACATAATTGAGGCATGGCACAACACACCAGAATTAAAAAATATCTCAATTAAATGTATCTCCAGCATGCCCAGAAGAATATCAGCAGTAATTAAAGCTAAGGGAGGATTTACTAAATATTGATCATTTTACCATAAAACGTATTTTATTATCAATAAACTATTATATATTCATAGTAAATGCATTTTATTTTATAAAATATATTAAATCTCCCATAATATTCTAGAAAAATCGAAATAAAATAAAAAAATAATAATTTTCAATGATTCGAAGTCTAAAAACTGCTATAAATTCATTTGATTGTATTAATTTGGCCACCGTCTGTATATATATATATATATATGAGTAAATATGGATGGTTTTGATTCCGTCGGTTGACCAGACTTGCCCCTCCTGGTAACAAAACAATGAATTATTCCTATCTAATAGTACTGTGGCGAATTCTGAGCGGCTTTAGTGTTTTTTACTGTCTAAAAATAACTTTGAGGTGTGCCTTGTTCGTCTGTATGTTGAAATTAATATTTTTCAGAAGGTCTAGTATGTACATTTGATAGTTTTCATGTAAAATGCCGTTTAATTCTGTCAAAAAAATAAATATTTGATTACTTAATTGATTTCTAGTTGTTTAATAGATATTATGAATTATTATTTTGTATATAATATATAGTTTGGGTTTATATTTTTTTCTTATAAGTTATTCCTCCATTGTTGAATACAAAGCTTATTCTTATTAGTTATTCCTCCACTGTTGAATACAAAGCTTATTCTTTTTAGTTATTCCTCCTCTGTTGAATACAAAGCTTATTCTTATTAGTTATTCCTCCACTGTTGAATACCAAGCTTATTCTTTTTAGTTATTCCTCCACTGTTGAATACAAAGCTTATTCTTTTTAGTTATTCCTCCACTGTTGAATACAAAACTTATTCTATTGTTTTTCATTTTTTCTGTCTCGAGCCTTTCTCGTACATTATTTTTCTGTTACTGGGATTATGTTTTGCTAGTAAAAAATATATTTTCGTTCATTTTTAAAAAGCCTTCTTTTGGTCAAGTCTCTCGATTCCGTTAATTTTCGTCCCCCATTTGACACGTACCTACCTATTAATCGTAATGGATAATTACCATTTAGCCTCTATTGTTGTTTGCAGCCCGCAACGGTGACGTGACAGATGTGTCTGGAGGAGTGGGAGGGGGCGGTGGCGGTGAGACCAACATGGCCGACCTCTGGGCCTCCTATCACACTGCCCTGGGCCTCGCTGGACAGGGGGCAGGGAGTGCGGGACAGGGGGGAGGCGGCAGCGCTAATCCGGCTCGAAGGACCAGGGATCAACCGGTGAGTTGGAAGGTCTGGTCAAATCAAAGACGGATGATTGAAGAGGAGATAATACAACTATACATGTTTTAGTCTAATATTCTTATTTAGTAACATTTTCTGGAATTGCTTCAAAAGATAACGAAATTACTCAAAGTTTATTCGTTCTATTATTTCATTTTATTAAAAATTTCATATTTTTTACAGATTTGGATTGAACGTAACATGCATGTTACGTGTGATTTTGAATCTTTGTTTTTTAATGAAAAAGTAAAAATATCAACACTCATTTAGGTAATTAGGTAAAACAAAGAATTATAATTTGCGTGTACCTATTCAACATCAAATCTTTGAGATAGTGAATGGTGTATGTAGATTATTTGATAAATAATCAAACCTTCTGTAATGATTATCAATTTAAACAATATGTACCTAATGAATTATTTCTTCTTAAAGTCATCCAGAATCTTTATCTTGGGAATATCTTTTAAGTATATACATTTTTAGGTACCTCTTTGTTTAAATGTTTTTTTCTTTATTAATTATATACTAATTTTCCATCCCAGAGTCCTGTATTATTGGGAGCGACGTCTGAGGGTCCTGGCGGAGCACACGATGAGACATCTTCATCCGCTGGTAACGGAAAAGAAGATGAGGATACGCTGGCGTCTGATGACGAGAGTGACGATAGACTGGACCCCACCAACCATGATCCTGAAAGACTAAAAGCTTTCAACGTAAGTACACTGAATTGACCTAAATATACACTGTTTAAATATACATTGTGCACTGTTGGGTTGGGATACCCTCGCCATGACTGACGGGTCTCCACATTTATGGTTGGACTCTTAGTGGTAGTGGTATACTTGATGGTAGTTTCTTGTTTTGTCCGACGAGCAGCCGCTTTGGGGATGAAAAGAGCTATAAAGTTCTTAAACGTTCTCTATGGAGTGGGGTATAAATATAGCTTAAATAAAGGAATAAATGTAGCTTACATATTTTAACGAGTTTCATTGCTCAGTATTTAGGTATTATGTAAGGATATTCTTTAATGCATTATTATAAAAGAATAATTTTTAATTAATTTATTTTCAGATGTTTGTTAGACTATTTGTGGATGAGAATTTGGACCGGATGGTGCCCATCTCTAAGCAACCAAAGGAGAAAATCCAAGCCATCATAGACTCCTGCACGAGACAGTTTCCCGAATTTGCCGAGAGGGCCCGTAAACGTATCAGGACTTATCTCAAAAGCTGTCGTAGAAACAAAAAAGTACGGGGAGAAGGGAATTCAGCATCAGGAAATGCAACAGCTTCATGGGATGCAACTGTAAGAAAAATTGAATGATAATACTTAACATAATACTCAGAGAAAACTTATGATGATTATTAACTTAAAAAAGCATTGATAGAGGAAATTAAATTGATTCACAATTATCTTCAATTGTGGCGCCCAACGAGGGCCAGAAAATTAGTTAAGAGATCTTTGCTAAAAAAATTGTATCCAAATAAAATTAAAAAAAAATGTATCGTATTGTATTCCAGATTCGGCCAACACCTGCTCATTTGACTTCTGTTCAAGCAGAGCAGATCTTGGCACAAGCTTGTGAGAATGAGAGTCACAATGCAAAACGAATGAGGTTAGGATTGGAACCTGTTAGTCAACCAATGCCAACTACAGGAACGTCCAATGTAAGTTTTTATTGAACTATAATAATTTGAAATATAATATTATTTTGCAAAAATAAGATAGTACCATAACATATGTATATATTGTTAATAAAGAAACATTTGCTCTATTTTTTGTGTCATTTAATAATAATATAAATCTCGTTCTTTGTCTATTAAAGATACCAATTAAATTGATGTTTGAAAAATATTCTTGAACATGGAATCATATTCTCATAAATATTTATAGTTTGGTACACCTAGCTTTCGAGTTTTTCTTTCATAAAATGACCTAGTTTTTTTTTTTCATTTTCATCAGGCAATGGACACAACAGCCCCGACAGCTACGCACCCCCTGCTGAGTGTCTACGGTGGAGGGACACCGGGTAAGGGAGGGGACCACCCTTCTCCTTCCCCCTCATCAACAGCACAACCTCTTACCCCGCTTCTTACCACACTTCACAATGGTGGTTGTCACAATAATAATAACAACAATAAACCAGACACAGGGAGCAAAAATACGAGGTATGATATAAATATTTATTCTTAACACTGCAACTATATTCTTTTTTCAGAAAATTGATTTACCTCCACCACATCACTTATTAATTAATCCATATAGTAAAAATATATTTACAGACAATAAAGTGAACATGTTTGTTGAGAAAATAAAATTAACAGACACAAGGAAATCATTGGATTTACAACCCAGCTATAATAGGTTTAAATTTATCTCTAAATCTCTAAATTGAGAATATGCATCAACTAAATTTATTTATTTTTTAATCTTGACATTTTTATTTTGAATTTATTATCACATAATATAATAATGTTAAGTTTATTTGAGTAAAAAATAAAGTCTTTAATTTCAAGTCTTTCTAAATCCTTTAACCCTACAATGATTTCAAATAATTTATATTATTTATCAATTTACAGTTCACGTACATCAACACCATCAGCTTCAGCATCAATAACAGACTTTACTACGTCACTTGGTGTTAATTCTACTTCATCGTCTCTTCATGGTTTTGGTCATGGATCTTTAGCTGGTACGCCTTCAGCAAATGCTCTTCTATCTACACTAGGTGCTGTAGCTGGCTTACATTCTGCCACAGGTATGTATAATCTGATCTCTTAAGATCCTACCTCAAAGTTGCATTTATTTATTTCCATTCTTAGAATCATATTTTATGAACACCAATTTTTATGCATATTTATTATACATAAACTTTCTGACATCAATACTTTTCTTCTTCTTCCTTCTATAGATCTGTTAGATTTAATTTTGCCACCATATTTGTCTCCTGAGAAGTTGATTGCCAGGTGTCTCGCCATCTTTTCGGGATCTGCCTGGGGGTCTTCTGCCTCCGAGGTTCTCATGTACATAATACGTGACCAACACAAGCATATAGCAAAACTTTTTGCATAATCAAGACATTCTTGTGTTTTCAGGATCTACAAATAACTCTGCTACAAATGCAGCTGTGGCGGCATATCAGAATGCTTTGTTCTCTGCAGCTATGGCTCATCAAGGACAAGGTCTCAACTTTGGGGGTCTTGGAGTGGCACTTACTGGAAATGGTGAGAATTGAAAAAATTACACTTTATGATGAAAATTTGAAGTTCTTTTAAGTTCCGTCATACAAAAATACATAATTTATTTCTTTGTTATTTTATGATTTCTTTTGATACCATGTCGACCTAACAGGCATGAAAGAATTTCTCAGCCCATGCATAGTAAATATGCCTGTGAGTTATGGATTGTTATAAACTATTAAATCTAATACAATTTTTGTGAAATTTGAGATTATTCTTCATAATCTCTAAAAAAGCAGAAATGATTAATAGTTCTATTTAACAATTCTGTGCTATATTTTTCATGATTGTGTTTTCAAATATTCATTTATTTATTTCAAATGTCTTGCTTTTTCAGGTCCAACAGATCTCTCTATGAAAAACTCTACGCTGGGCAGTGGTTTTCCTTCTTTATCATCTGTGACTGCCGCATCCGCACTTGGTCTCACTCCCCCACCTACTTCACTTCCTCATTCGTCACCCAGCCCTGCCAAACCATTGCTGCTCTCTCATCGCCTTAACACCGCAGAAGTCGCTGCTGTCAGACAACTCATCACAGGGTACAGAGAATCGGCCGCCTTTCTGCTTAGATCTGCAGACGAACTAGAGACACTTCTGCTTCAGCAACCTTGAGGGTCGCTTAAACGCACTTGTGTAAGCCTCATCTAGGTTACTAGGTAGAGGAATACCTTTTGCACTAGTGCAAACTTTATCTAGAATTAAGAAACAGTGAGGGTCAAAACGATATGCATATCTGAGTCTCATATGAAATTAAAGAATTTAATAATGTCATGTCAATTCAAATTCAGTAAAAACCTATTGAGAAATTTGTATTGCAATGTATGAAATCTTCATCAATATTAATTGTGTTTTTATATTTCTGTGAGTCTCAGATGAGCATATGAGAATGTTTATCTAGAACAATAGATGTGGTTTAGATATACAAAGAAATAAGTGCCAGTGTTTCATTTTCGTATATTGTTAGTGTATAAATATTAAAATAAGTGGTATGTGCGTAAAACGCAAGGGTAATGCTATGTGACATTTCACCGTGTTAATATATGGGTTAATACAACAACTGCTAAACGTAACACTGATTCAATTTGACGCAGAAGGAAATGTGTAGTAAACTTTCTACTTACAATAAGAGTACAATTAACTATATAATAGGCTAAAATCAACTCTACATTTGCTTTATTGTTTACATATAATTGTTTTTTATACACTTCCTTGCACCCTGGGCAAGAGGCGAGTTTATTGCCATATGGCAATTTCTTCCAACTACCCAGTATATAATGAACTTTCGTTTAAGGCCAAATCAAGGATATTCAAACTGTATTGTTTTATTTCAATTATTGATATTTAAATTACTAACAGCATTTTTTAATGTGATATTTATACCTTTATGTTAGCCATATCAATAATATTTGTTGTATCGCTTTCTATGTTTTAAGTCTTTTTACATGTTTCAAGAAATGTACAAATTATATGTGTAATACTTCGTCAATGCTTTTATAGCATTACATTTTATAGAATTGAAAATAAAATATATGTTTAATCTTTTGATGTGTTCGAGATATAGCTATCGAAAGATTAAAACAGAAATTTATTTTGTTAATATATATTTATGAAAAATATCTATATTGGATCTCAAAACGAAATTAAGAATTTCATTTCTTTTGTTGTAAATTTTAGGAGTAATGACAAAAACAAACAAATTGTGATGTATTTATTATAAACTTATATTAGTGTATGACAGTTTGTAAAATTATATTTCGAAACTCATAAACTAACGTAACATTTAATTGAAATGCTTGAATCAGGCATTCGATAATAGATATTTTGTTTTGACTTTAAATATTAAGTATGTTACGATTATTCTATTAGACATTCCGTGTGTCACTCGTAATACTAAGACACAGAAAAATGTTTTCAATATGTTTCAATTTATTGCTACGGAATTTTAGAGAAATAAAAATAGATTTAAATAAATAGATAATTACTATTCGGTCTGCGAGATTCCTTTGTAAATATAAATTAGATCCATGAGTGTCATAGTGAGACAGCGTTGATTTTATTTAAAGAGAAAAAAAAAATGATCGCGGAAAAATTTGATATTTTTGTAATCATATCGAATTTAATAGACCTAAGAAAATTTATCTTTAAAAATAATAATATATAATATACGTGTTTGACAATTATTTATGTATAATTTTTCCAGTCTTTGCCTTGTTACCGAATTGATAAGTTTTCTACATTTGTAGTTCGCATGTTGCATTAGGGCCATATAAAAAAAAATAGATTATTATTGTATTAAAATAAAATCAGTACTTATTCCTACTGAGATTATATGTTGTTCAAGACTTCTTTTGTCGTGTCTTTGTTCACATTGATGACTGTGACTTTTTTGTTGAGGATCGAAATGCTTTAAACGATAATGTTTTAACAACCAAATTGTTCATTTATGGAGACCATGTTAAATTTATTTTAATGTTTTGACCACTGTAGTGTTCATATAAAATAATATACAAATACAACACACCAATTTTCAACTATCCATTAATTAGTTGGAATTAAAAATCAAATCTTGTAAAGAAATACATAAAAAAAACAATTAATAATGCTCATGTTAAAAGACAGCGAAGTTGTATATACATATTTATGTGGTTTTGTTTCTATCTGAATGTTGAGTGTACTTATTTTTTTTATTAAAATAGAACCTCGTTTACCGGGACCCCAATATGAATTGGAATATAGGTACATTTGAAAATAGTGACTAGTTACATAATAAGTTATTTTTGCTTTTCAAAAACCTGTACCTACATTCTGTACTAGTTTGAAATGAAATAAAAAAAATATTGATTTTCTTAATAAGGAATTTTTTTATTCCTTCATCTATCCAAATAATCAAAAAGCTTTACTGTACTTTAAAATGAGTTTGCTATCTTTTCTATGAATTTCAATAAACTCCTATCTTTTATATAGGTAAAATTTTTTACTTCCAAATCAATAATTTGTTACTCCCAAATAATGTTTAAAATGACACCTACTTACCAACTAAGAGTTTTTTGATAGCAACATCATTATGAAATCACTCTTTTTTAACAAATAAATTGTTTATGTATGTTGCATTTAGAGGCATTGAAGAGGCAGTATCATCTATTACAGAAATCCTCAATTGTTATTAATAAGCAGTTCCCTGTAATGTCCATAAAAAAACAAATTGTTTAATTGGCCCATATATAAAAATATATTGAGATACTTTTGTTTATGACATTCTTCAAAATGATTGATAATAATAATAATTATTATTGATATTACTATACAATGGTTAATGTTTTAATACAACCAAAGAAAATCATTCTTGTTTGAATATTAAGTTCATTATTTGTTAGGTTATGTATATATACAGATTTGTTAGTAATTTTTATGGATGTCTTCTGAGACAAAGGATTGAATTATAATATTTTTATGGCTATGTGTTAAGCCAGTATATTTCATTACAACGTACTCTACATTTTTCTATGCTGAGTTTGTAATATTTTATAGCAGGCTGACCTAATTTTATTTTAAGTGTGATATATCAATATCGAAATTCAAACCACCACCGATTAAAAAACAAATCAGGGTAATAAACTTTCAAACATTGATTATATTTTAATTTATATTACTTCTCGGGCAACTAACAGGTACTATGTCAAATATTAATTTAACATGCACCCAATAACAAGTTGCCACATTCTGGAGGATATATATTTTATTAAATAAAAAAATAATCACCATCAAAATTCACACTTTTTAGTATAATATCAACTAAATATTCTCTCAACAAAATTATTCCATAGAAAAATGTATATTTAAGTAAATTAATTTATACTTGGTTGAATAAAAAGATTATAAAATGCACAAGGGTGTGAAATTTTCGTTCTTTCATTTGAATCAAGGCACCGAAACAGTTTTATATTATAATAAATTGTGCTTTGCCAGTTACAAAAACTAAAGTTATATTATATTTGGAGAAAATAAAATTTTAAAAGTTTGTATAAAAAAGTCACCCAAGAGATATATTAATTATATATGAAAATTATATTTGTTAAGATGAAAATTAGTCAAAAAACAAAAAATATAATAAGGAAACTACAAATTTATTATAATATATTTGAATGTAATCCCATACGGTGTTTTATTATACCTTTTAATACCTCAATTTTATCTACCTGATATTGTTGACTCCTGATCGCGGGTTGAGACAGAACAATACAACAATATGAATTTTCTGTTAACATTAATTTGTTGATTGAATATATTATTTGCTACTGTGCTGAGAACGCAATGATCTACTCCACATTTTTAAAAGCCATTTATAGACATATTTCTCATAATATTATAATCAAATGCTATCTATTTATTCAAAATATTAATATTGTTAGAATATATATATTTTTTACCATTTTGCTACTTGTAGTGAAGTGGGTCATTTCAACATGATAGAAAAAAAACATATTAATTTAGAAAATTTATTTACAAACAAATTTATTTAAAACTATTCAGGTAAACAATAAATAATAGATAAAATATTCAACAAAAATAATAATTACTACAGAATGGGTTCACAAAACCAATGAAACAGAAATATAATAAACAACACTTTACTTTTATGAACCTCAATAAAAAACAGCAAATTATGTATATTTTTTAAATAAAATAAACAGATAGCATGCTAAATGACACAATCAAATCGGATCTGAAGACACTTCGAAAACAATTCAATCAGGTTTAAGCAGATTCTTAAATTTTAGTGCAATTTGATTATGTCAATAAAGGCTGCAATATATTAGGGATGTAACATTACTGATACCAAAAATGGATTTGCTAATATCATAATTTTGTCTATTGTTTGGCTGAAATAATTTAAGTGTGCGTAAAAGAAATAAACAAGAAAGGATTTGTCACATAAGTTCACAAGCACTAGGGTTAAACAGTGGATAAGGATGATGTAATTATGTTTCTCCAAATACTAATTAGTGTATTTTTAATATTGCTCTAAACAGCTACAGAAAAAAAAACATTTCCTTGATTGAAGATAGAGAAAAAGTTAAAGTATGAGGATTTTTCTTTTTTTTTTATCTAGATCATATCAAGTATTGTCAGATCCCTAATTGAAAAAATGATGTTGCATCGCACACCACCAGGAAAAACAAAATATAGTGATGAACATTATAAAAACAATAATAAATATATTTATATATTTTTTTGTATTTATATCATGCTAACCAAAATAAAAACATTAAAATAAACAAAATAAAAATATACAACAATATGTATTTTGTTTCATAATTTTTTTGGGGGAAAATGTATTATGAATGGTTATGATATATATTTATCTGGAGAATTTTTAAAATAGTGACATTTTAAATAATTTAATATTGTGTAATTAAAAATGCAAATGAAAGCAACAAAATAGAATTTAAAAGAAAAACAAATATGTTTTTGATTATGTTGTAACTATACAAAAGTTATGCCACAAAATTGTACAAAACTGAGCTCTTTGGGTTTATCTGAATAAAAGGTAATAAATATCACATCATAATATGTTATATGTAACATAATACTGCAGTTTACAACTAAAATAAAATTTGGTACTTAAAAAACAGTTTCAATATAGGAATGAAAATGACAGTATGATAGAAAGTTTGCAATAAAAAAATATGTTAAGAAGGTGATTCAGGGAAAAGATAAAAAAGAAATTCCAAAGACCACAGTCATACAGATTCCTCAACTTACATACAATCATCTTAGGTAATCCAAGAATCTCATTTTTCTAATCCTTGTATACATTTTTTAGCCTCAATTATAAATCTTCTCATACAGCTTCTTTTTAATTTAAGGTTTATATATTTTTTTTCAAATACACAAGATCCTGCTAACTGTTTCCCTTGTATTTTAGATTTTTATATTTACTGATTCACATTGCTTCATCAAGTTATCAGCCTTTATATTTTCGTTCCTTGTCTTCGCATATACACCGTCTTTAGCACAACCATCTCAACACATAATACTCTAATTTATTCCACTTACGTTCATCTTTTACCATATCCACATCTCATTCGCACTACTGTTAATATGAATATGTCAATATTGACACTACTATTGCATTACGTAGGGCAACTTTAGGTCAATTTGATACCAGTCATCACAGACATAAGTTCTATCTTCATGTATCTTTATCTTAATGAAATATACTAATATTTTCCATATCCTCTTACGCCAGCTACATATTTCACACCAGACTTCTCTGTTGATCATAGAAAACAAACCAAAAATATTGCAAAATAAAATATTGGTCAAAGATTAATAACTTGTATGAAACTTCATTTGAAATGTTCATTATTCAAACCGATATCAGGGAGGCAAGTCTGGTCAACCGGCGAATTCAAAACCTTCACGATTACCCATATCATGGATATAATTATTATATGGAGTTCTATAATATCTTGAGATGTTATAAAACTCCATATGATAATTATATCCATGATATGGGTAATCACGAGTGTTTTGATTTCGCAGATTGACCAGACGTGCCCCCCAGATTATAGGCAGATGACGGTTTAAAGAATATTCATCGGAATTCATTAAATTACTAAAGTTTTAATTGAAATCATCAGATAATGAAACGTGATATTGCTAAACGTGTTTAAAGGATTTTGTTCTTGATGCATTAAACATTAAATATATTGTTCAGTTTGTTGAATTTTACAAACCAAACCATATAATACAAATTAATTAATGAATCTATTTTTATGTGAGTGTGTTCATAATAATAATTTATTTACTAAACATAGACAAGTACAAATATTAAATTAAAAATTCTCCTCCAACACACACTAACTGGTAACTTTCATATTCAGATGATAACAACAAATATGTGAACATTTATCTACGTATGTATTTATTTTACATTTATACACTTACGTCAAGCAGTCAGGATTTATATAAGTGGGATAAACAAGAATATTATTAACTCAAACCATATTCATAATTACATATTTGATATATTTGCTATGAATGTTATATTCTAACAATGGCGCAGCACAACCCAATACACAGATTATCATTATGAATGAAATACTTGTGGCAGACCACATCTCGAAATTTCTTTCGAGCGCGCGCCTAGCGACGGCAAGTACATTTGTTTATCGCTAGGCCGAGTTCATCGCCCGCAACGTCAAACAAGTGACAATACTCCTCAACTGGGTATGACACTTCAAATAAATAAGTCTAGAAAGTTCGAGGACATTGAACTTGCTACCCCCAGCGCAGCACTATTTTCCATTTAAACAAAATAAATTGACACTTAGATTTTATCTATATCTTACATATATTGTATCTATATCTTTTTGTACATAATATAAACAAATATATTGCACAATGCCATTTGCAATTTCTTCCAACCAACCAGATTACAAAGTATGAAAACATTATAAATTATGTACTACAGCAGAAAGATTACAAAAAAATAGATATGAAAAAAAAATTAAAAACAATTCATAGAAAAAGAAAGATTGGAAAAGAACAAGGAGAGGAAATCAGGACCAAATGTTTATGTATAAATATTCCTTTTTTACTTTTTTCATGAAAATATTTTTTTCGACCCGAAGATGAATTTGATACATAATATATTCTGAAGACATTCAAGTTTATTGAGATGCACTTCAATAGCATACATTTTTAAGTATATTTTAGTTTTTTTAAGTTATGTGAATGTAATGTAAAGAAAATAGATTTGCTGACAAGCATGTATATATATACATATATACATGTCAAGAAAGATCTCCGTCAATGTAGATTCTAAGATCTTTTACAACCCTGGTATTAGAATGGAATGCATTGGTTATTGATGTACAGAAGTTGCAAATTTCTTATAGAGGATAACCAATCATAATTGCCTGGAACTTTGTCAGACCATGTTCCGATGGCCAAGAGATAAATTGAAGATCTTCATTTATAAGGATAGCATTGTTAATATCGGGGATATTAAAATGAAAATAATCATTTACAAAAAGATGGTATCCACATTTGAGGTTAGTAGTGATTGACTCGATAAATATGGAGAATAAAGAGGAGATAAAACTCCACCTTGAGGTACTCCAGATAGAAAGATGGCAAATTCAGAGATGAGTTATCTAACATAATGCATTGTTTACGATTGCCAAGATAACGGGTGAACCACACCAATACTGGCTGAGCTACATTTGGCGAGGACAACTTAGCAAGAAGAACGTCAAAATCGACATAATTAAACGCGCACTGAAATTGAAGTGTGAGAATCGTAAGTTGTTTAATGTTCATTTCGCATCTAATGTCATCCGTAGTCTTAACAAGTACAGCTGTGGTACTATGACCTGCTTTGAAATCCGATTGCAGTGGATTTAGAAGAGAATTATATATATTTGTATGGTGAGTCAAGCGCTCACAAGATCGCAAGAAGTTCCCTAAACCATATTATTCTGGCTTTGTTCGTCAGGTTGTTTAGATCCTCCATCGAATCTGTGAGATGGACACACAGTTACAATGTGATCTATGGTCTATAAAGAGAGAATTAAAACATTGAATTGATTAAATACTATCCGTTCAATAAATTTAGATATTTTGTTGAGGTGTTAAAATCTTAAGGAGACGTATGACATGTGCGATTTTCCATGCAGATGGAAGGATACCATCATTCAGCGAATGGTAAATAATGAGTAATAATTGGGAGAATTGGAGGCAAAAGCAGATGTATCATTTCAATATTGAGGCCATCGGAGTCGAAGGCGTTTGTTATTGTGGAATATATATTTTCATAATTCATAATCTCAGTATCAGTTACAATTTCAAATGCGAAGAATAAACGGGTAGGTTAATAATAAATAAATAAATAATATACACTTCCTGCAACCTGCGCAAGTGGTGAGTTTATTGCGATATGGCAATTTCTTCCAACTAACCAGTGTATACTGAACAGAGAAGCAAAATTTGCGTGCGAAATTAATTTAAATAAATTTTTCCTCTGCTGGGGATCAAACCCAGGACGCCCTTACAGTAAACAAACGGCTTACCAAATGTGCCACAGCTGTTGGTCGGTCGTTAGGTTGCCAAAAGTCCAGTATTTTTAGTATTTAAATAAATGAATACATAAAAAAATATAGTGCTTTCATTTCATTTGTAATCTATATAATATGTGAATGAATAAATTTAAGTTTTTCAATTTTGCCACTAAATTATCAATAAAAGTCAGTTTCTTATATATTTATGGCAGCTCTAATTTGATATTAAGTGCAACCATAAAAATGTAATTGTTTTTTGTAAAATAATTCATTAACAAATAAATTGCACACAAATTAAAGTAATATAAATTTTAATATGCCAATTTGAGTATTGCAAAATCAATTTTAATATATATGCCCAGTATTATGGTTGGCTATCTATGCATTCAGCAGAAACATTCTGTTAAATATTTGGCTTTTAGTAACATACTTACGCGAAAAACATTACATTGTCATGTGAAACATGGGTTTTTTGGGAGCAAAATGTAAGATCAGACAATAATGAATCACTCACTAGTATACACGCTAAAATATACACACAATTTATGAAAATAGTGATAATTTTTACCATTATGTTTAACAATAAATATATACATTATAGATTGAGGCTTATACGCATAGTGTGAATTAAATCACCCCTTCGATAATATATTGTCTCCTTAATCGATAAACATAGAAATTTGGTTTACATAATATGAAAACTTTTTAATATTTATATTCTAATTTATACAATAATACATAAGATAATTTTTTATACTCTTTTGAGGCAAGTTTTGAGAAAGACTTTGAAAATATGGAATTTATAATATTTAATAAATACTAATGCTACAAATATTTATAAACATAAATTATTTTTTAATTGATGTACCGAAATAATAAATTTTCACAACACAATCAATAAATTAATACATTTAATGTCATTTTAAAATAAGTTTTAATTGAGTTAAATCAATAAATTGATACATTGAAATAAACATTTTAATAAATTGGAATATGTATTTCAAAATTAAATAGATAATAGGAATGTGGATACATAACACTTTTATTTCATACCATCGAATTAAAACAAAAATTAAATTATGTATATACAAGAATTTGGCTATGGGATAAATAGTAAAAGTTATTTAGATACTAATCCTTAATTTTGTAAATATAACACTAATTTAACAGCAGTACATTTGATCAGGCAAACAATGAACCATCAATGAACAATATATTTGATGATAAATAATAAAAACACATAGACATTTAACTTATAAAACCAAAAAGAATTTAATTTCTGTAACAATAATGGCTAAAATTAATTGCACTGCAGAGGAAATTCAATTGTAGGTACTGTTTAAAATTTTCTACTATAATCAAAGTTCAATTTCTTTGGATATCTGCTGTGCCTAATAATACACAGTACTTAAAAAAAACAAATAAATATTTCTCTATTTGGGAAGCATAGGACATCATGTTCAAGTTTATGGAGAAATGTTATGATACCTATATCAAATTGATGTCTTTTTTAGATTCTCAATAGATAATTTCTACTCCCACAATTGTTAATACCAAAAAGTTCAAGATAAGTAGGTACTTAATATAATAACAACAATTGAAAAAAAAAACAAATAAAAAAATAATAAAAAAATCATTGATTTTTGTTATAATACTTCAAAAATTCAATGAATAAATGGGAATTTATGATGTCCTATGATTCTCCAGCACAGATTTATGTTTTTAAATTATCGGTACAGAATGTTAAAATACGCGAATTAGTTAACCAAACGTTCACCAAATATTGTCATACATACATACATACCATCACGCCATGTCCCTTACGGGGTAGGCAGAGAGAACCGAACGCCATATCTTTCTATCCTGGCACACATTCATCGCCTTGTCAACATTCATGCATCGTCTCATACATGTTCGTCTATTGTACATGCTTCTAACATTTCCGTCTTTCAGAATATCGTTCACATGGTCGTGCCATCCCTTTCTTGGGCAGCCCCGGCCTCTCAATCCATTCCTATCCGCATTGTATATTTTCTTCGTCAGGCGTTCCTCATTCATACTACCCATGTGGCCAAACCATCTCAGTGTGTTCACTTTCATTCTATTAATGATATCTTTCTTCATCTTACATTCTTTCCTTATGTTCTCATTTCTTACCCTGTCATACATCGTTCTATTGCAAATTCTTCTTAGCGATCTCATATTGTCCAAACTCCTAAAACGCTGTATGGAAAAAAAAACTGCGAATATGCATTCAGCGCTTTATTAATTTTATTCAGTTTATTCGGCCTCATGTTATTGTTACATTCGCGCTATTGAACGCCGAGCGACAATATGTTTAACATGTTTATATGAAAAAAACTTTGTTATGAGTACTTTTTCAACTGGAAGATAACATATTATTAGTGATAAGTCAACTGTTCTTTATTTCCAAATTTGATGTCATTGACACTGTATTTTTTTTATATTTCATATAAAATGAAGGAAATAAAATAATTTCTGTAATTTTCAATTGAAATATTTAAATAATATTGATTTTCACAGACTCACCTAAATAAACAAATTTAAGTCCAAGACTACACAAATTGAATACATAATATAAAAAATAAAAATAAATCAAATTTGACATTTGAGTGAAATTGTTGTTCTTAAAAATACCAGAAAAACAAAATGTACTGTGCGTAAAACTAAAATCACAAAAAGTAATATATGCTTTATTTCATATCATAGATTTAAAAGAAATTTGAGTATAAATGAAAAAAAAAACGATGTAGTCTGGAAAATCATGAATTCTATAAATAATAACTATAAATGCATACAATATGTAACTAAATTAAATTACAAAACTTTCTATTTACCTCATCTTAAACTAAATTTGACATACATATTTAAAACAAATAAGATAATTTTTTTATAAAACACAATAACAAATTAAAAAAATATTGACTTAACTATAAGACACTATAGTTTTACTTCCACTCAATAAATTAACTTTTATAAATTAATTATTGTAACGTTTTCGGACTTTCGTCCATCATCAGCAACGTCGTTACTTAAACGACGTTGCTAAGTTTAAGTAACGACGTTGCTGATGATGAACGAAAGTCCGAAAACGTTACAATAATCAATTTATAAAAGTTAATTTATTGAGTGGAAGTAAAACTATAGTGTCTTATAGTTAAGTCAATATAAATAATTTACAATGGCATTCCACAGTGTGAATAATAAGAACTTTGAAAACAATAACAAATAATATAATAATGCAATATTACGAGTGAACACAAAATATTGCTAAAATGCCCTAAATTTTGTATAACAATCAAACAAACAACAGAACCTCGGATAGCACATTCAACATGGATGTGAGAAATTGATTTGATTAGCACCATAATTCCTGAATAAATAACTAATAATAGAATTGTTGGGATGAAACAAAGAAGAAACATAAGATGAACAAGTTTACAATTATCTTTGTAAACCCAGATGAATCAACCAGCATATTTTTTCAAATCCCTTATGCGAGTTGTCTCCTTACCCTTTTACCAATTCAAAATACCAGTATAATGATAAGCAAAAGTTTTAGTTGAAAAAAACTTAAATAAAGTTTATCTTTCTCCTGTCTTCTGTCAAAAAGATTGGTGATGAGGCCTCGAGTATATAATATAATGATCCAATTGGTACTTAACTAAAAACTGATCATAAGAAATGTAGCAAAATCAATTATTTTTAAAAATAATTGTATTATTTCATAGATAAAAATATGAATATTGAAATGTGGCATTTTCAAGAAAATTATAGAGGTTCTACAGTGTTTTATTTTAAACACAATTTTTTTTTAATATTTTACTATACAGAATAATATGTATTTACTATTTATTCACACAAAAACAAAATAATTCCTAGCTGGCCATACTACAAAAGCCTTAAAATAATACATGAATTTTGTATTAATAACAAAAAAAAAACCATCAACATGGAAACTACGAAATTGTTCAAAAATTTCAAAAATCAGGCAAAATGGCAGGTTTTATTATTGTAAGCAACCATTTTATGTATGCAATTTATACATAATATAATCACGTACATTTTAAAAAAGAGTCAAATAATAGATTAGTCTAAATTAATTTTGATTCTGAGAGTAGATATATTTTTTCCATGTACATAACGAAAAACAGGTTTTCATAGATTCAGAAAATACTTTACGAAAACCATAATGTGCAAGTGAAAATGAAAAGTGTATAAAAGAAATCTGGATCGCGACCCGTGATCAAATTCAATGATCACGATCCAGATTAATATTGAATGGTAGTCATTCAATCAATTACACAGTCAATCAGGAACGCGATCCATTGACTTTTCATGATCATCATCATTTTTCGTGAACTAACTTGACTGTGTACGGGCTGCCTAAGTCAACATAGCATTACAACAAATATAATTTAATCCAAACTGCATTATTTTAATCCAAAAAGTCGTGTTAACGAAAACCTACTCAACTATGATTTTTCAAATATTGTCAATTTCACAGTGATTTAAATTTACAATTTATAGAATTAAAAAAAAAAAAAAAACAATTACACTAAATAATATCATTAATATTTTAAGTAATAAAAAACAAATCAACATTTACAAACGTGATGAATAACAAATGAATTTGGTTTATCTATTGCTGTTATGTAATTATCAGTATGTTGTACACTGCCAAATAATATAAATCCCACAATGTACAATTAAAAACTAACTATATACATACTGATCCATTAATTTAATATAATTAAATAAAAAAAAGTTTAATTGAACTAAACATAATAAATAATATAGAATTTCTTAAAGATTGAAAGTACAGTCGCATTATCGCAGTGATTTGTCAAATAAATATTTTATAATTTTAGAAAAATAGCCAAATATACAAAGAAAAAAATATAATATTTACATTTTTGAATAGAGCAATGTACGGATATTGATCAGCGGCCCCCAGTATACAAGAATCGATACATAGAAACGAGTCACACGTCAGACTTTTTTCAAGGCATACCTAAACTTCACAATCGCGATGAGTCTATTAATGAATCTCCTCGTCAAAATTATCCCCGTATCTCACTCACGGCTCGATCGTTTGTTAAAGGAACTTCTCGCGCCGGTCGCAATATCCAAACTAGACACATGATCATTAGAGACGTTACTCATTTCAACCGAGACGGCCTGCATGCCCGAGCATACGTTGTGCATTTCCGTTGAGGTGTTGCGGGCCTTGCTTCTGTTGCTTTTGGGAGTCGATTTAACCTGCTGTTCGGTCTCTGTGGATTCTTCGTAAGACATGTATTCGGAGTTGCATTCATCCACATGGTTGTGATTAGTCATTTTGTGATCCTTTCCATTGGTGTAGGACCCGCTAATGTCCATAGGGCATTCGTCTTTATTGGAATCTTGGTAAGTGTCACCGATCACAAGGTTCTCTTCGCAGCTAGAGTTGCTTCTGAGGGAATCGGACCCTCTGTTGGACCTCTTCCTACTTCCCTTGCCCCCCTTTTGTTTCGAGTTGTTTTGCCTGGTGTTATTCGATGTCTTTGGTATCGAACTCTTCTTTCCGTTGGCCTTGGCACTAGTCACGTTGGCGGATTTGACGAGAGGATATCTCTTGGTGCTGTTATCAAGACTTGCGTGACTGTCCGAGTCCACACTCATCCTGTGTGAGTTTTGACTTTCTATGGAGACATTGTTTGCATGCAAGGAAACATCTTGTAGTGATTGTGTGCCTTTGACACTGGCGCAATTAATATCACCATTTCTATTTGCTACATTAAATAGATCAACGTTTGAGAGTGATTTGACATTGGAATGGTCAACAACGATGCTATTGTCTTCACTATCAGAGTGTTTGTCCACAAGTTGTTCGTAATTATTTTCTGGATTTCTAGATTTTGGAAGAGAGTTGTATTTGTTATAACTTTGAGTGTATGTTTCAGATCCGGAGTTGTATCCCTGGCTGGTGTAACTGATGGTGTTGGACCTGGGAGTGGTCTGCGTGTAGTTTGGTGCTGATTTTAGTTTGACTTCGGGTCCTCCTCCATAAATGCTGTGGAAGAATCTCCAACAGTCTTCGTTGATCTGCGCATAGTCAGAACCCGGTTTGATCATAGCCTGCTTTGGTGAGGATGATCTTCCAGAGGCATTTTCCTGAAAATATTTATATACATAAGTTCTATAATACAGAAAAAATAAAATTCATTTGGATTAAATTCCATGAACTAAGTTCCTGGAAGCATTATTTTAAATGAACTGAAAGCTAATTAATTACCTGTGAAGAAGATTTCATAACTATAGAGGAATTATCTATTGGTGGAGGTGGCTGCTGCGTTTTACTGTGAGCAAAGGTTTGCCAGCTGCGGAACCAATTCATGCTAATTGCGTAAACAGCTTTTTGTTCCTAGAAACACACAAAAAAATCATGTAGACCTACTACTGACATTTTAATAACTACCTTCATATTAGTGTTAATAATATATACCGTAAAGTTGTTGTGGAATGTGAACCTCTGCAGTTCATGTGCCTGACGTCTCTTTAATCGTTCAGCTGCAGCACGACACACAGCACATGCGTGTAGTTGATTGCACGCTGGTCCTCCACCAAAGCTGCAACAAAACACAATTTTATGATGAGGGAAATAATAGTAGGAAAAGATATAATAGATGTTATTTAGAAAAAAAAATATATATATATTATGAGTAGAGATGTGCCGACTGTAACTTTGGCCGACTATTCGGCCAAGCCGATCATAGTTTTGGGGGTATTTGGCATTTTAAGTGACGCTTCGTTTACATCTGACTCACAAACAAATCGCAATCGCCGCCTGCGAGCGTATTGGAAAATTATCATTTGGCACTGTTTACACTAGACTTTACGGGAATCATTGTCCAATTGGTCAAAAAAAAAATCAACACGAGGCATTCTTTTTGATATAATTAAATTTTAATAATAAGATGATATTATGCTGTTTCATTAGTTGATTACCAAAGGAAAGCTGGTTTCTTTACATTTCAAAATGTGTAAGACTTATTCTAAAATAAAAATATACAGAAAATCAAGATTTATATAAAATGTAATTCTTCCTATATACATTTTATTCAGAAATACATACAGAATAAGAAGCCGGATAGTCGGCGCTCCTTGCCGAATAGTGCCGACTAGTCGCCGACTACGAAAGTGGCCGGATAGTCGGCTTTACCGACTATTCGCCGACTTGTCGGAACATCACTAATTATGAGTAAATAAAAATATATACAATAAACGATTTTGAAATTTTATTAACTGATTAGTATAAGTTTGTCTGGAGGAAGAAGCGGTTAGCTTCGAAACTTTCCACCTATAATACTCAAACTCGTGGTTAGTATAAAGTTTTTTTATTTTATTTTATTAAATTTATAATACATATATCAAAAAAACAATAAAAAAATACAGAAAAAGATGCACAATAAGAAAAAAAATATTTCCCTTTACCAGAGTGCAAGCACTTGTGTGTAAAGGGTATGTAAAGTAAATGTGCCACAAAGTAATAGCAAAATCAATATGAAGATATATTACGAGTGTAACTTAACGATAATATTTGTCTTTGATTCAATTTGTTTATTTTATGAACACACAAGAGAGCGCTGTTTTCTAGGATAATTTAAATACAAGATACTGCATTTGATATCTTATTTCAGATACAAAAATTCACATTGGTTGGTGAATAATATTTATTAAACTGAAGCAATGATTCATTATTTTCAAAAAATAAATTAAGCGAAATGTTTACTTTTGATAAAAGAACTCCCAGAGTGGTTGTGATATCTCAGTGGTGAGGCGTTCCACCACGGCAAGACGATCTGGCACCACTCCTCCATGTTCGCACAAGAAGTCTCCGTTGTCGATAGGACCCGGTTCAGCATATGTGTTAAATCTGTAACGCACCATTCAATAATAAATATATTATCATTTTGGGGTGATTCAGCACATATATACCTTACCACATCACACCATTAGAGGTTGTTTATTTAAAGTTACTTCAAATAAAAAGGAATAATTTGCTAAAGCATATTATTTTTTTCTGCAGAAGCTGTTGGCAATCAATTCCACGTGTGGCAAGTAGTACGTGTTAGTGTTGAATAAGACAAATTATGAAAAATTACATATAAATTTAATAATAATTTGCTAAAGCATATTATTTTTTTCTGCAGAAGCTGTTGGCAATCAATTCCACGTGTGGCAAGTAGTATGTGTTGGTGTTGAATAAGACAAATTATGAAAAATTACATATAAATTTAATAATATAGTTCGTCCATGTTTGATATGCTTTTTATGATTTCAATATATTCTCTACTGAAATATTTTATATTCAATTTACAAAAAAACATTAAAATTGGTAGAATGTAAACTTCAAATTGACACTGCAACATCTGAAAGCTGTAATCTGTGTCTGTTGTTTAAATAAATAACAATTTCTTCAATTATTTTGAATGTACCTGTTGATCCATTGCTTGGAGATGTAAAATTTGATGTCGTTAAGCTCATTGGTTGCCTCTTGGAGTTCAATTGCCTTTTGTCTCAGGGATGCCATCCGAGGGTTCCATTTTCTATAAGAATATGTTGAAATTATTAAAAAAATAAATGTTTCAAATTCATATATCACAGAATAGTTTTTTAATTTAAAGTTTTTAGATGCGAAAAATTCATTGATAAATTAAAAATATATAAAAATAAGGTTCGGTATCAACACAACAATACTAACTTGTAAAAAAGGACATATGCCTCGCAGTTTGCTACTTGCTGCGGAGTATAAGATGAGACATATTGATCGTCAAATTGAAACCAGCGATCGGTGTAGCAGTTGCGTGCCACGCATGTGTAATGTCCTCCTCCTGCAGTTCCCGCATGACAGATTACCGCTACAAGCTCATAAGTCCATATGGCAGAAGCACAGTCTAAATAAAAACACATGCATTATTAAAATAACCAATACATTTATTTAAATATTGACAAAAACGTATATATCCTCATCCCTTGCAGGAATCGAAATACAGGATCCAAACTCATATCCACTAGTTTACTAATCAAGTGCACTAACATATAAGACCCATCTGATAATATTATTTTGTGATTAAAATAAAATATTTTGTTTTCTTCATCGTTATGTCTCCTTCATCCCTCTCTTCATATATCTAATAAGTAATTTTCAACTGTTATTTTTATTGTCAGTGGTTCATATTTCAATGAGCATCATCAGAATGGGATTTTATATTAAATAAATTTGATTTTTTTTTGTTTGTTATTATCGAGGTATTTCTACAGAGTTCTTATTCTATATATACCTGTTTTGTTTGTTATTATCGAGGTATTTCTACAGAGTTCTTATTCTATATATACCTGTTTTTTGTTTGTTATTATCGAGGTATTTCTACAGAGTTCTTATTCTATATATACCTGTTTTGTTTGTTATTATCGAGGTATTTCTACAGAGTTCTTATTCTATATATACCTGTTTTTTGTTTGTTATTATCGAGGTATTTCTACAGAGTTCTTATTCTATATATACCTGTTTTTTGTTTGTTATTATCGAGGTATTTCTACAGAGTTCTTATTCTATATATACCTGTTTTGTTTGTTATTATCGAGGTATTTCTACAGAGTTCTTATTCTATATATACCTGTTTTGTTTGTTATTATCGAGGTATTTCTACAGAGTTCTTATTCTATATATACCTGTTTTGTTTGTTATTATCGAGGTATTTCTACAGAGTTCTTATTCTATATATACCTGTTTTGTTTGTTATTATCGAGGTATTTCTACAGAGTTCTTATTCTATATATACCTGTTTTTGTTTGTTATTATCGAGGTATTTCTACAGAGTTCTTATTCTATATATACCTGTTTTTCATTCTCAATTCCGCGCTGTGTTAGGGTTTTATTTAAATATCTTCTCATATTATAAAGAGAATCAAAACATTTTACCTTTGTGTAAATATGGTCGCATGTCCAAACCAGACAGGGGAAATGAGACCTTGGCACCAATCTTCGTACTGGACATTAGCTCGTGACGAAACCTTTTGAGATGCACACATAGCACCTCGGGTAATCCCAGCACTTTGGAGTATTTGATACCGTTGCGCAGCTTGTTGCATTTTTCACAACTGTCACAAAATATTTATTCAAAGTTATTAATTCATCCTAATAAAATATCACAATTATTAATGTATACAGTAAAATCTAATTAATCTGGCACTAATGAAAGTACAAGAGTGCTGGATTAGTGGAAAATTCGGATTGTTATAATGTATTTAAAATGAATGCAAAATCTTAAATATTTGTATGTAAATATTTCTTTCCCTTTAGCGCTTTTGTCCCGTTTCTATCGGGGTACGCTTTGACCATGATCCTGGAATTGGCGAGTCTGGTTATTACATTGATGCGACTGTCATCTGACCTTCGTAACCCTTAGAAAGGGGAAACCAGACAAAATTGGATCATGGTAACACATAGCTACTTCCTCGTGATGGTGCCGCCTTGACGTGGCGAGGAGGCTTGCGAGTTTCGAGGAAGGATTAGGCTATGCCGGAGAGGGTCACCCATACCGGAAAGGCTATTCCTGAGGAACCAGACTAAGAGCATCATCCCCCCTAATCCAGGGTGTAATGCGTACCGTGCCCATTGGAGGTTTGCAGCCAGGGGGTAATACAGGCTGTATTATAACGGAGCCTTTCAGACACCTGTCCGCATCTGAAAGTGTAGATTAGGACTTGCCATGACGAGGGGCGCCGTCATGGTGGACGTTTATTTCCCCTCACACACAAAGGTCTGGAGGTTGCCTTGTCGACTGAAAGACCGTACGAACCAGAATGTACAATAATATAAAGAATAAAACTTTACAATCGCCTAACCGAAAAGGGGGCAGACCCGACTACAAAAGGGGGTCAACACCCACCATAACTGGTGGGAAAGACGCAGCAACCACTGCGGTAATAACAAAAACAAAAGCAACAAAAGCCGAATCCCAGGTAACCAATCCCGGAGCGGCCGCTGTTGCAACCAAGACGAGCCGTGTTAACCCCACAAATCGTGCGTATCGAAAGAGGCGGAGCGCACATAAGCTGGTGGGAAGACTCGGTGGGATTCCGGAAAACGATCTCACCGAAGCGCAAATAAATTCCTTAAAATGGGCCAAAGAGCTCTTAAGGAAAGAAGCAGAAGAGGGTAGACCAGCAAAGTCTTCCTCAGCCCCAGCGCGGCCTTATGGCGAAAGCAAGAGGCAGCGTTCGGGGGAAGGGTCACAGCCCGAGGCTAAAAAGCCGAAGCACGACCGACCTGCTAGTCGTCGCCCATACAGTGAAATCGCAAAAGAGCTCATTGTATGGGCGGTGATTGATAGGAGTAAGCCGGACGGCTCCATTTCACCAGACAACTGGAAAATGGTTGACGCGGCCCTGAGAAAGGTCTATTTACAGACCATCAAAGAAAACCCTGGACCAACTCCGTACTGTAAAGACGCAGGCTGGTACCAGGGTGGTATAAAATTGATCGCCGGTAGGGACCAACGTTCAGCGGATCTCTACAAACTGGCGATATCGAAGGTAGGCGAGGTGTGGCCGGGCGCGAGGCTCGAGGCCATCTCGAAGGATTTTATCCCGAGCAGGCCAAGATCCCGCGTCTGGATTCCAGAGGAACCCGCCAAAGCAGAGGAAATACTAGAGCTAATCCAGGCTAGTAACCCAGAACTGCCCACTCATGACTGGAAAGTGGTCAAAGTGGGAGAGGTTCAGGGGAGCTCCAGGAGTGCCCTAGTAATTCTGAATGAGGAGGCCCTTGCGCCCCTAGAAAAGACTAAAGGCGAGATATGCTACGGTTTCGGAGTGATCACGCTGCGAGTCTATAAGAAAGACATGAAATCAGGCGGCGATAAAGCAGAGAAAAAATCCAGCCCTACTGTTCAGTCCACACCTACACCGGTTACGGAGGTGATGGACGTTACGGACATAAATGAGGACAGCACCACATTCCTCGAGAAGGACTTTGCCAGCTTCGTCCAAGTCCAAGCCTCCACATCCGGTGCACTCAGGAGACTGAGTGCAGTGGATGAGGAGGATTCCGTATCCACTGATGGGTCGGAGGAGCAGAGGGCCCTGCATGGGAGTGGTTCAGATTAATCTGCACCACTCCAGGGCGGCGTCAGCTGCGTTACTCCTCCGACTTACATCGAAAAGAGAGGACATAATTCTAGTCCAAGAGCCATGGGTGGTAAAAGACCAAGTGGCGGGACTAAAATCCAAAGACTACAAGATCTTTTACTTAAGGGGAACTGGTAAACCTAGATCTTGCATTCTCATTAAGAAAGAGCTCAACGCCTTCATGGTGACAGAGTTCTGCAATAAAGACATCATAGTGCTGGCAGTAGAACTTCAATCCCAAACCATATGGATGGTTTCTGCATACCTAGCAAATGACCATGAAGAACCGCCCCCCCCGAGTATCCTTCAAGAAGCTATCGCAAAAGCAGGCAATGTGAAGATACCAGTGGTCATAGGTGCGGATGCCAATGCACACCACACGATCTGGGGCAGTACGGACACAAATGAAAGAGGTGAGTTACTTTTTGAATATATCATGTGTAATAACCTTGAAATTTGCAATGAAGGTGATTCTCCAACCTTTATCACCGCAATAAGGCGCGAAGTTCTGGACATAACGTGTGTCAATGAACAAGCTGCCCAATATGTAAGAGATTGGAAAGTCTCAGATGACCATTCCTTCTCTGACCACCAGTACATAGAATTCAGTCTGGACCTTCAGAAGCCGGACAAAATTAGGTACCGTAACAGAAAGAAGACGCAATGGGATAAGTATAACACTGCCCTCAGCGAACTTCTATTAGAAATACCGCCCAGACCTTCCACAATAGAAGAACTGGACGATACGATAGAAACCTTTACCAATGCTTGTAATCAGGCAACCAGGGTATCATGCCCGGTTCGCACGGTTAAAGGAAGACAGAGACCACCTTGGTGGACAAAAGAGATCATTACCCTGAGAAAGGAATGTCGGAGATTATTCAATCTAGCCAAGGTAACCAACAATTGGGAAAACTATAAGGCTAGTCAAAGAGTTTTCAAAAGCAAATTAAAAACAGCGAAAAAAGCCTCCTGGGAAACTTTCTGCACTATGATTGAAACAATCCCTGAGGGAAATAGGATTCGCAAAATCCTAGCAACGGATCCAGTAATGCCCGAGTACATAAAAATGCAAGACGGCAGCTGGACCACAAGCAGCTCTGAGACATTAGAGCTATTAACTAAGACACACTTTCCTGGATGTAAGCAGGAGTTGCCAAGAGCAACAAACCAAACCAGGAAACAAAGAAGCGCCCAGAGACTTTTCAGTAAAGAAGCAATTTCTTGGGCTTTATTTGGGTTCGAACCTTACAAATCGCCAGGTCCGGATGGAATCATACCGGCGGAACTACAGGCGGCCTCAGAGATTGTCATACCTTGGTTGGAGACAGTCTTTGAGGCATGTATAGAACTCTGTTATACCCCCAAAATATGGAGGGAAGTAAAAGTGGTGTTCATACCCAAAGGAGGTAAAACATCTAACGCTACAACCAAGGATTTCAGACCAATAAGTCTATCCTCGTTTGTCATGAAAACGCTAGAGAGACTCATAGAGACACACATCAGGAGTAAAATTGAACCTTCAATGTGGTCAGAGTCCCAGCATGCATACAGTAAAGGGAAATCTGTTGAAACAGCCCTACATACTCTAGTACAGAAAATTGAGAAATCGATGAAGTACAAAGAATATACATTGGTAGCCTTTCTAGATATAGAAGGAGCCTTTAATAATATTAAATACGAAAAGATAGCTCAGTCCTTGGAGAAACTAGGGATAGAGACTTCGCTTACAGAGTTTATCGATCATATGTTGAGAAATAGGGTCATAAACTCGGAACTTGGAGGCTCAAAGATAAGAAGATACCCAGTGAAGGGTACACCCCAAGGGGGTGTTCTATCACCTCTTCTATGGAATTTAGCCTTAAACGAACTGTTGATGGAATTGGACAACATTGGCGTTACGGTAATCGCGTATGCGGACGACCTCGCCATAGCAGTGTCGGGGAAGATTCCCAACATACTCACATCTCTTTTACAGAGAGCATTAGGTAGGATAACTCGATGGTGTAACAGCAGTGGGTTGGGAGTCAACCCAAGGAAAACGGAGTTAGTCCTATTCACAAATAAACGGGTAATCCCGACCTTCACGTTGCCAACCCTGGAGGGAGTGACACTAGAGATCTCAGCCCAAGCTAAATATCTGGGACTAATTCTGGATAGGAAGCTGAACTGGAAGCCCAATATGCAGGAGAGAGTACGGAAAGCTACAAATGCGCTGTACACCTGCAAAAAGATCGTGGGAAAAAGCTGGGGAGTGCACCCGAAGATAACCCACTGGATGTACAAGGCGGTCATAAGGCCAATCATGATGTATGGGGTGGTGGTATGGTGGCATTCCTTGAAAAAAGGGGCACACCTTAAGGAGCTGGCAAAAGTTCAAAGACTAGCTGAAGTGACAATCACTGGCTGTCTAAGAACTACACCAACTAAAGCTCTTGACACCATCCTGCACCTGATTCCGCTTGACCTCCTTGGGAAACAAATGGCGGCAAACGCTGCCCTAAGAATGAATAATGTTAACCCTTGGAAGGGGACTCATATTGGGCACTCCATGATTCTTCAGGAGTACAAACAACCATCCGAAGGTATTGACCACACCATTCCCAAACCCTTCTTCGAGAATGGGTTCTCCACCCAAATCCCCTCGAGGGAGATGTGGAAGGAGAACGCAATTCACCATGGTGAGGCCCAGATGGTGATATACACAGATGGGTCGAAACTGGACGGAAGGGTGGGTGGAGGGGTATTTTCGGAGCAACCAAATATCAATATCTCATTCAGGTTGCCAGACCACTGCAGTGTTTTTCAGGCAGAGATCCTGGCGATTCAAGAAGCAATAGGATGGATACAAAGGGCCGCAATGCAAGGCAGCGAAGTCCGTATCCTCACAGACAGCCAAGCAGCGATCAAGGCTCTGCGAGGCGCATTAACGACCTCTAAAGTTGCCCTGAACTGCCGCATAGCATTAAACAAAGCAGCCGAGCGGTTTAACATACTTGTTATGTGGGTACCAGGTCACAATGATATAACAGGTAACTGTAAGGCAGATGAACTGGCCAGGGCAGGTACCCTGTTACCTTTAGAAACAATAAATCATCGACCCGGGGTTCCCATGGCAACATGTAAACTCCGGGTCGATGAGAAAACGATAACTCGTGCCAATCAAAGATGGTCTGAAGAAAGCACGTGTGCCATTGCCAAACAAACATGGCCAAAATATGATCTCAAAAGAACAAGGGAGATGCTCTCGTTCAGAAGGGACTCACTAGCCAGAGTCACATCGGTATTAACAGGGCACTGGCTCATAGGAAAACATGCCAGAAGGCTTGGTTTAGAGGCATTTGATTATTGCAGAGCATGCCAAGACGAAGAGGAAGAAGAGACGGTAGTCCACTTCCTCTGTCAATGCCCTGCTCTCTCCAGAAATAGGAGGAAATTCTTGGGAAGTTTCTTCTACGATGACCTGATGGACATAGCGTATGCTGACATTAGCGACGTTCTGACATTTATTAACCACTCAGGCTGGTTCAATGTGGTTTAGTGAAGGGGAAGGACAACCCCACTGTGGTATCTCAAAGGGCCAACCGGCCTAAGTGTGTTCTCCTTGGAGAGCTGCCACTCAAAAAAAAAAAAAAACACATAGCTAGTGATATAAATCCGCACATAGATTTTTTTTGAAAATCCAGTGGTGCGCGCTCCGCCCGGATTCGAACCGTCGACGTCACGCATGTGAGGCGACTAACTTACCGCTGGGCTATCACCGTTCTCATTTGTATGTAAATATAATACCAATAAAATAAAATTAATGTTTTTATTGTATATATAATTTGTAGGGCCTAAAATACATAATTTACTTTTGTTTTACCTGTACATGTTGTCTCCTTTGAGCTCATCAGCACTGAAGAATGCTGCCAAACAGTCATACAATGTAACAGCAGGACCGTAAAACCAGGATCTCAACCACGATAGAATCCACCACATCTGGAATACATCATTTATGATATTGATTCCCAAGCACATATTTACATTTTTTTTATCAAAAAAGAATGAATATGTTCTGGAAATAGGAATATATACATCTTCAAACATTCCCTAAACTAAACGAAAATGTTTCCCTTTGAACGCATTAAGCGAAAAAAAAAAAATTTGATCCGAAAGTGTTCTATAAAATTCTTTTTAATTTTTTTAAATCAATATCTTGATTTAATACACCACAAAACAGTTGTCATGTTATATTTTGGGGGAGGGGGGCTCAAAAAATTTAATTTAAATATATTTTTTTAATAATTTTTTCGCATCCAAAGGTAACGTTTTTTACAAGGCATGGACTATAGTCGATTTACGCGTCGAAAGGGGAAAAAAATTACGTGTTCAAAGGGTGAATGATCAATCGATGAGATTCAAAGCCATATTCACTGAATTACTAATCCAGCGTGCTAGCCGCTTTGTCAACTTAAATGAATAATTTTTGATATTACCTAAATTCATACAAGATAACTCTGAAATGTTAGGTAGTTAAACATTGACGTCCATACTGGGTGTAAACTTTAATTATTCTAGTCTTAGTGAAAAATGATACACCAAGAATTTTTTGTGAAACAAATAAAATATCTGACCCATCCTTCCTGAGCTTGTGTGGCAGAATAGACTGCGTCAGAACATGCCGCTCCTCTGGGTGTGCTGCCTCCGCTGGGAGTGGTGGGGCTGCCACCCCCTCCCCCTCCATGCAACACAGCCACATGGTCCCTGGACGGGATGGGTAGAGACAGGTCTTGAAAGGTCTCCACACGGGTTGATATCTGAAATATTATCTCATTACTTTCAACATCATGTCAAATAGATAATCGGGTTGAAATAAAAATCAATCAAACATTGTAAATTTACATCCTGTCAATCAAACATTGTAAATTTACATCCTGTCAATCAAACATTGTTAACATCTTGTAATACATACATTTTAGAATACTTTAATTGGAAGAGAGGCAACCATAGCTGTTACAAACCAATCCCAGGACTGATAAGAAGACTTGGCAATATATTAATTTTATATACAAACATTCCTGGCACCCTGCGCAAGTGGCGATTTTATTGCCGTATGGCAATTTCTTCCAACTTACCAGTGTTTCCAGCCCAGAGAAGCGTATGTTTGCGTGAGAAATTTCTCCTCTGCTGGGAATCGAACCCAGGACGCCCGCACAGAAACCGAACGGCTTACGGACTGTGCCACAGCAGTCGGCACTGTATTTTATTACTATCATTGTATTTTTGTATAAATTGTTCTTGTTTGCTGTTGTATTCTATAAAATAAATAAAATAAAATATTTCAATCTTAACTATTTCACTGCAGCACATTTTCAAGACATTTCATAATGTGCTGAAATTATGTCATATTTGAATATAGAAAAAAAAAGGTTAAAACTTGCTATGCAAAAAATATGCAATGAAAAAATAATAGTATTTTAGCACAAGAGACCAGAAAAAGGGGGTAAATACTTACTCTATCACAAGTGAGGCATTGCACAGAGGAGAGTAATCTTCCGTCAAACACATCCGATATAACACTGCGATATCTCGCAGGCGGTACACGGTCCCCTCCCCCACCAACAGTAGCACTACTCGAAGCACTAGCGGCGTCGCTGGTGCCAGGAGGACTTGTGTTAGTGTCCATGCTGGCGGTCAGACGGTCTACTATCTCAGTTTCAATTCTATATATCACAAAAAAATGATATAACAAATGTTAATTAAACTTATTTTATTGCATATTTAACATTAACTCTGGTTGGTTGGATGAAATTGCCGTCTGGCAATAAGTCCGGCAGTGTAAAAATTATATGTACAGAAAGTTACAAATAAATAAACAAAAATTGGCCTTCGTGGCTGAGTTGGTTAGGTATCTGACTGTTGATCCAAAGGTCCTGGGTTCGATTCCAGGTGGAGACACAGTTTATAATTGTGTTTTTAGTCTGGATCTGTGAGACGATTATTATCTTCACTTACCAGATGATTGTCTATTGGGTGCGTGTTGAATTAATATTTGACATAGAACCTGTAAGTTGCCCGAGAAGCAATATATAATAAAAATAAATTTCGTAACATACTCTAAATTTAAATTTTAAGTAGGACTCAGGTATAAATAAGATAAAATTTGAAAATGTAATACTGTGAACACGGTTGACAATAAATATAAACTTACTTTCTTCTGGCACTGTGTCCTTCTTCACCGCTCAACTCTGCACTGTCACTAACACCCGAATCACATGTTTCATATGACTCTTCTTCCTCTTCACCTTCCCCCTCCCCTTCTGTCTCCGCTTCACCCCATGTCTGCGGCGGAGGAGGTGTTCCAAATTCATCTAAACACCAGGGGATAAATTTATATTTATATTGCTTTCAAAATCATATTCAAGCATTAACTAGAAGAATACTTGATACATATCTGCATTTCAGAGCAGATTCAGATAAAGCTGATTTGATTTTATATGAGACATCAATATAATTATGTTTTACTTTGAACATCATCTGTCAAAAAGCTTATTGTATTCATTATAAATATTATCAACGAAAAATGTATTTTTGCTACAAGTATAGAATTCGAATAAAATCATTAATTAGTGAGGAATAAAGAAAAAATGTTGAACCTTCTTTCCTTGAAAAGATTTAAAAACAATGGGATTTTATTGCAAAATATTTTTATAACTTCAAAACGTTTTTTTTGTCCTTTATAAATTTAATGAGATATAATCGTTTTAATTATTGATATTTTGGAGGCCCCCAAAAATGCACCATTTTGCATTGCTGCAGATTTCTGTAGCAGTGTGAAGTCATTATGTTCCGACACATCGAACATTTTGTAGTGACTACGCGTCGTTCTGCGTATAATTGTTTTTACACACATGTAAACATGCATTCAGAAAAGTTTATTAATTACGTATTAATTTTGTTGTTGATGATATATTATAAAAAGTAAGCTGATTGTATAACATATTATTATTTATTAAATATATAAACAAAAGTATATAAAAGTTGAAAATCAATGTCAAAAAGTGGAATAGATTCAAAATACCTTGTTCCTTGCTCCAAAATCAATCAAAAATACTAAAACTTAATAATAAATACTTTGCAGCTTATGTCCACAAATTTTAGGACTTGTAAAGTCTGAATTATTTGCATAAAATGATGCTATCATCATGGCATCGACATTTGACTAGTTATCAGACTTCATTTACACATATCCATGCTCAGCCATCAATAAAATTATATAATGAATAATAATTTTCAATACCCCAACACAAAATAACTGAATAATTTTGTTATTAACTAAATATGCATCACATAAAATACTGCGCATCTAAGTACTGTTTTTGTATACAACTGCGAACTGCAGACTGCATGGCATCATATTTACTGCAACCAATCATGGGATATAGTTCCAAAGATTTTCAAAACCTAAATTATTAATGAAAACATTTATATTGAGTACTGTCAATAGTTTCATTGAATTCAGAATATTTTTCTTTATAATCTAGGCATAATTTTAATTAAATTTCCCACACGAGAAAAGAGCCGATTGTGTACCTTTGGAAATGTCTTGAGGCAGTGGACAGTAGCTGGCAGAGCGACGATGTCCCGGAGGTAAGCTGCCCACACCACTACTACTGCACTCCGATTGTGAATGAACCCTGCATAACAAAGAAAATATAATATTGACTATCCCACATCATATTACTGAATGAAAATTACTTATAGCTGTGAGGCACCGGCTTAGAATAGTGCTTCCATTCTTTTATATTATTGTTTTCGAGTGTCCCGTAAGAGCCGGGTAATCGAAAATACAACAGGCAACAATAACATCTCACATAGTTCAGCAATGAGGTTCACCACCCATTCTGAATATAGTGCCTTTTTAGGTGAGACAAGACTGGTGTGTGGGTATACACAGATATGTTGTGCTCCCTTTTATAAGGCAATGCACATCTGCACACCTTTCGCTGGTTACCCCACATTGTGGGATATGCCGTGATGGTATGAATGAATGAAAATTACTTATGTATTTATAATATACATGAAATGCACAAATAACAGTTTAAAATAATAGAAACAGGAGGGCTACTCGTGACACATTCTTATCTGGCCTTAATCTTAAACGATAATAGAAACAGGGGGGCTACTCGTGACACATTCTTATCTGGCCTTAATCTTAAACGATAATAGAAACAGGAGGGCTACTCGTGACACATTCTTATCTGGCCTTAATCTTAAACGATAATAGAAACAGGGGGGCTACTCATGACGTAGCAATCTACTGCGATGACATGCCTCCAACGATTATAGCCATCATCGACATCCCAGAGCACAGTGACTGCTTCCTTGTATGGTCCGCTTCATGGAATCTACTATGCTTCATCTACTGCTCAACTGCTACATCATGACGTCTATCACGTAACCAGCAACTCTCGACTTCAAACTTTTCTGCATCCCGTCAAGCTAGGTCCGCTTTATCACGAAAACCCAAAGCTGCTTGCCTTTGTCTCACCGTCACGACACGCTGAAGCCGCTCGCTCTTGTCTCACCGCCACCACGACAAGCCCAAGCTGCTCATCCGTGTCTCGTCGACATGACAAGCCGAAACCGCTCATCCTTCTCATCGACACAAGCCGAAACAGACAGGAGAAGCCGCTCGAAGGAAATTTCTCGATACCTAGTCTTTAGTAATGGTACCACCCCGTTGCAAGATAAGGTTGATACGATTTCTTTGCTACAGAGAAGTTTTCTTTTTCGCTGACATTTTGGAGCACCGTGTGATTATAAAACAATATGAGATATTGAACTATGCACTACTTCAAGAAAACAATACAAGACCAGATTTCATCATACCTACTCACCAAGGCCTTACTCGCTGAAAATACCAACATTAGTTTTTACTATTTTTCTTGTGTTATCCTATGTGTAGTATTTAAGTATGTGAACCTTAAGTCTATTACTCAGGGGGGACTCCTGTAGGGGTATACGAGGTAGCTTATAGCCAGTTTTCATGACGTTCCACTATAGGTACAGACCTTCATATCCACACTATTTTATGTACAAAATAAATTAATAAAAATAAATCAGTTGGTGGGAAAATATTATTGTAATTCTATTCTATGTACCTACATAATAAATGAAAAAAAGAAATTATAATTACCTGTAATATCCTTTGCTGGATGAAATGCTGTTTTCAGCCGACCTTACAGGAGACTGCCTTGCCCTAAATGTTCTCCTACTCCTGTTTATGTCACAATTTCTACTCAAATGGGAATCTGGAACAATAATAATACAGAAATGAGGCAACAGAAATTAAATAATTTATAATCGTTATCGTTATCATTATAAAAAAAAAACTTTCTGAGACTATATAATTTCTATGATTACAAATAAACAAAAAGGGCATCATCAATGCTTACGTACAATCACATTATGTTTCAAGGTCCGAGAACTGATCTACATGACATGTATCTCTAACCTATCAAACAGTAATCATTTCATTAAAACATCATTATCAAATAGTGAAATATAAATAAATATTAACCATTTCAAATTATCAGAACTCTATTACACAAGATAAATTGAATACCAATAATCATTATTGATATTCAATTTATGAACATACACTCAATAATTTATTTAAATACGAAAATGTCAATGATAAAAAAATTCTTGATATTTACAGAAAACAAAAATTGACGATTCAACAATGAATGACAAATTTGCAAATGAAAAATTACACCATGGGAATCTAAAAAAATACTAAACAAAAAAGTCCAATGATAGAATGTCTAATATTAAAGAAATATTGGCATCAAATAAAAAAAAATATTGGTACATTATGATCAGAATATACCTATTAAATTTATCACAGATGCAAGTAACGTAGGGTTTTCAGCAATAATTTGACATAAAACGGTATTGAGAGACCAATTGCTTATGCCGGTAAAACTTTTACATAAACGGAACTTAAATATTCCATATTAGAGAGGTGAGTGCAATTATTTTTGGATTAAAAAAATTCTTTCAACATTTATTTATTTATACATCTATCTGTACATAACATAAACAAATATTTTGTACACTGGTGGGCTTATTGCCATTAGGCAATTTTTTCCAACCAACCAGATTACAAAGTATGACCAAATTGTGTATGTACAACAACAAAACAATAAGAGCAAAATAAAACAAAGAAAATATATATAACACTAAAATACTATTAAAATAAAATAATATATTTCATAGCAAAAAAAAGGATAGGGTAAGGACAAGGAGAGGAAATCAGGATCAGGTGTTCAGGGATAAATATTCCTCTTTTAGTTTTTTCAACACGCAACATCCGGACTAAGGCTATTCTATAATCTTGCTGATTGTACTTCGAACGAACATCTGAGAAATTCTGTATTATGGATAGTGTTGTACGTTCAGCAGATCGGAGTGGAAGTCCATGATTGGATAAATAAGTGAATTTGTTTTTGAGGCACTGTGGCAGGTTTGGGTTAGAGAGAATATTGTATAATAGTGACAGAATGTGTATATTGCGCCGCTGGCGTATCCTGGGACAACAAAGAAAATTGCAGTAAGATATCTGATACATATATTCTGAAGACATTCAAGTTTATTGAAATGCACTTCATTAGCATCCATTGGCATAATCAAGCAACGGAAGAAGTGATTGCGCTAGAGTTCTTTTACATCGGAGTGTAAATTACAGGAAAGTTATGAAGATTATTAAATTTTTTAGTAGATTTTAGTAGATTTTTTAAAAAAAAATTTCACCTTCGATTACGACAGGTATCGAACCTAGTGTACCAATAATAGGTAGAAGAATTAGGTCAGTTTTTGATACTTTGATTCCAAATGATAGTAAATCACTTGTAAAAATAAACAGAAATATTTAGGAGAGTGAAATAGAAACAGAATAGGCAAAAAAAATGCTACGGGAGGAAGAAAAAAAGGAAAATATTTTAATGTTGGTTGGTTTAAGTTTATGTGACAAGCAACGTTCCCTTTAATTCTTCTATTGTGTGTGCGGATCTTCGACGGATCTGTGCAGTGGCGGTGCGATAAATTTACACCCCCCCCCAAAAACACACATACAATTTTTCATTAAAATTTATAATTTTAGGGTATTTATTAATCACAGTGATTTTATATAACAACAACACTAACAAAGATAATTTTTTAAATAAATAAAAAAATAACTAAAATATGGCAATGGAAACTTTCCTATATATTATTGACTGTGCGGAGGGTAAAACATGTGTGCGGTTACAGGGAACATCGATGACAAGAGATTTTTGAGATTCATAAAATAGATGGTTACCTGCTACTGTCATAAAAATGAGTTTTCTGGATTAATTGGGGTAGTGTAATATTGAGTTGTGTGAATGAATGAGTGAACTGTGAGTAGTATGTGAATGAGACATTGGAGTGTGAAAGAGATGGATGTAGTTGGTAGAGCGGGCACTCCAATACCAGCTAGGTATACTAATACGGTAGAAAACTAGTTATATTATTATTGTAAATAGACACGGCATTCATTTGAAGAAAAAATTCCCCATATTATCAAGAGGTGTATATGAGAACATATACTGAGTGCCACCCCTTTCACAGTATATTACAGAATGGAAGTAGGTACTGTGAATGGAACCAGCTATTGTAGAATAACATAAAGTTACCAGAAGCTTGCTTGGGCTGCCTTGTGATGTACGGTGGTTCTTGGTGCTCTCTGACTGGCTCTTTGAGTTCCTCGTGCAGCTGGTCCATAAAACAGCGAAGGAACTCCTGAGTATCATGCTGATGGTAGCCCCTGAACATTGGGTGAACCTAATAATAAACATCAAATATGTACTATAGTTGGTCTCATAAATAACAACAGCATCGAACAGATTATTTGAAACTAGATTACATAGTGAAATCTTTTATTAGTCATTGTTTTTAAATCAGCAGTGTGATGATGTCCTAGTGAGTGGAACAATGAATAGTCAGAAGTATCAATATCTATTGGAAAAGATGCTACCAGAGTCACGAAAGCGATGGTCAAACTTCTTTTTTTTTCAATTAATCTGTTTGAAACTGTATACTTAAATATTAAATGTTCTCAGAATACATTTTAATAGGTACAAAATGTTAACTTACATTTCTTATGCCATAAAGAATACCATTTGGCACTACATATCCACGAGTTCTTTTGTTCCATATTTCTCGTACAAGTTTTTGATACGATCTGAAAAAATCACATTAAATATAATAGATAATAAAATTTTTACTTACCATAGTGTCTCATTTATAACTTTTCTTATAGCAAACCTTAGAAGAGAAGAAATCTACAGTTGGAATGTATTTTTTTTCGGAATTGATTCACAAATGAAGGAAAATATAATGTTATATAAGTAGTAATCAACTGATCACAGAAAAAACATTTTTAAACGAGTTATCAAGCTCTATGTCCAGTAAGGATTGACAACAAGGGATGATAGAAGTGGGCTGTATTTTAGGATAATTTGTTTGGTGTAAATTGTAAGAAATATTACGCGATCATGCGTACCAACAAATGTCACTTATTGGTGGCTGTTTTCGGCTTTTGCTTCAATAATGTCGCATCTGTCACTAAAACTGAATTGAACACAATATTTACAAATCTCCAATTAGGATTTATATCACCTGTGATATGATAAAAAATATTTTGTGACACACATGTCAATATTAATGGATAGCAATTTACACACTGACTCATTGATCTCAACTGATCAGTTGATTTGTCAAGGAAACAAGGGTGGGAGTGCGGAGAGATACATGGTAAAGATTCAGTTGTCGACAGTGTTTTTATTAAATGAACAAAAAGTATTTTTCACTACTTTGGATAAAAATAATCGAATATGAGTAGGTATATAACTTAGGACACAGACCTACTGAGTCCTGGCTTCTTAGTGTCTGTGAGAAAGTCCACAGCTGCAGCACAGTCCAAGAAGTACTGGGTCAGAGGTGGTGTGTTACTCAGCGCTTGGATAGCAGAGTTCATATAGCATGTATTGCCAATGTTCTGTAGACCCACCAAACCTGAATAGAAATAAAAACAATAATAAATAAACAATCAACTGTTGTGGTTTACTTTATGGTATGTTCACATTTGTAAGAAATCATCATGTGGCAATATGTCATAGGTTAAACTAACAATGTTTTATTTGTGTCACTTTGTTTCTTTCAATGGAAAGTATAATTTTATTTATTTAATGTTTCATTGTGTACAAACAATACAAGAAAACAAAAATGCAAATACAAATAACAGTAAAAATGTCACCTCGAGGACGCTGGATATTGGTTATTATGTCAAATTGGCTCTGGTAAGATTAGCGAAAAAGGTAAGTTTTAAGAAGATCTTTGAAGAATTAATATTTTTAGATTATCTGAGGGTATATGGGAGCCTATTCCATGTATTTGAGCCTGCAAAAGCAAATGTACGATATCCTAATTTCACAGTGTGTCCTCTGTTGGGCAAATTTTCTGATTATGGATATGGATGATGCAGAACAAAGTGAATATTGTCTGTTGTTAATTGAAAATGGAATGCAGTAAATATACATCACCTCTTGGTTTGACGTCGGTGTTGCAATGATGTAAGGAGTCCTCGTCGTCACAGTCGCTGCTCTCTTGGGAGTCTTGCGGGGAGCCAACGTTGAGTCCGGGTCCTCGTTCCAGACATATAAGTGAATTGCTACGCAGATGCTCTCCGGCCCCTTTCAGTCCTTGACCACTTTCCAACTGCGAAAAATTATACTGTATATAATCCAATCAATCCTATTAGCAATTATCCCGCACGGTGACGGAGTCTGCTTTCCAGGTCTAACTCCTCTACTTTGCTCTGTCCTGGGCTTTATCCTCGGCGATCTCACATGATTCAGCATCTCGCCTAACCACATCATGCCATGGAAGCTTTGACTTTCCAACACCACGTCATCTCGGCAATGTAAAAATCACTATCTCTTTTACAACATATTCAGGTGGTCTTATTTTGACATGACCCAGCCATCTAAGCTGATTTTCTTATGTCACGGATGCCAAGGTTACCTCACACATACTTCTGTCATATTGTGACACAAGACATCTACAACATCTTCATTTCGGCATCTTGGATGGCTTTAGTATGGCATTTTTTAGTAGTTGCTCAATCTCACTACTATAATCTAACACATTCATTCATTTTTATTGGCATCATTTTGTTGCATAATATATAACACCAGTCAGCTCTCTATATTTGATTTTTTTAATTAATAATAACCAAATTACAATAAATAAATTTGCAAGAGTGTTTGGTTTACACCACCACCAGGAGGCCTGTTCCGAGGTGGTGGCTAGTTAAATTTTAACTACTAAATCAGCTGTAATTTGGTGTGTTTGTATAATCTGTGTCTGTAGGTATGCGAGTCCTATGTACATAAGTAGTTATACTGTGTATGTATTTATGCCTTGAAAATTTTCTGATAATATTTGAGTCCTTTGTTATTTTTTAATTTCTTTAATAAAACACAAAAAAATACAATCACAACATACAGAAAAAAAACATGTTGTCCTTTACCAGAGTGCAAGCACTCGCTTGTAAAGGAGATATTTAAAAACAAAGAAACAAAAATAATATCTACAAAATTATTAAGTATACAAAATGAAGTGAATACAATTTACAAATCAATCAATATTATATAAGTATATTTTTTTAAATAATCTAATTCAGTTGCCTGTCTCAAATCTGTTTCGAGTTGGTTGAACCACACAACCCCATTGTACATGTAGTAGTGTTGTGCAAAACTTGTATGTGTTAACGGGGTACACAATTAACCCACTATATTTTTTTCATTTATTATATGTATGTATTGTAAGTTTTAGTCTTGTGTTTTCTATCATATATGTTTTTTTATATATTGATTTAGTGAAAATAACTGCTCATGTGATGAAAACTTACCTGGCTATTGTGGTAGGCCTCTGCTTTCAGGGCCGCATTAGCCAGAGCAGCTTTGGGGAACACTTCTCGGTTGCATCGATAACACCAAACCCTTCTAGTTGTCATGTTCATGTGAACGCAGTGGATCATTGCAGCCTGCATAAAATCACTTATTATCGTTACTAATTTCTTTCACACATACATAACACAATTAATAAGAAAAAAGACATTGTTTTAAAAAAAGTAAAACTTTACTAAATACTCAACTAAAGAGATGTGCATTGAGAGGAATTTGCAGATCTACCCCACTTCATTGGGAATGTTACAGGACTTCAAGGCCTCTTCATCCTCGGAGCGGCTGCACATCGAAAGACACAAGGACTACTATCAAGAATATTTCATACTACTGCCCATAAGAGCCAACCTGAAACTTGGGGACCCACCAAAGCTAGCGGGGACTAAACCCACCCCTTAATACTCATGTTGGCGATTCAATCAAGCCTTCATCGCATCCGGTGCTTGGGTTCACCCGTACCTTCCTTCGCAGTTCCGTATCAGATTTGAGGTGTCCCACACCAGCATGTGATGACATCTGGTGCTTGGTTTAGAATGTGTCCTCATTCGCAGGTCTGCGTCGGATTCAAGGGGTCCCATAGCAGCATGTGACGACTGAAACTGAACCTTTGCCACGGTTGACGAATAGTCGTTGCACAAGACATTAAGGCATCTGCCCTGCTCTTCCAGAGGTAAGAATTGAAGGAGGCACCACCAACAACAATCACATATTTCTGCCATTCCACTCCTCAACAACTCTGTTGAACAATGTTTCTACGGTTTTAGCTTCAAATTTAGCTTATTCAACATCATTCTATGACCACATATGTCAGTGTTCTGATAACAACAAAACATTCTCTCTGACTCTGGGCAGTGATAGTGACAATGGAGTATCTTGTACGTTTCTATCATGTTACTCCTGTTCTTTCTGTCCATAAATGTTAATCCTAGAATCTTCAGCCTGTCCTCATATTATACCTTGTAAATTGGTATTGCACCCTTCCAAGCAGTGAGATAGCTTTTTCAAAATAAGAGTGAATACTTTCAACATATTGAAAATTTTTTTGCTAATGAATATGTCCTTGAAACAAGAATATACACATCCTCATACAATTTTAAAACTAAGTAAATGCTGTGTGCAAATGATGAATGAAATTGGTTGAGGCGGTATTTAAACCAGCATCCGCTGGATTACCAATCTGATGCTCTAGTTGCTCTGTCATCAACCCATCTGATTTCAATGAATAAGCTGGGATATTTAATCAATTTATAGAGTAGTTATATCAAAATGTGAATTACCTTAAAGTGGTATGTACTGTGATCATTGTTATTCTCCGAACAACCAATTTGGAAGCAGTCCTCGTGGAGACACAACCACAAGTTGGGACCTGGACAACCACAGTCATGGCAACTGGCATCCTGGAAATTTCACAGTAAAAAAATATTTAGGTACATATATATTTCATAATATTAATATAAACTGTCTGATAGACTTGTCACTAAACTATTAAAACTTGCAAAAAAAATGTGCCAGGTAAAAGGGATTTTTAAGCAAAGTAAAATAAATTAACTTGGGATTTTTGCACAATTACTAGTTGATAACATTTATTTGTGAGTATTATAATTGACTTTAAATAATACTGGATAGCTATTACATCACAAGAAAGTAATAATATTCATTAGCTTTACCCGACAATTGTTCATAAATTAATGATTTTTGCATAACAAGGAAAAAATGCTAATGGAAATCTATATTCCAATATAATTAAAAGTTTATAAATACACATTTTAATTTAATCTCAGAACATTTTAATGTCATTTTTTATATCCATGTAAAAAATAATTTAATTAAAAGAACAGATGCACTGAGGAGTCAAAAACTGATAAAGAACGTACATGTAAGAATAAAAATAATGGAGTAGAAGTAGACCAGATCCTAAATTTGAGAAATATAACATACACACCATCACGCCGAATCCCTACTCGGGGTAGGCAGAGAGAACCGAATGCCAGACTCCTCTATCTTGACATACATGTTTTGCCTCATTTACATCCATGCATCGCGTCATACATGCTTTCCTATTATTCTGACTTTGTATATTACCATCTTTCAAAATTTCATTTATTTGATCATGCCAACTCTTTCTTGGGGGGCCCCGACTTCTTATTCCACTCTTTTCAGCCTTGTATACTTTTTATTGTCAGGCGTTCATCGTTCATTCTCTCCGAATGTTCATGCCCGAACCATCGCAGAACATTTATTTTCATTCTACTCATAATATTATCTTTCAATCTTGTATTCTCGTCTGATGTCCACATTCCTTATCCTATCACAGATTGTTTTATTACACATTCGTCTTAGGGACCTCATTTCCACAGCGTTCATTTTACTTTCATGCGTCTTGTCTCACTTGCCTACATTATTGTTGGTATGATTATTGCATTACGCACAGCGAGCTTTGCTGGCCTTGAGATAATTGGGTCAGCCATTATTGTTCTTGGGAAATATAAAAAAGTAGGAAATGCAAAAACAATATGTAAATGTGTGGTATTAAGTCATCTCTGCTTACTCTGTGAAAGACAGTGTGATAGTATTCAAACTATGAACAATTGGATACCTTCATCCTTTACATTTTTGAGTGTTAAAACAATCTCAAAGCTTCATAGCATCTTAGTAATAAATTGAACCTTTCAAAATATAAGATATTATTAAAGGGGCGACTGCTGCCAATGTACCTATTCTTTCAATTTGAATTTGCATCATTACTGCAAAACGTATCATTTTGAAAAAAATAACTAAGCTAGTTTGGATATTAATAAATAAAAATATACCCTAACTTTTTAATTATGTTCTGTATATATTCTTGTAGGAAAATAATAAGCAAACCCCGATTTTTGACATTTATCTTAAATTTCTAAAAAAACTATAAGGTATAGAGCATTATATTTTTTTATAAATTAAAGAAGATCAAAATATCTGGAAAAAAAATACGATGTAACGTTGCATTAATGCATCAGGTTAAGTTAATAAACAAAAAAAAATTATTTCGCAATGGCGCTGAATGGAAAGTAAATGTTTTTAGGTTTATTTACTAAACCTGAAGCATTAATGCAACGTCACATCAAATTTTTCTAGATATTTTTGTCTTCTTTAAATTTTTCTTTTTTAATTAAAAAAATATATATTGAACTATGCCTTATAGTTAATTAAAAATATAAGATAAACATTGAAAATCGGGGTATCCCATTATTTTTCTACAAGAATTTATACAGAACATTAATACCCAAACTGTCTAAATTATTTTTTCAAAACAGTTTGATTAGAAATAATGATGGTATATCAAATTGAAAAATAGGTACGTTGGCAGCAGTCCCCCCCTTAACTCTGGAACTTATTAAAAAAAACGAAATTGCGATTTTGTATTTGTCTATATTTATACAAATTTTCAGCATTCTAGCTTTTATGGTTTTTGAGATAAAACTTCAAACTAACACAAAAATTAAAAATTCTGAGTATAAAAGTTCGTAGGCCTAAAATTTTCTGATATTTTAGGTTCTGTGTATTCAGCGGATCAGAAGTTATAAGGGACACACACACACACAGACAGGCACACAAAACGTTCTACATCAAATTCTGAATTCATCCAGCTATATAGAACATAAATTATTATATTCTACGAAGCCTCTAAGTTGGTGTTTTTGGCATGCAAAAAGGTCCACTACACCATACAAAATGTTCCCTCATACACGCGTCTTGGTTTAATACTGTTGATTCATTAAGAGAATTAAATTCTCTTGAACGAATTGACAAGTGGATAAAGATATGGGTTTTTCGAACTAATATTATTATTGATGTGACTAATAATAATAATGTACCTAAATGAATATTATGGCTCATCTGTACAATATGTGTGGTTAACTAGAGACTTCAAATTTTTATGGCAGAAAGGTATTATTTAGATACGTAAAATTGCAAAGTTTCATTATACGGAGATAAGTAGTTTCGGAGACATAATTATTTTAAAACTCCAATTTTTCATATAAATTTTACGCCATTTCGATAATTCCTGCGTTTTTTGCGTTCCGTTTACTGTAACCATTGCGGCCAGCGAGTGCCAGATGCGACTTTGCACGTTTATTACTAACTCAACCGAAACGAAACGTATACTGCCACTCAATGTATAATGCACTTAATATCTGTCACTTAATATTTGACAAAAACGGGGGGGGGGGGATCTACCCCCTCCCCTCCCCCTCCCACCCCCCTAAATCGGCCACACATATTGTACAGTTCTTTATATTTATTTGTAGTAATGTCGACAAATAGAGTAGGGATAGCAAGAATTTTATTTTAATACCGATTGTGTTGTTTTGGGCAAGTAAATAGAAACACTAAAAATCGATCTTATTATAATAAAAATTTATTTTATTAAAAGTAAAATAATTGTACAAAAACAGTACTTATTTAGAAATGTCACTAACATTTATTAATTTAACGAGTGTTTGCTACATGCCAATTTAAAATTTAGGATAATGTTTTGTTTATGTGTCAACATAAAGGACAGTGAATCTTTTGTGCTGCAGACAATACAAAGGTAAATTAATTTATTGTTATGAAAAATCTAAGGTTATGTCTAAGTGAAAACAAACGAACCTTTTCTCGCAGCCACGGCTCCTTGAGCAATACGTCTACAAGTCTATTCAAATGCTCGCAACTCTTTAATTCAGACATATTATTGTTATATCAATAAACGCACTTCAGGGACAAAGGTGAAACACAACAATTCACTCCGAAATGATGAACTGAATCAGCAAAAAAACAACGACGAAAAATGAATGCATGTTATCGTTTTGAATTCTATGTAAAATTTTATTTAATAGCAAATTCGATTAAAATTTAATGTTTCTTGAGATTTTATTGTAAATTTAGATCGCAACCACAATTCGTTACATTTTAAATTATTCAAATTATGATTTTTCTAGACGATTTTAACAAAAACTGACAATCAAACGTCGTGAGAGTGATTCGCGATTGGAATTTATAATTTGTCTATAAAATTTATGAAACGTCTATGGAACGATGTAGTGCAAAGATTTCCATATAATATACTAGATGGAGTACTCCGTGAATTAAGTCATAGCCTACTGTACTACCATATAATCTGTGGCCTACTGTCCTAAAAATAAGTGAGTCAAGATATATCGCATGTTTGATTTCTTGGTTGGCAACATATTACAGTTTTCCACTTGGAGGAGTTTTCCATATATTTTCCCTATATTTCTTCGTTATGTATAATAATATTCCGAATTGGTGTTTTCTCTTTAGTGTAAGTGTGTATATTTATAAAACTTATTTTCATTGTTTTCATTAATTTGCTTTAGTTTTTATTTTGTTATTTACAAATTATATCGATTTATACAAATGTCAAGTATATATTTTTTTAATCATAGACTTGAAAGTTCGTTTAGTTCTAAAGTAGCTAGGTATAATCTTTATTTAAGATATTTTAAGTGATTATTTGTATTTATTTTTTAAATATGTACGATGATTTTTAAATATACAAGTGTTTATAGAATGTAATTTCTTTGTTGCTCAACTACTCAAAGACATTATAATAATATAAAAGTTCTATCTAACTTGCAGTAACAATAAAGGTGTCATAAAAGGATGAAAAATTATTATTATCATGATATATATATATATATATATATATATATATATATATATATATATATATATATATATATATATATATATATATATATATATATATATATATATATATATATATATATATATATATATATATATATATATATATATATATATATATATATATATATATATATATATATATATATATATATATATATATATATATATATATATATATATATATATATATATATATATATATATATATATTGCAAGGTATGGTGTTTTATGAGAAAAGAAAAAGAGAAGCTAAAATTATACTCACCATAAAACCTTACCACCAGCAGTCAGCGATATTGCAATGAGACTCATTTAAAATAATGCAAATATCTCAGTATCTCAGGGCGTGTTGTTTATTGAGTAAGACAAAAAAAAGAATATATTTAAGTATCAAATAAGAATTTTCTGTTCAATGAAACAGTAATTAAAACATGAAAAGCTGAGTCAGATGTGATTGTAGGGAAGACCAAGTGATGAAAGAAACGCACAAATACAAAAGAAATTACAATTTATTCATATCATGGTTGGCAAGGAGTGTTAAATATGATACAGTTATCTACGTTACCTGAACTAAGCTAAATATTTGACATTTTAATAAAATAATTTAATTCTTAAATTACAATTTACAAGTTTTTAAATGTTTTTCTAGACCATGTGGTGTATAATAAAAAGAAATATCAGACATAACATAATTAAACAGATTCAACTAAATTTTCAAATGATATCAGTATTTCATATGTTTTTTTTTTATAATAACCAAGCAATGAAACAGTTTTAGGAATTTCCATCTTCTTGAAGATGATCAGCAGATACAATTTTTGGGATGAGAACTACCATCGTAGTATTTACGTCGATTTGAATTTACAGGTGTTTTAGTCATTATCAAGTCATGATGTGCAAATATGAGCATGCACCAACCATGATATTTAAAATTATTCATTTTCAGTCATCCATGGTGTACATAGTAAAGTACACCAATGTTGAAGAATGATGAAAAGACAGCATGAACAAACAAGATAAAGAAAGTTAAGAAGAAAGCAAAGAAGCAAGGAAGCAAGGAACAAAAGACAAAGGACAAAGGAGGCGGTTATATTTCCCAGCCTCCTTTGAATTTAAATTTCGAGTCTTTGTCGGGTAATTTTGCGTAGGCCATAGCTGAACGATGACACCTCGTGTCGGCTGTCAGCGTTGAAAAGAAAGGCATAGATATTTCGACCCGCCTAGCTAATCCGTTCACGGCTGTGTTCGCCTTACAACTTTTTTAGAAATATTGCCAATATTGCGAAGTGCGTTCGTTTAAGACATTTTTATAAACATTAAATTAAAATTATTAAATAGTGACGTGTAAATACAAAATAACGTCACATACCTCCTCTGTTAACAAAAAAAAGAAAAAAGTGTTTTGATAGTAAATTTGAAAAACAGAAATTAGTGAATATAACTGGCATAAGTCCCATGTTCTCCAACTCAACCGAATCCCGCGAGGAAAAACACCTACAATTTAAGGATAAGGAAAATGTTAGAGTTCAAATGACATAAGTCTATGTCGCTGATAACGACATATCCTCGTCATTTAAATAACTGGTGGCAGATCTGGAACAGTTACATAATAAAAAAATAACAAAAATTATCCACCATAAAAATATATAAAATTCTTAAACTAGCTGAAACAGAAAATTTTCATATTAAATAAAAATTCCAAATTTTGACATACTTGCTGTCAAGATTAACTATTCATTTAAATGAAACCCCTCTGTTCATAAAACAGACGTAATAACAATTATAATATAGTATTTACAGATCTGGTGGTGAACGTTTTCAGTCCACTCACGTTTTATTATTTAACCCCTTCAATGACACTCCCGAGAAGCGTTCATTATTTTTTTTTTTTTATCGATGGAAAACTAAGGAAACCCCATCTTAGCTTTTCATCTTGTCTCCATATTGTGAGCTTGGATTAGCTATCATTTGTGCTAATTCTCATTGTGAGCTAGAATCTGCGGAAGAGGCTCTCATGTTGAAACAGAATCACTCAGATACCATGTATCTTCAAGCGTGATACAGTTATCGTGAGTCCATCCTATAAACACCTTAACTCACGATAAAAAAATTTCATCATAGGGAAAATTCAAAGTTCAGAATATTTTCCCAGTTAAAACAGCATCATAGTCATCATATCAAATTGTGAGCTTAGCTCAGTATCATACATGTAAGTCTTAATTGTAAGCCAAGAAATGTGAAAGCTAACATGTAAATTTGTCTATGAAAGATTTATGTGTCAGACATAGCAAATGTAAAATATCATTATTTTAATAATCATTATCAATAACTATAAACATCAGTTATCATGAGTACCTCCTATAAACACCTTACCCATGATAAGAAAATTCATCGGGAAGATAAATGCATAAAATTTATCCACTTTGATCCCAGATGAAAAACATTTTTATATTAAACAAAAGAAATTTCATACCAGCATCTTATTTCTCCATAACAAATAATAATATAATGCAATTTTAAAATTAATATTTCAAGAATGTGATATAAGTCCAATATTGAATTTGCATTACACTATTTTGATCATAACAGAATTCAATCTTAACTAAAATGATGTTATATATCATGGTATTAGAGATCAGGTTTGGTAATAGATTACCCAATATGTCATACATAAAAGCATCAGCTAGACAGAACATCAGAAATGTAATATCTAATGACTAAATTTAATAAAAATTTATAACGTCTAATACATTGTAACTCTTTCCATTGCACAGCAAGTGTGTCTCCTCATGTATGTCATGTAACAGTGTCTCTTCGTCATGATTAAGGACACTAGTACATGCAAAGTTATATAAAAATATAATCTACAAAATGACAAGAATTGAGAAAATTTGTAACATTCAATAATTTGTAATATCTTCTATCGCACACCAAGTGTGTCACCTCATGTATCTCATGTGACAGTGTCTCTTTGTTATGATTAAGGACACTAGTCCATGCAAGGTTATAAAAAAATAGTTTACAGGATGATAAGATTTGAGAAAATTTATAACGTTCAACAATTTGTAATTTCTTCTATCGCACACCAAGTGTGTCATCTCATGTATCTCATGTGACAGTGTCTCTTTGTTATGATTAAGGACACTAGTCCATGCAAGGTTATAAAAAAATAGTTTACAGAATGATAAGATTTGAGAAAATTTATAATGTTCAACAATTTGTAATTTCTTCTATTGCACACCAAGTGTGTCACCTCATGTATCTCATGTGACAGACAATGATCAGTGTCTCTTCGTTTTGATTACATCAGACATCTAGTTGACCAAACTAAATCTCCAGATGCAGTCTACGATAACTGAGTTGGTCGACACAGTTATCTGGAAGAAGACCATGGCATTCCATGCACGTGATACCATAGATATAACTCTTATATGGTAGAAAAATGAGTGAATTATCAAATAAATTTCCTATTATTGTAATAAAAAAACAGAATATAGTGGCATTTCAGTATTTTAAGTTATACCATGACATATAACAATCAATTTCATATTACAATATGAAATTGGTATTCATAAACAAGAACATTACATATTATACAGTAACCTACATGAAACAAAAAGGAGCTCTAGATATAAACTTTTATCAAATTGATATACTTAGGTTTTCATTCAGGATCATATTTACCATCAACACAATCTGTATGACATATCCTAGACAATTTTCCTTGGAAAATATCAGTTTTATAGTCCAACATCTAAACAATATAGGATAACATTTTAATATAAAAAAGCAAGTACAATGTAGCTCTACAAATTTTGACATAAAAATAGAACTAACTCATCTGAATGAAAACAAAAGTATATGACATCTCAATATTGTGAAGAAATACTCCATCACAGCATTCCCCACAATATAATTAAATTTAAATTTGTCGAGGAACCCATCATATTAAACATATGCCATCAGAGTACCAATATGTTCCTCGAGAAATTTCTCATTATAAAAAAACAGTATATTTACAGTGTAAACATTTATCAATGTTTGATTAATTTGGTCATCTGACATATTATAATCCTGAGAATGATAATAGCATTAAGCAGATATGGATGTCATGTATTGGCAATGAAAACATACAAATTATATGATACAGTTGTATCATACTGATGATACAGACATCAAAAAAATTTAATATTAATCTGGTTTTAAGAGATCCTTAATGTGAAAGTTCCCTACAGACTTATTTTGTTCATTCGCTAATGTATAAACTACAGGTGATATTTTTGCTATAATTTTGTTTCTAACAAAGCGTGGAGCTAATTTTGATGAAAAGAATTCAGCGCCTTTGGAGTTTACAAAATTTCTCCGGTAGACAAAGTCACCTACATTATAAGAGCGTTCGACCCTATTTTTGTTATACAAAGTGGCATTGCGTTTAAAAGCTGACATAAGATTCTTCTGAACTTCAAAAAAAATAATTCTTAATTCGTCTAGCATTTCAGCATAATCATGGGGCTTTTCTATTTGCATATCATCTACTGAGATGGGTCCAGGTTGATACCGTTGATGCATCTCACCTGACAGAATTTGTTCACGACCGTGAAAAAGAAAATAAGGTGTATATCCCATTGAGATATTTACAGTACCATTCATATAACGCAACAGCATACTTTGATGAAATCATCAATTTATAATTTTCATAAAGCTATAAATTCAAAACTAAGTAACTACTTCAAAACTTTAAGCAAGGTATTAATCAATTAAAAATTATATTCCCAGGAAAGTTGATTTCAAAATCAAATTAATCAAACTTTAAAAGCATAATGTTGGATTTGTTCGCCATTTGTTCAAATACAAAAATAGAAATCATCACCGTGCGCCCAATGCCAAACAGTTGAACACCCAAGGCTGAACAAGATTATTATACTGAAATCTGTCCATCCAAAGCCTATCCAAAAATCCGACACCGCACTACACCGCAATATAATTTCATCCCCGTAATTGACTCGTCATCTATACGTTCCATTTTTAAAGAAATTTTATATTGTGGAAATGTCAAAAGAAAGTGCAGAAACGTACGAATGATTTTATAACATCAGCTTATTACTCACAATATAGGATGATTTGATACAACATGATTAATTATTCGTACCGAAAACAATAATCTTTGTAATGTGTATGAGAATTACAAAAAAAGAAGAGTTTCTTTATAAGATTAACATATTAGCATACGCCGTGCATTATTCCCATTAATATACAATCATATCTAACAATTACAAATATTTCATAACTCAGAACCAACTATTTAGTTGCAGCACGAGTAGTCATGCAACTACATAAGTTTTCCTCCCGCCGTATAGATGGCGTTAATTACACTTTTGACAAAAGAATATAATTAATTTTCATTTATTTTAACTTTAAAACAGTATTATTTCCTCACATTAATTTTAATGATTGTTAATCATTTCTAAAATAAGCTATAATGATTATAGTCAGTAAAATGTCAAATAGATTATACAAAAAGTGTATTGTTATACATAAAAGATTCTATCATTTGAACGATGAGTTCCATAACATTTCTGAATTATTAACATTAATTTCTATTGAATAACCAGCGTAACATGTTGTTGTAGGTCGATACTGTGTACCACACATTAGACAACATAAATATAATATGAAACATTAAACAATTTATTCATAATAGAAACAAGACTCATTTCCATATAAAAATGAAGTAATTATCATCAAGAAGTAACATTACATTTGGTAAATTCAAACTAAATCATTCTCAGAGATGACAATATTACATCATATGTTTATGTCAGACCAAATTAATAAACATGGAATACCTTAAATAAGAAATAGACCAAAATCCATATAGAAATATCATCTCTCCGAGCCTTGATTTTTTGTGATTATACAGCAGATTCAAATTCAGCATTCCCAAAAAATATTTCATAGAATTCACCAACACTTTCCATCTGTAAAAGTGAAAATATTTAATTGCATATTCATTACAATCATAAACAAAACTCCCTATAGCACACATTGATTTGAGATTCAATTTAAAAGAACATTTTCAGTTATTATTTTATACAACATAGCTGAACTTTTAACATCAAAAATTGAGAAAAAACACATGTTCCCAACAGAGAATAAAAACTCAAATTGTTTTAAAACACCATTTCCTTTTAATTATATTGATTTAACATGAATTAAGAAAACTTTTTATTATTATCGAAGAGTATTATAACAATAATATCATTATTTAAAAAGACATTGATTATTTTCACTTGTTACAAGAAAAAATATTAAGTGCCATGCAACAATGTTCACTGCCTGCAGGTATCAGACAGACTTCTTTTGGTAATTACCACAACAATCCCTAATTAATTTCTACCCAACATATGATTTTTATAATTATTTTTTACAAGTTCAAATTTTATGACCGACCCAAGAAAAATGTATACTATGTTGTATATTAGCAAAAAGGAAATTACAACGCTTATAAAGATTCATATTTTTTTATCTATAACATAGGTATTCAACATTAAAAATGCAAACCAAACATGAAATAACATTTAGCACAGTCCAACGACAAATTAAAATTATACAACCTGATGTTTTTTGAAGATAGTTTCAATTATAAAAATTTGATACTCTCATTATGTATGTTCAGTTAAAATGTGACATTCTAATTATGAAATCAGAAAAATAATACTAATCAATTTATAGATTTACAAAAAATAGACATTAATAATAATTGATGACAACTCAAGTTTTGTACTGAAAAGAATGTGAATTTTATGTTATAGTCCTCACGACATTTAATTATTTATTAGTTTACAATACAACCTGATTGAGTAGATTTCTTGAATGGTATTTCTCGAATAAGACTGGTCATAATGGGCTCTTCCACACTTTCTAGAAATAGTTTGGTTGACTTCTGGTCATCTCCTGAATATAATCTCACAGCTCGGCTTTCATGACGATGGATTCTGCGCAGTCCTCAGATTAAGGATGGGTTTAAGGAAGGAAAGGAATCGCTACCACAAAGTACACGAACTAATTATCAATTTTACGTTCTCTACAAACACTAATCTGTCCCACACAAACATCTGACTTTAAAAAGAGTTATAGAATGGGCGCCAGTCTTACAATCAATAAAAATAAAAAATACAAATTGAATTTAAATCCTAATAGTCCGCGCTCTTCAATTTTTTAAAAAAATCCTGCCCCACTTTGGGCCGACAATTGCAAGGTATGGTGGTGTATGAGAAAAGAAAAAGAGAAGCTAAAATTATACTCACCATAAAACCTTACCACCAGCAGTCAGCGATATTGCAATGAGACTCATTTAAAATAATGCAAATATCTCAGTATCTCAGGGCGTGTTGTTTATTGAGTAAGACAAAAAAAAGAATATATTTAAGTATCAAATAAGAATTTTCTGTTCAATGAAACAGTAATTAAAACATGAAAAGCTGAGTCAGATGTGATTGTAGGGAAGACCAAGTGATGAAAGAAACGCACAAATACAAAAGAAATTACAATTTATTCATATCATGGTTGGCAAGGAGTGTTAAATATGATACAGTTATCTACGTTACCTGAACTAAGCTAAATATTTGACATTTTAATAAAATAATTTAATTCTTAAATTACAATTTACAAGTTTTTAAATGTTTTTCTAGACCATGTGGTGTATAATAAAAAGAAATATCAGACATAACATAATTAAACAGATTCAACTAAATTTTCAAATGATATCAGTATTTCATATGTTTTTTTTTTATAATAACCAAGCAATGAAACAGTTTTAGGAATTTCCATCTTCTTGAAGATGATCAGCAGATACAATTTTTGGGATGAGAACTACCATCGTAGTATTTACGTCGATTTGAAGTGCAATTTACAGGTGTTTTAGTCATTATCAAGTCATGATGTGCAAATATGAGCATGCACCAACCATGATATTTAAAATTATTCATTTTCAGTCATCCATGGTGTACATAGTAAAGTACACCAATGTTGAAGAATGATGAAAAGACAGCATGAACAAACAAGATAAAGAAAGTTAAGAAGAAAGCAAAGAAGCAAGGAAGCAAGGAACAAAAGACAAAGGACAAAGGAGGCGGTTATATTTCCCAGCCTCCTTTGAATTTAAATTTCGAGTCTTTGTCGGGTAATTTTGCGTAGGCCATAGCTGAACGATGACACCTCGTGTCGGCTGTCAGCGTTGAAAAGAAAGGCATAGATATTTCGACCCGCCTAGCTAATCCGTTCACGGCTGTGTTCGCCTTACAACTTTTTTAGAAATATTGCCAATATTGCGAAGTGCGTTCGTTTAAGACATTTTTATAAACATTAAATTAAAATTATTAAATAGTGACGTGTAAATACAAAATAACGTCACAATATATATATATATATATATATATATATATATATATATATATATATATATATATATATATATATATATATATATATATATATATATATATATATATATATATATATATATATATATATATATATATATATATATATATATATATATATATATATATATATATATATATATATATATATATATATATATATATATATATATATATATATATATATATATATATATATATATATATATATATATAATATTTTTATCTCGGTTTTCCCGTGTCAGTAGGTCTTGACTAAGACCATTTGTCTTCCGACGTTTCGCCTGAATATCACCAGGCATTTTCAAGGACTTAACGAAAAGCACGCGCGCGACACACGTCTACTCACACTGAAAGCTCACCGTCAAGTGACTCGTAGCGCACAAGATGGCCGCTTATGTCAAATATTGTTAGCGCGACGTGATTGGCTCCTTGTGACACGCCCACCTGCTGTCGTGTTCGTTGGTAATAATATTTTATCATTATTTTTGTGTTGTGATTTATTGTTAATTTTAGTTGTGACATTAATATTATTATTGTTGTGTTTTGGGGTTATATATATATATATATATATATATATATATATATATATATATATATATATATATATATATATATATATATATATATATATATATATATATATATATATATATATATATATATATATATATATATATATATATATATATATATATATATATATATATATATATATATATATATATATATATATGTTTAAATATAAATTTTCGCGGATTGTAGAGATATATGTATAGCTACTTTTCCGGGCTATCCGCTCGTTTTCGTCCTGAAAAGGACGGTTTTGCCGACGTTTCAACCGAATATCATCGGTCATTATCGAGGCTGGTCGGTTCGCAAACGTAGGCACCGTGTCTACGTTTGCGAACCGACCAGCCTCGATAATGACCGATGATATTCGGTTGAAACGTCGGCAAAACCGTCCTTTTCAGGACGAAAACGAGCGGATAGCCCGGAAAAGTAGCTATACATATATATATATATATATATATATATATATATATATATATATATATATATATATATATATATATATATATATATATATATATATATATATATATATATATATATATATATATATATATATATATATATATATATATATATATATATATATATATATATTCGTTAAGTCCTTGAAAATGCCTGGTGATATTCAGGCGAAACGTCGGAAGACAAATGGTCTTAGTCAAGACCTACTGACACGGGAAAACCGAGATAAAAATATTATAACATATTTCACCCGTGAAAACATCAAATATAACATATATATATATATATATATATATATATATATATATATATATATATATATATATATATATATATATATATATATATATATATATATATATATATATATATATATATATATATATATATATATATATATATATATATATATATATATATATATATATATATATATATATATATATATATATATATATATATATATATATATATATATATATATATATATATATATATATATATATATATATATATATATATATATATTCGTATGGTGAGTCAGGCGCTCACAAGATTACACTAAGTTCCCTAAACCATATTCTGGCTTCGGTCGTCAAGTTATTTATATCCTCCATCACTCCATCGAATCGGTGAGATGGACACATCGTTACAATGTGATCTATTGTTTGGACCAGATCGCCACACTCACAACTAGGGTCACTTATGTAGCCCCATTTGTGGCGCTCAGCTGCACTTCTGCTGCAACCTGTCCTAATCCGGTTCAGTGTTGCCCACTCTTTGCGCTCTAAGTCAAAACCGGCAACCCTTTTTGATGGGTTTATCATGATAATATAATTCTATTATAAAAAGTTCTATAATATCTGAAGATATTATAGAACTCCATATGATAATTATATCCATGATATGGGTAATCATAAGGGTTTTGATTTCACCATTTGACTGGACTTGCCCCCTTGTCTACATTTCAGTCAAAAAACACCAAATAAGAGACTTCACGGCTTATATGTTGCATTATATGGATGAACTTTTTGATTCGAAGTAGAACATTTAGTGTGTCTGTGCCCCCCCTTATAACTTTTGATCAGCTTTATTCACAGAGCCTTAAATTTCAAAGAGGATAGAAAGTTTTAGGCTTTCAAAACTTTTGTACTCAAAATTTTAGTTCCAGTCAGGGGCTATCAACATTTGTATTTTTTTACTCAAGAATTATTATTTACTCAAGAACCATGAAAGCTAGAATGCTGAAAAATTGTATAGGTAAATACAATATTTCAAACAAGTTTTTATGAAAAAGTTTCAGGGTTTCTCAAACTTTTTCAATTAAGAAAAATATTTTTTATGACAAATAAATGTGTTTAACTGCTTATATTTCTCTTTTTTTAAGTATCAAAGCAGAGGACACTCAGATAGGTGAACGTGAGGCATTCCACTTGTCTATCAGACCAGCATTGATCTTGGATCGAGGGAAGAAATTGAGTTTACTCACCCCAAGGACGCAGTCCTTTCCTCCTAAACCGTCTGCTAAGGGGGACGCTCAGCAGACCACCCCAATTGTGGTCGGCAGGAAGTATGAGCAGGTGACGTCCTCGGTTATGTTAACCCAGAGACATAAAGAAGAAAGAAAAAAACGGAAGAAGCACCCAATTTGTTCAAGTTCGTCGTGGACGGTGGCGTAGCAGATGGGAACCATCACAAATGGGTAAAATATAAATAAAAATTATAAAAGAGGGCGATAAATTAGATACTTTAATTTTCTATAAAAAGTAAATACATAATACACTAAATTCAATAAAAAAAAGAATTTAGTATTTATATGGCAGTATATACAATATCTAGGGGGACTCTAAATAGTTTGATACATAAAAAAGGATTGACCTCCACACTATACTATCTTGACATACATGAATTTCTCAGCTCTTCGTTCGAAGTACAATCAGCAAGATTATGGAATAGCCTTAGTCCGGATATTGCGTCGTCTAACTCACTTAGTATTTTCAAGAAAACACTAAAGAAGGAATATTTATCCTTGAACACCTGATCCCGATTTCCTCTCCTGTCCTTACCATATCCTTTTTCTTGCTATGAATTATATTTTTTTTTTTGTTTTAATAGTATTTAAGTGTTATACGTATTTTCTTTTACTCTTTTTTATTTGCTGTTGTACATACACAATGTTGTCATACTTTGTAATCTGGTTGGTTGGAAGAAATTGCCTAATGGCAATAAGCCCGCCAGTGTACAATTATATTTGTTTATATTATGTACAAAAAGATGTATAAATAAATAAATGTTTTGTATAGCAAACATATCTTAATACAGGGTGTCTCAAAATAATGTTTATATTTAGAGGATCGAAAAAATGTTTATTAATTATTAAGTACACAATTTGGGAATTTATTTCTTAAAAATAATATCGTCCAAATGTAGACCCTCGCATTCGCAGCACTCATTTAATTGAACAGTAAAATTACTTATGACGGCTCGGCAGGTGGACTCAGTGATGGCTACCATTTTGTGATGGATATTTTCTTACAAATGTGCCAGGGAAGTCGTAAACTTTAGATTTAAGATAACCCCATAGGAAAAAGTCCATAGGGGTTAGATCAGGACTGCGTGGAGGCCAATTTATGTCACCTCTCCTGGAGATCAATTTTCCTGGGAAAATTTCACAAACTCGTGGCAGAGATGTATCGGACGTGTGTGACGTTGCTCTGTCCTGCTGGAACCATTGCAGTTTTCCTTACATTTCAACACTTCCTAGATAACTATTCTCTAAATCTTAATGAACAGTTTTTTTCGACAAATAAATTCGAAAACAATTCACATCAGTCGTTATTCTCTATAGAAAAACGATGTGGTCTGCAAATCAAGTTGTCAAAAATCACGCGGAAAAAAGCCTCACTTCGATTCATACAAAATTTGCTAACTACAACATCTAGTATATTATATGAAAATCTATGAGAAGGACATATAGGATAAAGATAAGGGTTATCCAGATTGAGTTGGAACTAATATTCCGAGATATTTAAAATATGAGAAATTTGAAAAGCCACAAGTGATGTATGGCTGCAGAAATATGAAGCGCCAAATTCTCTCATTATAATATCATCTGCTTCTACTTCAGTCATCTCTTCACTACTGGACGTTGGCCTCTTCTAATTTTCTCCAATCATCTCATCTTTGGGTCTTTCGTACCATTCCACTTCTCTTGACGGGGACAATATCATCGGCCTATAGAATACCTTCATGTAGGCCTATTTCTCTTTTCATATCCCATGGTCTCATATAATAATGCACCCCATCTTATAAAATGAGCTTTTTTTATTTAATTTTTATCACAATGACACAAACAAGAAAACTACAGCTGTCAAACTGGTTGTAATCTGCTAGCCATATTCTAGGGCTAGCAGGTTACAACTTTACAGTGACGATAGGTACACTTATGATGATAGTTTCCACTCATACACATGATCAAACCAACCACACCCACATGATTTTTCAAGATGTTTGCCAATAATTATGATTCCCATATCACGTTGCACCTTATCTTAAAAAATGAGCATTGTTTTAGTGAATAAATAAAACTCCATATAGCGCTGCCATCAACACTTTTTTATTTTTTTTTTATATCACATTTTTATAAAAGTTATGATAGTAGATTTACAAAACTATACATTTAGAAAAAAAATAGTTATGTAGTTAGAAAAACAGGACTATCTTTGTTTTATATATTATATTTATAGGCATTTTTATCGCAATATGTAACTGTTATACATAGTGAAGTAGTGAAAAAACAAACATATTATTCAAACAAAAAACCTATGAAATGAGCAATTTGACATTTTCGGCAGACATTTCGATAAATTAAAACAGTATTATATGTAATTTACTTAATCAAGTTGTTGAATGTGAAATTACATAAGTTGTGTAAAAATCTTTAATATCGTCACCGACAAGTATTATTCACTGTATACTTGTTCCATTAAAAAAAATACACAAATATGCCTTAAATAAAGAAATTAAAGGTAAAATTAAATAAATCCAATGATCATTGATTTTTTTCAAATCAAAACAATATACACAATATAAACATTGTTAAAAATATAAAATTTGAAAATATTAACCAGTATGTAGTAAAATAGAATTTTTGAACATTAATTTTTTTACAGTATATTGAAGTAAATTTTTTCCTCAATTTGAAAATAAGTATAAACGAGTGAACATTTTTTTTATAACATTTTATAATTAGTAAGAATGTTAAGTGCAAGTAAACCTACTTTAAACGTTTCAAAATTATATTGATAATTAAAAAGGAATATATTTTAAATTACGTAAATTTAGATTGGTACTTTTCATACATACGCATATTGAAATTGACTCTTCACGTATCTACATTAATATATATAAATAACTATACCTTAAATCCTAGAGGAATTAAACAGAAAAAAGGTCAATTTTAAAACTAAATACGCTTTGAGAATATAGTATGTATAGATATTATTTGCTTGTTAATCACACTTGCATAATATTGTCAAATATTCTAACATTAGTTACAATAAAATAGAAAAAAAGATCTATATTCGACTACAACAATAATAAAATATCAATCTATACAATATAAAATAAAAAAAAATTACATTGGTTGAATAAATAAAAAAAATCCCATTTATTGAATACATCAATCATTATTATGAAACATTTCTCTCATAAACAAAATATGCCAGAGTTTTCATAGGATCTTGAGATTTTCTGTCTTTGGAAAACACCAAATCATTGTGGATTTGAAAATTGCCAGGTGACTGCAACTAGTTACTGAACACAAATATCTGCCATAATGTTCCCTTATTCACACATACAAGTCACTATATCCTAAAATGTTTTGTTGCAATTGAATTTATTAAGTCAGGACTTTTTTATGACATTTGGGGGTGGTTCTAAGAACCAGGTAAATGATATTTGCTTAAATCTTGTCATTTAATATACACTTTATTAAAAAAATCTTGTGTCAACCAGTTGAAGCATTTTTTTTATTTCATATTTTTAAGCATTCGGTCACCTAATTCTTAAACAAACATACTCACTTCCAAGATAGGTTTTATTAGGGAACTTAATAAACGACACAACTAGTAAACATTGAGCAAGCATATAAAGTGATCATGTTAAACAGTAATGCCATATTTTCAGTTTTTCAAATGGAAAAATGTATTTTTACTTCGTCTTTATAGAGATAAAATAAATTATGTATGTGATATACCTCATACATGAAATAAATTTAGCTTTTTTAACTCTAAAAAATTGATTTAATTGATTCTTTAGCATAAATTTTTAACAGGAAGCAGTAACTGTAAATATATAAAAAGGTCCCCTGGTCTAAATGTTTTTCAATTTGATTCAAATTAAACCAGTAAGTATAAAGGTAATATAAAGTACATTTATTTAGAAAATTAAAAAAAGAAAATGATAAAACACACTTGATAAGTTTATCACAAGTATTTAAAAATAGCACTAAAAAAAGGCGATTCATTTATCCATATTGCATCACAAATACAAGAATAAGTTTAAGTAGAAAAAGAATTGACATGAAAAATTTATTTTATTTGTATCCTTCTCGGGGTACTATTCAGTGTTTCACTTAAAAGTGCACATCATGGTAATGTTGGTACCTGCGAATAAAATGAATAATATTGCCATATTTCCAAATAAAGTTCCTCTAATCTAATAAATTTTAAAACAAAACAATCTGAGTTTAATATGACAGAAAATCTTATTAAATTCAGATTATATATTATTCTATAATAATGCTAACCTTGACGTATGCAAGTGAAACTTGGACATGGCATAAGTCGCACGAAAGCAGAATAAATGCAGTTGAAATGAGATCGCTAAGAAGAATCTGTAACAGAACGATGTGACAGGGTCAAAAATGCAGACATAAGGAAAGAATGTAGGATAAATAAAGATGTCATTCATAGAATGAAAGTAAACACATTGAGATGGTTTGGCCACATGGGGAGAATGAATGAGGAACGCCTGACGAAGAAAATATACATTGCGGACAGGAATGGAATGAGAGGTCGAGGCCACCCAAGGAAGGGATGGCACGTCCATGTGAACGGTATTTTGAAAGACGGAAATGTTAGAAGCGTGAACAACAGACGAACATGTATAAGACGATGTATGAATATCAACGAGGTGATGAATGTGTGTCAAGATAGAAATAAGTGGCATTCGGTTCTCTCAGCCTATCCCGTGAGGAACATGGCGTGATGGTATGTATGAATATCTTTTATAATTATTTTAAACAAAACAAAATTATTGTTTTGACGATCTGTACAGATTAATCAAAAATAACTTTTACAAATACAGTGAAACCTCTATCTATCGTTCCCCGAAAAATTGATTTAACTTTATCGATTATTATAGACTAAAGAACTCATTCGATTCTTTTCAAATTTTGCAAATATGTATATCTAATACTCGCTTAGACTCCATTAGATTTTGAAGGATATATGAACAGTGTTTCTTATTTTTTTTAACTGTTAAACATTTCAAAGTACCCCAAGCTCAGGAAGATTCAAATTTGTAATTTTTATTTTAAAATTGGTAAAAAGGCATTTTCATAATAAAATATTTAAATATAAAAATGTTGAAAATTTTCCATACAAAATTTGAACACTTTGTGGAGTGACTTGGTAGTGAGGAGCAGCGGCGACTCTATATAAAGTGCGTTGGATCAATTGCACTACCAATTTTAAATGATATATTGTAAAAAATAATATTTAAATATGTTTGAAAAATAATATTACGCTTTACTTTATTACTATTTAAAAAAAAAAAAAAAATTAGTAAACAATGTCCATATACTTTATATCTTCGCGATCGATATAATATTATGTAATCTACCGCAATACAAATATTATTTAGTACGGCGTGCGATATTAATAACGCACCGAGTTAAAATTGTCTATTGTATAGCGTATGTATGAACAGACAGAGATAGTCCCGTATTAGATGAGAAAGAGATACTCATTTTATTAGTTACCTTAAAAAATTATAGATGTTTCACTGTATTACAAAAGAAAAAACAAACCCTGATTGTAGGAAATATCGTGTTTTAACGTGATATTCCCTGCAATTAATACTACACCAAATTTAATCATACGAACTTAACCACAAAGTGCATTTTTAAATGAAACACACTTCTACACACTAAAATTAGTATGAGTATTTGATTGTTTTTTAAAACTAACCAGTTTTTCCAGCCCAGAGAAGCAAAAATTGCATGAGAAATAATTTTGAATAAATTTCTCCTCTGCTGGAGGTTGAATCGCACAGAAGCTTTCCAACTGGGCCACCCCGGTGATAATAATCAACATATATCATATTTTTCACTCAAACTTTGTCAAATATTAATTTAACACACACCCAAATAACAAGTTGCCATATTCTGGAGACTTATATTTATTGTCTCACAGATTCAGACTGAAAACACGATTAAAACTGTGTCTCCAACAGGAATCAAACCCGGGACCTTTCGTTCATAAGTCAAATATCTAACCAACTGAGCCATGATGGCCGAATAAATGTTGAAACGTGTTGATACTTTAATATAAATAATTTATCCAACTGTCGATTCGTTCATGAGAATTTAATTCTCTGAATGAATCGACATTATTAAGCCAAGATGCGTGAACGAAGGAACATTTTGTATGGTGTAGTGGACTTTTTGCATGCTAATAACAGCAACTAGAGGCCTCGCAGCATATATGTTCCCATACATGGATTTACTCAGAATTCGGAGTAGAACATTTTATGTGAGTTTTGTGTGTCTGTGTGTGTGTCTGTCTGTCCCCCCCCTTATAACTTTTGATCCGCTCAATTTACAGAGCCCAAATTTTCAGAATATATAAACAGTTATAGGCTTACAAAACTTTTATACTCAAAATTGTGAATTTTTGTTTCAGTCAGGGGTTATCAACTTTTGAAATTTTGGTTAATTTTTCCATATATCTCAGAAACCATAAAAGCTAGAACGCTGAAAATTGGTATAAACATAGACAAATACAAAATCTCAAATCAGTTTTTTCAAAAAAATTCCAGGGTTTCTCAAACATTTTTTATTAAGAAAAATATTTTTTTTTATGATAAATTTATGAGTTTAACTGCCTATATTTCCAATTTTTTTAAAAATATCGAAAAAAGCCGAAACACCCCAACTAGATAATTTAATTTTCTATAAAAAATATTTACATTGTATTAGCACATCCCAAATTTTTTTTAACAATTTTTATAAAAATTGAATTTAGTGACGACATTGCTTCATACAATTTGTATGGCAGTCGCTTATACACAATATGTAAGAAGACTTAATAGTTTGATAGGTACTTAATATCCAAACATACATACAGAACCATCATGCTGTTTTCATATTCCGGGTAGGAAAAGAGGACTGACCTCCATACTGTCCTATCTTGACATACATACCAACATGTGTTAAAATTTTCAATAATTTGGATTTATGGGTTTATAGTTTGATTTTTATTCTTCAACTATACATACTATCGCTATTGACAGTTGGATCTCATGTGTTACATGCAACTAGTATTGATAAAATTACTATTGACTGCATTAATCTGTTAATTATAAACAGACACAAACCAATTGATGATTTGTTATTTGTAAATGTAGAAAATTGTTCATAAAAGGCCACACTGTATCAAAAATTACTATGCATGTATTTAAGTCTAATCTATATTTCCATTAGCATAAATTGCTTCTGATGAGGTAAATATGTGATAAAATGGTGTTTTGTAACAGGTGATGTTTTTTACATTAATATTTTAGCGAAAAATACATTTATAAAATTTCAAAATGCAGCAACTTAACATGAAGAATCTTACTATATTAAAAACTACTGATAAATTTATACTATATTCTGGCTTATTGATTTATCACAATTTTTTTTAGAACTGTTAAATTTTTTAAGACATTTTGCATACTTGAAGCGTATTATACAGTTTGTTCAGAGATACACACTAGAAAACATTGATTTTTAACTAATTGGTTTAGTATTTTTATAGGTGGAAACAAACACAATATTAAAAAAGTGATTTTGATTTTTTTCAATACAATTATGAATAATAATAATTTATAAAGCGCCGTTTAGGATCACAGAAAAATTATTCGCAATATGGTTTCAGGTTTTGACAACAATCGAGTTAAATAAATTCATGTTGGTGCTCTTGATAATTTTGATCATAAAAAAATACATATACAAGTCACCTTATTGTTGAAGAAACTAAAATATTGCTTTATGAAATATGTATTATAAAAAAAAATTATATACAAATATTATTTATTCTTGAATAGTTTATAAATGAAAAATAATTGTAAATGCAATCAATACATACTAAGATAAATTAAACTGTTTAGTGCAACAAAAGCCTAACCCAGTTAAGGTTAGTTTTGAACATCTCAAACTTCATATTTCATAGTGCATCAAAGACGATAAAATTAAGTTGAGATTTTTTCAGCAGTTTTCAATCTGTCGATTGATGCCGCTTCCAAACTGTAGAATTCCATAATAATTATGATAAATATGAACACATATTATATTCTACAAAAAATTTATTCGACATCGAATAAATTTTTTGTAGAATATATGTGTTCATATTTATCATAATTATTGAGATTTTTTTTCATTGCAATTAATTCTATCAAATTACCAAAGGGTTGTTGTTGCTCTAAAAGTTTATTATAATTAGTGCTACACCTTGTATTTTTTTTTTTTTTGATCAATGTCAATTTCTTTTTCCTTGATTATCTCAGAACATATAATATATGCGGCTAAATGCTAAATAAATCTCAGAAAAAACCTTGAGGTGTTGATGCACTGAACAGCTCAATTTAGGTGAAAACAAAATACAGAAATAATTTATCAAAAACAATACATAACAAATAAACAAATTAAATTAGACATGCTGTTAATAAAAAAAAAATAATAATATAATCCTCAATACGGGATCCACAAACCAAGCTTTATGTGAAAAGATTAACTGGTATCATTGTGATGGGAGTCTATAATACATACCTACACTAATTAGTACTAAATAAATAAAATAATTAATTCGTTGTTTCTGCCTCTTTCTCTGAATCTTCTACCACTGAAGATTCCTTTATATCTGCCTCTACTGCAACATCATTTTCATCTTTCTTTTCTTCATCAAACACATTGACTTGGCTCTCTTCCAATCCAACATCCCTGATTGCTTCCTCTTTGACAATCTCAATTTTTTCGCATTCGACTTGAATGGATTCAATCACATCTTTGATGACAGAGTCACTCTCGTTGTTCTGGACACTTTCGTCGACGATCACGTCTGTTTGAAGTGCATCCGGTTCAACTTTGCTTGCTTCAGATTGTAAAGATACGTCGTCTTCTACTGCTGTCTGCAGTTCCTCATTGCTATGTTCATCTTTGGTTTCAATTATCACATCCGATACTTGGTGTTCCACACAGCTCACCGGTAAGCCCATCTCCTTGATCGATTCCTTAATAATGCTAATACTACTCGAGGAAAAGTTCTCGACATCCCTTTCACTAGGTTGCAAGTTCTCTTCTTCTGTCGTATCAGGCCTGTCCAAGATCAGCTTTTCACTAACTTCATTTGATAACTCCTCAGATAGCCTATCGTCTTTTTTCTCTTCAATGGGTTGTGTTACTTGCAACGGAGATTCAGCTGCCTCTGTCCTGGGAGGAATCGGTTCAGCAGACCCTTCTTTGGAAGATTTATCTGTCAAAGTTTCCCTCGCTGATTTATCATCAGGTTTTGAAGTCACATCTCCAGTTATCGAGGTTAAGCTTGATTCTGTAGGTTTTGAAACATCGCCTGAGAAAAACATAAACGTTATAAAAATATTCAAAAAAACAATACAAATAAAAAAAATTACAGGGACAATAATTTACGGAGAAACAAATGCCAACATACAAATTATTATGCACTTAAATTCACAAATGCACTTAAATTTAATTCACTATCAACAGCTGGAAATGCATCACAAGTTGCAGAACTGACAATAATAAAAAACAAAAATAACTAACCAGGTCTGCTGGGTCCCATTCTTGACTGGTGTCGAGGTACAAACATGTTGTCAACAATGTGATCTATATTGTCCTTTTGTGCTGCGGCCGCATCACTAAGCCTTCCCCTATAAAAATTATGAACAGACATATAAATGAATATGAAATAGAAATACTATTTATTATTAATTGTTGATCTCTGTGCCTCAGTTAAATTCCTGGAGTTTTTCGCTATGATATCATTCTGGATTAGTGGGACGGCTAATGTCAGACTGCAAACAGTAAGTAAGACTGATAATACCTTAAAGGATATTCAAAAACAATAGTGTGTTTACATAACTATCCCACATTATAAATTACAGACCAAATATAACAATAAATATACACAAACCGCGAAAAGGGCACGAAGGATTCCATTAAGCAATTATTTTATTGTTTCAAAATTATGTATGTATTTTTAGGAAAATATTGAATAGTATTATGAATACTCTGGTGTCAAAAAACAAATGCAGAATCAAATTTTAAATCAAAAATAAGAACTTTTAAATTATCTGTTGGTACTTGTTTATCAGTTTGATAATTTAATTTTTTCGCTGCTCAGATACAAAGGGATCTAGATGCTGTACTGACTTGGACCAAAGAGTGTTTGCTCCATCTTAATGCTGATAAATGCACAGTGCTACATTTGGGCAATACGAACCCAAAGATTGTATACACCCTAGATGGCATCCAACTTAAACCGGTCCAAGAGCAGAAGGATTTGGGTGTTATTATATCTCATAACTTAAAATGGGAGTCACACTTAATAGCAATGACCAAGAAAGCTAACAGTGTCATGTATCTCATTAAGAGAGCTTTCAGTTGTCTTCCACCTGCTCTACTTGTTAAATTATACAAGACGTATCTGAGACCAATTATTGAGTATGGTTTCAGATTTGGAATCCATATTTCGAGAAGGATATTCAGTTGGTGGAGAGAGTGCAGAGAAAATTTACGAAATCGGCTGCAGGTTTGAGTAATCTGTCCTATGAGGAAAGACTGGATGCCCTGAATTTGACAACCTTGGCTGACAGAAGGAGGAGAGGAGACCTGATAGAGACATACAAAATTCTGAATGATTACTATGACTGCCCGGTGCTTCATACTATGTTTCATCTGAACAGGAATACACATCTGAGAGGACATAATCTAAAATTAGACAAATGCAATTTCAGGACGAATCCAAAAAAGAATTTCCTGAGTAATAGAGTTGTGAATGATTGGAATGGACTTCCGCAGTGTCTGGTTGTTGCCGATAGTGTAAATGGTTTTGAAAATGGACTTGACAAAGTGTTGTGAAATTGTCATTGTCTGGGTACATCAGCTACAGCTGCCTGCCCAGGAACAAATAATAATAACTATAATAATGACATACATACATACATACCATCACACCATGTCCCTTTGGGGTAGGCAGAGAACCGAACGCCACATATTTCTATATTGACACACATTCATCGCCTCAACAACATTCATACATACATCGTCTAATACATGTCCGCCTTTTAGAATATTGTTCACATGGTTGTGCCATCTTTTTCTTGGGCGCCCCCGACCTCAACAACAATAACTACAAGATACTGTAACTCTTCCATACTTTCTGCTAACAGTACCTACTTTGTCATCTGCATACATCAGATCACGTCCTGTACAGTACTCAGTTATTATAATGACAAATTTCAATATTTCTCATGTAATAATAATAATTTGTATAGCGCCGTTTAATGATTCAGGATCATTCCAAGGGCGCTGATATAATGGTATTATGTTGCTCTACGAAACAAAGCTGTTTTCAGTCCTTTAGAGAAAGTGCTCTTACTTTTTGCACTACGGACACCTAGAGACAATTTATTCCACTTTATAGGACCACTCACACCTGTCATGTATTTGATGATTTTTACATGAAACTATATAATATATAATCTCCATAAAAAAATAATATTTACATCATTATTGCTGATTTCTCTGAATCAAATCATGTAAAAATTATGATGAAATTATGTGGGATAAGGAATGTGAAAAAATAGATGTTGCAAAAGGAAATTGTGAACAGAACAAATGGAAGATTTTCAATGATAAAAACGAGTGAGGAATTCAACTGACAAAGAAAATTTATAAGGCTGATAGAAATGGAACGAAAAATAGAGATAACTGCGAGAAAGGCACGATGATGAGAAAATAAGTAGTCAGAATGATTTAAAGTCAGGACAGGAAGAGACACGGGACCAGATAAACATCTTTGGTATCAATCTTGGAGATTGGTTGGCAGCAAATCAATGCATCTCTTCCTCCTCTCCCCTTGGTAATAAGCAGGGCCGGATAAATGCGATTTTACGCCCGTAGCAATGTATTTAAAAACCGCTCTCCCCCAAATTTTTTTGGAATTTTAAATGTTGAACAATTCTTGTTCCTGATTGTTCTATGATTTATCCGGCCCTGGTTTTAAGTGATTCCTTTCAACTGTATATGAAGTATAATTCATGTTGTGATACACCTGTTCCAGATACTCCCAGCGAGGATGCCCTCTGCAAGTCGATACCTCAACCATTCCTCTCAATATGGCCTATCTACTTTGTATGCCTTTTTAATATGGTGTTTGACAAGAGAAACATAGCATGATGGAATGTACATAAAATAAGGATTATTATTATTAATGTTTTTCTTACCTTCCCCTAGCAGGTGGTGGTACAATAGGTATAGCATTAGTCGGTCTTCGTGTCGGTGGTGCAGGGTTTGCACCCTTTTGTTCTTGCGGGCTGTAGAATGTTATTCCACTGGATTCTCGATACACAGAACGTCCAGTCTAAAAAATAGAAAAATATTTTATGAAACAACAAAAAAAAAATGCAACATCAAAAATCCTTTTCAAAAAAGCGACAATCAAAACTAAAAATATAATACAACAAAACGGCCAGTACTTAGTACATAGTTTGAGGTAGGGGTGGGGGTGTAATTGGTAAGTAAAAGTGAAACGGTAAAATGAAGGCGGTAAATATATCAAAAGGTGCACATTATTATTTTAGTAGTGGAGAGGACATAGGTATTTGAATATTTATCAAATTATCATTGTTTTTAAGATGTTTATTGATCTCTAATATTTCTAGAGCATCCAGTTCTGAGGATGATGGTGTAACGATCGAAAGCGCTCAGGCTAAAAATTATAACTCATTGTTTGTGGATTTTAACTGTGTTTATACTCATAGGCCCGGTATTACAGTCTCAGTTTAAGAGCTAAACTCAGGGGGGCAAAGGGGGTGCACGGTCGGCGGGTCTGTTGTCTGCTCACAAAACGGGGCGGGGAATGGTGGTCGTTGATCGTGCATCCTTATCCGATCCTCACCTCCTCGCGGTGCCCCCTGGTAATTTGACGGTCATATGGGACGTCACGTGTATCCTCATGCCTACGCGTGTGGACGCTTGGGGCGGCCCATGGGCCGTTAAAGCTAACGAGGACGGATGAAAAACCCAAGCTAAGGTCTGTCGTGCCGAGAGCTGAATGGCACTTGGGTTACATAGTGTCAGAAGCGACTCCTGGGGAAACCGGGCGAAATCCCCTTGTAATGCAGCCTTCTGCGTCTAAGAGGCTCTGGGCGCAGTGACGTATATTTCCTCAATACTCGTGGGAACTAAATGGATAAATTTAATAAAAATTCTTACGATAGTGAAGGAGAGAGCGAAGAAGACAGTATCACTGTCTTGCTGCAGGGTTGTTCAGAGGCCCTCAGCAGAACAGTGATAGATCAGTCGGAGGGGTGTGACTCCCCAATGACTGTAAACTCCGATGTGGAAACAGGGACTGAACTGGCCCAATCCACTAGGAATAATTCTCCATTATCTGATATAATGGAGTATGTGGATATCCCACAGATCCCATCAGTGGCGAGTACGTCTCAAACCCTGACGGAGGACTGTGAGGAATCCAATATTGGACAACACAGTGTAAAACGCTGTGGAGCATCCAGAAGAAGGCTTAAGAAGGCTCTGATAAGGGGTGGGATGTCTACAGACCCTGCTGACAAGCCCGCTACCGACATTCATCCTTCAGCTGTTAAAAGGCCAAGGCAGGATGACTCTATTGAGCATCCCAGTAAGAAGGACAAAGCTGAAGCAATGTCCTACCGAAAAGCCATCAGCCACAAAGTCGGAATCTGCTCTAAGACCGACTCAAAACTTACCGACAAGGAACTGACCACCCTTGAGGTAAGGCTAAACGAGGCCGTGTTTCAGGCAATGGATGCAAGGCAGTATGTTCCAAGATTCGAATCTTGTGTTCCCAAGATGGGCATACTAGCCATTACATGCATAGACCAAAGATCCAAGGAATGGATCGAGAAATTAGTTCCTATCTTACCCTGGAAGGGGGCGGAACTAAAGGTGATCCAAGGGCATGAACTGCCTAGGAACCACATAGCTGTGGCAACCATCCCAGGTAAAGCCTACCTAAAACCTCATATGGTATTAAGATTGCTAGAGAGCAATGAGGGAATCAACACCAGACACTGGAAGGTGTTAAACATCAATAAACTTGACTGGTGTTACAAAATGGCATTCTCAATTGATGAGGCATCAGCCAAAGCAATTGAGAGGGCTGGATACAGGCCTTATATGGGCATGACCAGGATATCCTTTATGATAAAGGAGCTGGGATCAAACAAGGAAAAGGGCCTTGCGACAAATGATGGATTAGCTGGGGCTGGACCTAGTTCAACTAATGCCGTCATTAAGGAAATTGGGCTGAATGCTGGAGACGTAGGCCCTGGCGAGGGGTCACGAAATCCTCATGTGGCAGCCTCTGAGATCGTGGTTGAGGCTGAGTCAACACCAGGCCTGGCCCGACCTGCTCTGGGTGGCTCTGGGGGTTTCGTGCCTGTCGCCGGGGCGTCAGTCGGAGTGAATCCTGCCAGTGGAAAGTCCATCGGTGTCACCAATGCTGGGACAACATCTGGCCCGACAGAGGTGATGCCGAGGACTGTGTCTGCCGGTGCTTCCAATGCTGGGACATCAGCTGGCCCGTCAAAGGTGGCACCGAGGGCAGTGTCCATTGATGGCGTCAATGCTGGGACATCGTCTGGCCCAGTAGGGACGGCATCGGGGACGGTTTCTGCCTTCGGTGGCGCCAATGCTGGGACAACATCTGGCCCGGCAGGGGAGGCACCGGGGACGACCGCTGGAGGGATTTTGGGGCCGGCACACTCGGCTCAAGTAGTAAGAGGTGCTAGAAGTGGCAAAAAGCTACCTAGAAAAACTTCATATCCCGCCGGAGGGTATACCTATGACGAAAACGGTAACCCAAAAGCGGTGAATAAATATCCATTGAAGAGCAGGGGCTCCCAATGGAAAGGGCCTAGAAGGCATTGAGGACCATGTTGATGGACACTCAATACTCATTAAATATAATAAAGGCAAATATAGTTACTGACAATACCAAAAAACGGAACTACAACAGTGGTGAAGGATACATAAACCCTAACACTGGAAAAAATATCAATGATAAGATAGGTATACTTCAAATAAACCTTCACCAGGCTCGAGCTGCTTCGGCTATTGCCAATAGAAGGTTGCAGAAAGAAAACCTAACAGCACTACTGGTACAGGAACCATGGACCATTAATAACAGAGTATGTGGTCTGGGCTCCATGGGAACAGTTATATCCTGTGACCATGAATCTAGACCCAGAGCATGTATAGTGATAAACAATAATACCAAATATATTGGCATTCCAGAATTTTGCAAAAGGGATCTCGTGGCTATAATGATCCCACAAAAAGCAGACAACAGAAAACTAATACTCTGTTCAGCATACTTTGCAGGTGATGAAGCATTACCGCTTACAATCCTTGAAGAAGTAATAAACTTCTCAAAGCAGAATGATGCGAGACTCATTGTTGGGTGTGATGCAAACGCGCATCATACAATATGGGGCAGCACAGACTGTAATCAAAGAGGGGAAAATCTTTTAGATTTCATCATCACACATAATCTAAACATTGTGAACAAAGGTAATGAACCTACATTCACTACCAAAGCAAGGTCTGAGGTTTTAGATCTCACCCTCTGCTCACAAAATATCAGTAATGAAGTAATGGACTGGCACGTATCGTCAGAAGAATCAGCTTCTGACCATAGACATTTAATGTTCCACATTAAAAGCCTGACAAAAACAACAATTCAATATAGAAATAAAAAATCTACTGATTGGATTGGGTTCAAAGACGACCTTAAGGGTGGTATTAGCCCAATAGAGTCGACAAGAAATCTAAGAAGAATAGATTTAATTACGGATGAACTTACGGAAAACCTAATTATGGCCTATGAACAGAATTGCCCAATTAAAACAAAAACTGAAAAAAGGGAAGTTCCCTGGTGGAACTCAAACCTTTCCACCCTTAGGGCAAAAACTAGGAAACTGTTCAATAGGGCTAAACACTATAGCCTGTGGGAAGAGTATAGAAAATCTCTAACAGAATACCATAAGGCTATAAGGAAAGCCAAAACGGAATCTTGGAAAAAGTTCTGCAGCACCATAAATGGTACTAAAGAAACAGCAAGGATTAATAAAATCCTTGCCAGGAGGAAGGAACCTGGTATAGGTCTCCTAATAAAAGAAGATGGTAATTATACTGCAACATGCAAGGAAACACTTGAGCTATTAGCTAAAACACATTTTCCTGGATGCGAAACGGTGAAGGAAACCATCACTAAGCCTCCAGGATGCGATAAACCAAGTTTAAATGACTGGAGATTAGCATCAAAAATCTTCAGGCCTAATCAAATCAAATGGGCTATCAACTCTTTTGAGCCTTATAAAAGCAGTGGAAATGATAACATATTCCCTGCTCTTCTACAGAACGGTATAGAAAAAATCATGCCGACACTGCTGAAAATATTCAGATCCAGTCTTGCATGGGGCTATGTTCCACAAAGCTGGAGAACAGTCAAAGTAACCTATATACCAAAACCAGGTAAAGAAAGTTATAAGACTCCAAAAGCTTATAGACCAATTAGTCTATCTTCATTCATGCTAAAAACTATGGAAAAGATTTTACATAGATACATAGTGAGCAATATAATAACATTGCATCCTATTCATCCAAAGCAACATGCTTACCAAGAGGGCAAATCTACTGAAACAGCTCTTATTGAAATCGTAGGAAATATAAGAAAATCCCTAGATAGCGGAGAAATTACTCTGTGTGCGTTCCTAGACATAGAAGGAGCATTTGATGCAGTACCAATAAGCGTACTAATTAGTGGACTAAGACAGAAACATGTAGACAATACTATAATAAAATGGATTGACAACATGTTATCCAATAGATACATCATAACTAATCTGGTGGATGAGACAACTAAGGCTAAAACAAACAGGGGGTGTCCGCAGGGTGGAGTCTTATCACCACTCCTGTGGACGCTGGCTGTGGATGGCCTAGTATGCACACTGAACGAATGTGGATATAATACACAAAGCTATGCAGATGATATAGTCATTACAATCAGAGGGAAAGAATGTGAAACAATCTCTGATCTGCTACAAAATGCACTAAAAATAGTTGAAAAATGGTGCAAAGATAATGGACTAACAGTTAATGCAAATAAAACAACTGTTGTACCTTTCACTAGGAAAAGGAAGCTGAATAAACTATCACCTCCAATATTCTTTGGAAAAAAACTGGACTTTTCCAATGAAGTAAAATATCTAGGTATAACATTGGATAGTAAATTAACATGGACACAACATGTAGAAAAAGTTGCTCAAAAAGCAATCAAAGCATTATGGACATGCCATAGACTCATAGGGAATAATTGGGGACTAAAACCCCAACAAGCTCTGTGGTCATACACTACAATAATAAGACCCATAGTATCTTATGCTGTAACAGTTTGGAATGACAAACTACAACAAAGAGGCTGTGTAGATAAACTTAAACGTTTACAAAGATTAGCCTGCTTGCTCATTACGGGAGCCTTACACACAACTCCCACCGCTTCTCTAGAGGCCATGATTAGTCTACCACCTCTCCATTTATACCTTGAAAAAATGGCAAAGGAAGGTATTATAAGACTAACAAGTGGAAATAAACTAAACACAAATTTAGAAATCCAAGCAAATCTAAACAAAATAGAATCTCAAGACAAATTACTTGCATTCCCAACAGATAAAATATTAACTGTTTACAACTTTGAAAAACCATACAAAGTAGAAATACAAACTAAAACTACAATAGCAGATGTTTGGTATCAGGAATCCAATGGTGCACTTATATGGTACACTGACGGATCCAAGAAAAAGAATGGTATAGGATCGGGTATATATGGGCAAGTGCCTAGGGTGAAGATCCACAAGCACTTGGGACAGTATGCAACGATCTTCCAGGCAGAAATATGTGCCATAACACTCTGTGCCTATGAAATCCTAAGAAGGAATTATAAGAACCACAGAATATACATTTACTCTGATAGTCAAGCTGCTCTTAAAGCTCTTGATTCCTACACAGTAACTTCATCAACAGTACTAGACTGCATTGAAGCGCTGAAGACTTTATCAGTAAACTATGGTAACAAAATCATACTAAGATGGGTACCTGGACACTCCAATTATAAAGGTAACGAGGAGGCTGATGCTCTGGCAAATAGGGGAGCGGACATAGCTACCTATGGGCCGGAGCCTCACTGTCTCCTAGCTAATAGTATTGTTAAATCAACACTTTACCAAAGAATGCTTAACAATGCCACTGAACTCTGGTTATCTACCCCAGGACAAAGACATTCAAAAGCACTCATTTCAGGATTCTCTTCAACACACTCTAAGCGGATCCTAACAATGAGCAGGAATAACCTTAGGATTCTTACTAGAATCTTAACTGGTCACTGTAGACTCAATAAACATCTATGCACGATGAATTTATCGGAAATGTACCTATGCAGGTTCTGCATGGATGAACATGAAACACCGATGCATCTACTTACAGAATGTGGCCCACTAATGCAAACAAGAGTAAAGAAAATAGGTTTGCATATTGCTGATCAAAAGCAAATCAGAGACACCGATCCACAAAGGATTTTACAGTTCTTCCAGGAGATAGGACTATGGAATGACATCTAGCAGGCAAAGTATCACAATGGACTACTATTGAGTCGACGTGAGAAGGTCTCTAGATGGGTTATAAAAAAAAAAAAAAAAGAGCTAAACTCAAGTTCAAGCAAAATATAGCGTATTATAGTGTCCGTTTAGGCTTAATCTTCCCTCAAACACGTCACTAAAACGACAAATATTTAACTCAACGTTTCTGGCGGATTAAGTACTTAACGGTGAGTCAACCGTCATTTGCTAGGCAACACGTGTAGTTTCAGTTTCTCTCACTAGAGGCGTTAGGCAACGAGTGTAGTTTCAGTGTTCTATCACTAGAGGCGTTAGTTGTATCGACGGTGGCGCCACACAACAAAACAAACTGACAGCCATATTGAAACGAACATGGGCATTTAAAAGCATTATTTTAGTGAAAAAAATTAAATTTACCATGTTGGATAATAAAATAATAGTATTTCAAGTCATGGCGTCCCGTTTTGTAGTTCGTATTATTTTTAGGTTATTTAAAATTTGACAGATAATAACCACAGAAAAAGTAAAATATGTCTATAATTGAAGATTTAGTAACTGACATCATATTGCACTGTAATACGGAAATGGATTCAATCTCCCCTTAACATCAATCTTGAGTTTAACAAACTCAATGAGTTGAGGGCTGACTGTAATACCGGGCCATAATCATTACACTTTGTTTTATTGCAAAAAGCCAGTTCCAGGCATCCACCACTATGTTACTTAAGAAGTGTTTATGTGGATTCTGAGCCAACACACTTCTATTCAACTTCAAGCTATGGCCATGCAATTGCTCATTTTGATTGTGAGTGTATATATGGGGCAGTGCAGGTCAGTCGTAATGATTGTTAAACACTTTGAATGTCTCAATGAGATCGCCCCTCATTCTTTAAGTGTTGTTAGTCCCAAGACTTCGTGCCGCTCCTCATATGCCAAATGCTATTTTATTTTATTTTATTTTATACAAAGTATACAAACAATAACTGGACAAAATATACAGGTGATACAAATATAAAAAAAAAATTAGCATGCCCAGCATCACTTACATGTATACATTAATACCATTTATATATTTATGTAGTGTAGGAGAAAAAAAGAAAACAGTAAATAATCAGATATGTGATATGTGAGTGGGGAGTGTGTGTGTGTGTGAGTATGTGTATGTGTGGGTGTGTGTGGGAGTGTATGAGGATGTGTGTGAACCTTTATGTGATGAACCCAACTTATCAGCATGAGTATCTAGGATTATATTAGAGTACTTAACAATCTATTCTTTACCATAATCAATGGGGAGTTAAAAAGGTCTGCATCACTAATGTTGGAGTTATAAAAATGGGAAGTGCGGTATATGAAAGAATTCTGTCTGGCATTAGTGTTACAAATGGGGAGGTAAAGTAGGTCAGTCAGTCTAGTCGGTCTTGTTGGCACTCTCAGAGTCAAGCGTTCTAGCAGATCAGGGCAGTCAACCGTTGAGTTTGCAATTTTGAATAAAAATATAACATCTGCTATAGTTCTGCGGCTCTCGAGTGATGTAATTTTGTAATGCTTTAAGGAATCAGAGTAACTAATGTGGTCTCTGTGCGCACGAAAGTCAAGATATCTGAGAAATTTCTTTTGCAGCCTTTCAACTCTGATCTTGTATATGGCATATGAGGGAGACCAGACTTGAGATGCATATTCAACAATGCTACGAACATATGCGAAGTACAGAGTTTTAAAGGTAGAGATATTATTAAATTGTCTGCACAAACGGAGAACATATCCCAGCATTTTGGATGCTTTGGAGGTGATATTATCTATGTGCTTGTCCAGGAGTAATTTACCATCCAACTTGATGCCTAGGTCTTTTATTTCAGTGGTTATAGTAATAGGATGGTTGTTAAGTTTATAAGTATAATTAACAATATTCCGGTTTCTGGTGAACCGGATAGCAAAGCATTTATCAGTATTGATCTTCAGGTTATGGTGTTTACAATATAGGTCAAGGCGATTTAGATCATTTAGATCTATGTCATATTATGTTATTGTTTCATGTAATGATTTTTACCGTAGATAATGTTATTATTTTTTTCTCAATTTACACTGTAGGATTTACGTTTCTTCATATGTTAAGTGTTCTTGCATTACTAAGTTCTGTAGCCTTACTCTTGAAACTTGAATCCAATACCAACTGCAAATTTTCATTAAGAACTTACTTACCTGTAGCCTGCATACATTTAAATAATCGACTATTACTATTAACCTTTTTAAGACGAGCGTCATGTATAGATGCCCACCGAGTGCGTGCCTAAACGCCGAGTGTCATCTATACATGCCCTCATGGCTATACACAATTGTGAACCTTCATATCTCCGTAAATTCATACTTAATTGAGATGAAAATTGCCGACCGCCGTGGCAGTTGGTAAGCCATTCGGTTTCTGTGCGGGCGTCCTGGGTTCGATTCCCAGCAGAGGAGAAATTTATTTAAATTCGTTTCTCACGCAAACATTGCTTCTTTGGGCTGGAAACACTGGTTAGTTGGAAGAAATTGCCATACGGCAATAAACTCGCCACTTGCGCAGGGTGCAAGGAAGTGTTTATTATTATTATTAAAATTGCATGAATATTACTCCCATATATTTGACTTCAAGACATCTGTCGGTGAATCAACAAAACAATATTGTTAAATTATTTAAAAAAATTAAAAACTCTAAACACTGAAATTCATCGATCATCGCCGGCGATATTCACACTCTCCCGCGCTTTGTAAGGATGTAATACGCATGCGCGTAGGAGAGAGGGATACTGCGTCAGTTCATTTTGTTGTTTCGCACTCAACATTTTGCTTTGAATTCGATCCATACCAATACACAATCGGCGCATATTCCTTATCTACATCAAATGCCGGAAGGATCACGTGACATATCGAAGACGCCATGTACTTTTTTGTATGGAGATAAATACGATAACATTATTCTTCATTTATCTTATGTTTATATTATGAAGTGTTCAATTTCATTGAGTTTATGTGATCTTTTGTTTATCTTTGATCTTTTTATCATATATCTACATCGTTAGATTTTTTTTTTACCGTTATTATATTCAATTAAAACGAGATTGAAAAAAAAACTGTGTGCGACGCGAAATACTGTCCGTCCGCAGGGAATGCAAGTACTTGTACCTACTCGTCTTGATTGGATTAAAATATACCCACCTACAGCATTATTTTCCATTACAAAGGTAGGTTCTTAGCGAATCGGATTGGATTTGCAGTGGAGAATAAGGCCACTGGAATTTATTTAACTATTTTTATATTTTTTTAGGTCATTAAACTGAATAAATTTAATTTTATTTGTAGCTTCTCGGACAGCTGACAAGTACTATGTCAAATAATTATTTAACACGCACCCAATAACAAGTTGCCACATTCTGGAGACTTACGATATTAATCGGCTCACAGACCCAGACTGAAAACACAATTAAAAACTGTGTCTCCACTGGGAATCGAATCCGGAACCTTTGGATCAGCAGTCAGATACCTAACCAACTGAACCACAAAGGACGACTTGTTTGTTGTAGTTAGTAATTTTGTTAATAGGTTTTCTAATGAAATAATACTCACATGGGCGGCGTACGGTGGTGTGGTCTGGTGATGATAAGGCATTGGAGGAGGAGGTGCAGCATATCCTTGCTGAGGTTGGTACACTTGAGGAGGTAACGTGTGACTGTACATAGGACTGTTGCTATTCTGTGAACGAAAAATAAACCAATTACAATAAACCAGTGCATACCACAATCGCTTAGATGGAATACTCTATGGGGTAAAGATAATGTACCTACATAAAATCTAAAACATAGGCGGGAAGTCTATATTATTTATTGCATAAATCAATATTTATTCATATTGCATAACCCAATATTTATTGCATAAATCATTTTGATATTAGTAGGTACAAAAACTCCCAATCTTCGATTAGGATGATAATAATTAGAACAAATTCCTTCCGTTGACACAAATGACCTAATGAATATGTAAGGGATGAGGGCATTTTGGTACCCATGTCCAATCAATATGGGTCATATATCATTGGATAGCTCTTTTCGAGTGAACAAACAAATACTACGATGACAAACCTGTATGAGTTGTCCCTTTTGAAATACACTCTATAGAAGATACTGGATTTTACAAAAGTATTCATTAAAAATAAATAACTTTCAGGGCAGGATTACTCTGATTGGACAGTGGATCGGGACTAGCGCCACAGTTATTCTTATTCTACACAAAAATACCTTTCTAACGATGATCATTCATTTCGATTAGTGCCGGAATCAAGTTCCATACATTTGTGCATATTTTACATACTTGCTTGAATGCTATGTAATAAATAATGGAAACACCTTTAAAATTACCAATGAAACATGAGAATTATTTTTGATTATACACATACTATCACGCCATGTCTCTAATGGGGCATACATTCATGGCATCCTTTACATTCATGCATCGTCTTATACATGCATGCTCGTTGAATATTCAAGTTTTTTATGATTTCTTCTTGAAAAATATCATTTACATGGTCATGTCATTCTTTTCTGGGGCGGCCTCTACTATTCACTTCATCTCTTACACCCCTATTAATTTTTTGTCAGTTGTTCATTCATTCAATGTGCCCAAACCACCTCAGGGCATTTTTGATTACACATTATGTAAAATAGAGCTTTAATTATTTATTTAAATTTTTACCTGAATATATTGCGTCTGTGGTAACATTGGTTGAGCCGGGTAACTCTGTGTTGCAACCAAACCTCCTTTAAAAAACAGATACAAAAAATTTGTTAGAAACTGTTAACTATCGAATATGTTTGTTTTTGTAGGTTAGAAAATGTGCTAAAGAAGGTATTGGAGAGACCATGTGGAAAGATTGGACTCCCAGAGACTACCACACCTTGCCTTGTATGAAAAACCAAAGGGAAGAAGGATGCTTGAAATACCCATAAAAACTGAAAAGACAGATGCTTTAAATACCCTCAAAAAGTGAAAAGACAGATGCTTGAAATACCCCCAAAAGGTGGAAAGACAGCTGGGTTTCCAAATCACAAGATGCGACAACCTCTGCACAAACAGGCTCTCGTGGCCTTCAACCAGTATAAGAAAATGTGTTTTTATTCCATATTTTAAAGTTCTGAAAGTAAACCCACACACAGGCCATGCCTTTGTGGAAAATTTGGTTTTTATATTACTTTGCATTGTAGACCTCGTCAAACTAAAGTTTGCGGGTGAAGTAACATCCCTCTGCTAAAATTAGCAAAAACTAATTTTAGCAGAGGGATGTACTCTGATTTAAATCAACCAATAAGATTACTTGACATTCTATGTTTGTGTCGCGAGTTGAATGCTACTTTGTCCCAGACCTTTCCAACAAAAACTAAACTGAGTGTTTCGGTTGTGGTAATATAAACAAATTGTACTATTTATTTACGATTCGGTGTTTATATAAATGTTTTTGTCGTGAGTGGAATGGTACTATTGTGTTTATATCATTTTTACTATTTACTAATGATAAGTGTTTATATAAATAATTGCACTGTTCATTTTAGATTTAAGTGCAAATATAAATTATTGTATTAAAGTCTTAATATAATTTTTTGTACTGTTTATTTACGATTAACACATTAGCGTAAATGGTACTATTGTGTTTATATCATTTTTACTATTTACTAATGATAAGTGTTTATATAAATAATTGCACTGTTCATTTTAGATTTAAGTGCAAATATAAATTATTGTATTAAAGTCTTAAAATAATTTTTGTACTGTTTATTTACGATTAACACATTAGCGTAAATGGTCGTGAGTATTGAGATTTTGTAATTACAAATTCTATAACGCGACCTAGATTTTCTGATTGTTATTTTCAATTGTGTAAAACAATTTAATTATTATGTTTTTGTGAAATACAACTTTCTAAGCGGAGACATTCTATTTTAATCTTACTTTATAAAAATATATTATTAACCGCATCAAAAGCTTTCTCAATTATCTATAAAACATAAGATGACTTTCGATTTTTCACATTGTGGTTGACTTTCAGCTTTGGGATGTTTGAGGAATTAGTCGAATCACAAACTTCGGCGATCTGGATGGGTGGTGCTAGAGCGGTTAGTCCGCTGGGTAAGTAATCCAGTGGTCACGAGTTTGTATCCTGCCACGACCAATTTTGTTCACCTATAGTACAAGCATTTATGCTTAGTTTAGAGAATGTATGAGGATTTATATGTACTTACTTGTTTCAAGGACATATTCATTTAAAAAAAAAATATGAAATAAAATAATAAAGAAGTATCAAAAGATTAACCTTGTATATGTGGTGGTGGTGCTTGCATTGTGTGCATTGGTATTTGTTGATGAGACCTCTGGACCTGTCTTATTGGGATTGTTCCAACGTTGGGTCCTGTACTCTGCCTAGGCATCTGAGTCTGAAGAGGAGGGCTCACTTGGTGAATCCCCGAACTCGCCTGATGAATCGGGGGATTAGCTTGGTGGATGGGCTGTGTCGGCTGATGTATCTGTTGGGTCTGCTGATGTATTGTAGGGCTGGCTTGGTGAATTTGGGGACTGGCTTGGTGAATTTGTGGAGTTGCTTGGTGAATTTGGGGATTGGGCTGATGGATTTGAGGGCTGGGTTGATGCATCTGAGGACTTGGTTGGAGGATTTGTGGACTAGCTTGATGGATTTGAGGAGTGGGTTGATGGATTTGAGGAGTGGGTTGATGGATTTGAGGAGTGGGTTGATGGATTTGAGGAGTGGGTTGATGTATTTGAGGAGTGGGTTGGTGCATTGTGGGGCTAGATTGATGAAGGGGTGCGGTGGACTGTAGCATAGGTGCGGGTGACTGGTGTATATTAGAATTGGCTTGGTGGATGGGTGGATTTGGCTGCATTATTTGTGGATTTGCTTGTAATAATGTGGAAGACTGATGCATCTGTTGCATGGGAGGTGTTATCTGATGCAACTGTTGACTAGCTTGGTGTAAGGCCTGACTGGAAGGATGCATTTGTTGGGTTGTTTGAATCATAGTAGCAGGGTTGCTCTGAAGCATTGCTTGATTTGACTGGTGCATGGCTGCAGCAGTCTGGGGGTGCATAGAAGAGGTGGTTTGGTGAAGGTTTGGGCTGGACTGATGCATCTGAACAGTACTGGCTTGATGCAACGGTGGAGGAGTCTGCTGATGTAGCTGTTGATGTTGGATCTGCTGCGATTGCAATATTTGCTGTGCTTGATTTTGTGACTGTAAAATTTGTTGTTGTTGGCTCTGCGACTGCAAAAGTTGTTGTTGAGTTTGTGATTGTAAGAGCTGCTGTTGCTGGGTTTGAGATTGCAATAACTGCTGTTGTTGAGATTGTGACTGCAAGAGTTGTTGCTGTTGAGTTTGTGACTGCATAATTTGCTGCTGTTGAGTTTGCGATTGCAAGAGCTGCTGTTGTGACTGTGATTGCAACAGTTGCTGTTGCTGGGATTGTGATTGCAATAATTGCTGTTGAGTTGGAAGTGGCAGTAATGGGGGAGGTGTTTGTCTTTGTGGCAACACAGAAAGAGCAGCACTTTGAGGATAAACACTCGGTTGAGTCTGTTGGGGAGAAGCTGGTTGGTAATCTGGAAAAAAATGCATGTAGTTAGAACATATAGTACACGATCAAAATTTGTTTGTGTAGTTGGATGCGTATTTCTTTAAAAATAAATACTTGTACAGCAGAATCAAGTTACCATTTGTGATACATTGTACAGGTTGATACTGTTCAGGCATAGGTCGCTGTCTGATACTGGAGTATCTTTTTCCTCTGGCGGAACTGGAAGTATCAGCAGGTTGTGCACCACTTGATGTTTCTTGCACTGATCGATTACGGAGAGGTGGTGGACTGGAACGTGATACAACTGGAGCGGGGGCAGAGGTAGACTGTATCTGTCCATGGTGAGAATTCGCTTGAAGACGTGGCGAGACAAGCGACTGAAAGAATGTAAAATTGTTGTACTGATTAATAATGAATCTTATAATGTCAAATAATAGTGGGGAAAATTAAATACAGAAAGAATACTTTGTATAGAATTATTAGATTTAAATCGGATCCAGAATCAACCATTATAAACATAATTGGTTTTTGTATTACTCTAGATATCCTAAATTTTGTCTGATAGCAAAAACTGAATTACTAATTAGTATATATATTGTTTTATAATCAATAAGTTATAGGATAAATAATATAGAAGTATAATTACCTGATTGGGTTTTCTGTTTGAGGGTTTCTTTTCTTGTGACCCTCCCAAGGAAGCACTGGGTAATCCTGTAGATGGAGGAACTGTTACAGTTCTTTGTGGAGGATTCAAGGTTTCCTTCCTACAAGCAACAAGTCAAACTTATCATATCAAAATAGAAAAATATGTATTTATTAATGTATGAAAGTTACAAATCGATTTTGTCAGCCTCTTCCTTTAGGAAATTCCTTTCTGGAGAAGTAAACTCACACATTTAATTCAGTAAATTACACAGACTCGGAAACACCAAAAATCTAAATTTGATTCTTCTGGTTAAAATCTAATATTTAAGTGATAATCTAACAAACATTTGAAAAACATACTGAGAATTTAGAACTGCTTCCGCCTTATTTTCTATATATGGTCTTCTCAATGGAGCTGTTAGTACAGCTGCTACCCTCCCAGAACCCGGTTGCCCTGATCTGCTCTTAGCATTAGAAAATGCTTTGTCACCATACGGCTTAGGAGTGTTATTTCCACCATGCTGATCTCCCGACACATTAGTGTTGTGCTGTTGCTGTTGAGGGGTGGTCGTTGTAGAAGTTGTGTTGGCGTTTCTGTCCACATCAGGCCGCTTCGGCGATACCAAAGACAGTTCAATTTTCTTTGGTGTTGTGTCAGTGGTGGTGCCATTGCGGCGTCTGTCCATTTTGTTGTTTCTACAACAGTCAATTTATTTCTTCATATAATAATTAGTTCGTGATTTTCTTTCAATACATTGTAAATGAATTATAATTTCGATAATCCCTTCGGTTGAATGAAAACTATTTTTGATCAAAACTAGTGCTACATAGTAAATTAAGACCCATTATCATATGATTATGGTTCTCTACACAACCAGATATGAATAAGATATATAAGTATGAGATATGCACATTGATTAATATATAATATTTTCATTTAAAATATATATAGGCATTTCGGAATTTGCAACAAAAGTTGATCAATTTATGTTAATCTCAATAATCGTTAAACCAAATAAAACCGAGGTCTGCTGAATCATGTTGGCATAACATATTAAACTAATTTGTTCCGGAACATATTGTAAGGAGTGGCAGAGGATAGAGGAAATAAGATTTTAAATCTAAACAATCTATAACTAAGCCATGTTTAAATTAGCTGGCACAAGCATTTACACAAAATTTGAATATGTAATGCATTAATTAGAATTTAATAAAAATTGTTTTCAAATCAGTTTCTGAATGTCATTAATTAATGACATTCAGAAACTGAAACTGACCACAGTTATATGCTAAAAACATTTGCATTTATATTTATTCACACCTCAATAACTTCCAATCGACTCAAAATACACGTCAGACTAAACAAGCAAATATACAGATACCGAGGACCAAGTCGACTTATGGACAAAGAAATTTTCATTTCCTTGGAGTAAAAATTTTCAATTTGTTTCCAATTGAATTGAAGAAAAAACTAAATAGCTTTATATGTGGATTAAAAAAGTTGGTAAAAAAAAGACGACAGTGATAAATAAACTACTTTACGTTAACTTGCAATGACATGCACGCACACCTAAACCATATACTTATATAATTATAAGCTGCTTCAGAACAGGTTTTTAACCTAGTGAAGCAGTTTACGTTCCACATCTAGTTCTTAAGTATCTTTTATGTAAAAAAAAAATTGTACTGTTAAACTTTGATGTGTATATATATATTATTTCATATGTTACAAAATGAAAAAATAAAAAAAATGTTGTATTATAATGAAGACATATTGTGGTGACTATTGAAAGCCTTATAAAATACCAGAAATTAAACAAGAAAAAAAACTAACCTCTCATTGGCTCCCTGTAAAGTAGGAAATTCTTCTCCATTGGTGACTTGAGGAGCACGGGGTGTGCGTACCCCTGGACTAGGTTTTGTGCTGTAAGCTTGTTCATCTTCCCAGTTTCGAGTGTACTTATTTGGGCCCCGCCTGAAACACAAATTGTGTTTTTTTTTTATTTAAACTGTTCAAATAAATCAAAAGCGTAACTGAGTGAACATTATGTAGTTTTATTTTTAAATTACCCATATTTTCTTCGTCTAAAAGCTCTAGGAGGTCCTTCCTCAGCTCGAATATCATATCCATAAATGGCCATCAATTCTTCGCTGCTTTTTGGGGCCTGAAAATATTGCAGTAGAATCATTACATAACAATAAACAAAAAAATGCATAGTATATACGCTTGTAAATGTATTAGTAGAATCGTGGTTGCTGATTGGTTTACACCATTTGGTGTCCTTAACAACAAACATCAACAAACCCGACAGTACATATCTATCTCTCGAAGTGCGCGCACGTTTGATTTTTTATGGTGACCATGTGTTGTAAATTATGAATTGTTTTCATTGATGATTTTTTATTTCTAACTTATGTATTTTATTTTTAGTTAAATATCGATAGGTATATAATTATTATTATAAATTTTTTAACAGATTTTTAATTATCTCAATAGAGACGAAGTTGGAATATTTACTGTAGGAGAACCGGGAAATCAAGGCACCTACAGGGTTTACGACCTGTCATCGGCTGGTTTACGTGATCACTATGCGCTTGCGTAACGTTCACCAATTATGCCTTTTTAATGAGATCCCTATCAATTCCAAAAAATCCAATGTTTGCGCATATGCAATAATAAAAATATTCTATTATAATAAACATGTGTTATCACCATCTTAGTATAGAATAAGTGTCCATTATTTATTTGTATTAGTTACATAGTTATATATTATTTATGTATGTGTGTTTGCCTCAATGAACTATTATGTAAATATATTGTATAATATAATTTATTATTTTGTAAAATAATATGTAACTGTTTATTATTATAAGGATTAATTACTTCAAAGTATCAAATAAATATTTTGTTTAAATATTACTTTCCCAGGAGATGCCCGTTAACATTTGCAGAAAATACCTAATAATGTAGACCCATTAAAGCCACATGGTACCGGGGGTAAGTATAGGTATGAGTAGATTTGAAGGTTTTGAAGAATTATGCATGTGCAAGTTACAATCGTTTTATATCATGAAATGATAAAAAAATCCCATAATATTTTTTTTCTTTTACACCATGGTCACCTTATGAGCTTTGGCACTTTTAAAAAAATCAGACTTTAAAGTGCATTATTCTTCATTTTATATTTTATTAACGATGCAATTTTCGATGCATATTTAATAAATTCTAAAGAATAAAAACAAAATTACTTTCACCATGAGCACATTTTAATATTCATAGATACTGAGTCAAAATGTATTTTTAATACATGTAATTAGGCGTTACTACATATAACAAAAACATCACAAAGTATACAATATAGTGTTGACATTTATAAAACAATCTACCAATGGATGATTGCACTTGCAATTTTTTTACAAAAAAAAGTGAACCATATTATTGCGTCATAAAATTGAGACTATTTAAAAAAAACATTTTGACATTGAATCATGAGAGAAAAAATCGAATCCAGGGGGGCAGGTCCCATCTAACAGTGGAATCAAAACCCTCACTATTACCCATATCAAGGATATAATTATCATATGGAGTTCTATAATATCTTAATAATTTAGAGATCTCCATAAGATAATTGTATCCATGATAAGGGTTACCATAAGGGTTTTGATACTACTGTTTGACGGGACTTGCTCCCCTTGTATGATATCTTTTTGTAAGTACAACAGTATCTAATTGGTTCATATTTTGCAATATTGAAAGAGGTACCAAAATATTTTAGAAATAATATTTTATTTTTGAAATTATGTGGATAGGTAACCCTAAAAACAATGGTATGTATTAAGGCCTCACAGAATCTCAAATGTGATTAGATGTATTGGCATTTCCTTATTTACTCAGCTAATACTGACATCATCATCTTGAAACTTTAGACATTGATAAATGATAGTATTGTGTACAATGTTTGAAATTCTCTCATCTTATATTAATTATCTCGTTGAACAAAGGTACCCCTGAAATTTGCGGGATTTCATCGTTATCGAAATTGGTCATGGCAGGATTCGAGCTCACGACCACTGGATAACTATTACTGGATTAGCGCGCTAGCTACTCTGCCATCACCCATCTATGTCCATAACAATGTAACACATTAGTCAATCTTGAAGTATTTTCAATGTAGATTTGATGATATCAATAATAGACAGACAACTGTCACTTCCATGCATTGCGTTATCTTTTCTTTTCTATTATCGCTAAATTCGACACTCTGACTAGGCACCCTGTTCAGAAAACAACCTTTCACTATATAAATTGTTGATGAAATTAGATTATGTAGTCTTTCAGTAAATATACATACAAACCTGGTCATTTTCGTTATATTTATCGTGCGTCCACTTATCGGTGGCACTAGCTCTACTTTGTCTCTGTTTGCGTTGCTCACTGCCAGGTCCAGGAGTGACACCGCCCACTCCAGTCTCAACTCCGGGAGTTCCTACGTCTCCAGCACCACCTGAACTCGGTCCATGATTACCGGATCCACGACTGACCACGCTCCCTTCACCAGTGACACTGCCCTCCTCATCACTGTCACAAACATAAAATGATAAATCTATTATAATTATATCAGCTGAGCTAAACTAACTTAGCTTAGCTTTTGGTCTGCAACCGGCTTTAAGGTTAACGTCCACATCATCGTAGCATATAGATTGGACGCAGAGCATCAGACGCATTTTAGTATTCTTTACATAGATATTGATTTGTGCGCACCGGTTCGTCAGCAATACTGACGTTGCTAGGAGACAAAAATCTGATCCGTACCCTGCGCCTATGTGGACGCTAACCTATTAACATCATATTGATGTGTAACTAACAAACTCTTCACAAAGAAAATTATATCTGAAGAATATGATTGTAACATATGACATTTGGGGAATAAGTTAGAGTTGGCTGCAGCCCCATCGTAAGATTCTGGACAAAAAATTGGTCAATTGTTACCTATAGAAGAGCAGGGCAAAGCCTTAATGCCTCGCTCGACGGTGAAAGTTCAACTACAGAATCATTTATTTATTAAACTTCATGTACAAAACTGTGTACAATGGCGGGTTTACTGCCACAAGGCAATTTCTTCAATCCAGCCAAAGCAACATGAGGCCATAGATAGTATATTGGTAGGTACATTAAATTTATAACAAACGGAAAGAAACACGCTACATTATTAAGAGTAAATTCACAGCAACAAAGGAAGGAAGGAAATAGAGGTAGAGGGAGGGGAGGGAGGATGGATATGGGGACAGGTAAAACAACTTTAGTTTCTTTTTAAAAAGTTGAATTGACTAAGACGTCGTAGTATCATTACTTAAAGTGTAATGATATTACAACAATATAATATGATACTAAATCATCATATTCTGGTGTGGAAATTCTCAAATCCGAGAGGAGGGTAGGGATAAACCAAGCATCAGATGTGGTGAATGCTCATTTTTGAATCGCCAACACAAGAACAAAGGGGTAGAGGGAAGCCTCTTGCCATGTGCTTGTCAGTACATGATCCAAGTCTGATTAGCGGAGGACCCGCTACGAATTGTCGGTACTTGATCCAAGCTTTGATTAGGTGGGCCCCCACAATCAAGGTTGGCCTCTTAGCGGTAATGGTATGAAATATGCATGATATTAGTTCCATGTGTCGTCCAACGAGCAGCAGCTCCGGGGATGAACAAAGCTTGAAGCTCTAAAACGTTCCCGATGGAGTGGGGTAGGTGACTGTGAAATTCCTCTCAATGTAACATATGACAAGAAAATATGGGCAGGAAATAAAACAAATGTTATTTATTACCCAGGAGCAGTGCGGTCATCGTGTTCATAGAATGTACCCCTCTTTGGGATGTATTGAGGATTTCTTCGATCTTCGTCATCATCGACCCTTTCATTCTTCTGCGATCCTGGTGCTGCCTGAAACAAAATATATCATTTAACATTAAAAAAAAACTTTTCATCTAATTTAAACTCTATTGAATGATAACAAATATTCCCAGACGCAGAACAGTTTTAATGAAATACCATTAATTTCTCACTTCCAAAATAGCAATTGGATTTACAACCCGATTAAAAAGATTTTTAATCTTTTTTTTTAGAACAAAACAAAATTTACATTAAATTTTGAAAATAGAGTAACCCCTTTAGTAAATTGTTCTTCTTCTTCTTTCTTCTGTATGTGTATGTATCATCACAGTCAGTGTTACAATCCATTGTTATACAAGATTTATGAATAACTATAATCTCAATCTAACTATATAAATACATATGATGAAAATTTCTTTAAATTTTGAGAATACCAAAACTAACTTCAATAAACTTAAATAATTCAGTAAACAAACCGTATTGATGCATAATTTGTGAAGGATTAGACAATGGTTGCACAATTTAGGCCCGGTATTACAGTCGGCCCTCAACTCATTGAGTTTGTTAAACTCAAGATTAATGTTAAGGGGAGATTGAATCCATTTCCGTATTACAGTGCAATATGATAATGTCAGTTACTAAATCTTCAATTATAGACATATTTTACTTTTTCTGTGGTTATTATATGTCAAATTTTAAATAACCTCAAATAATACCAACTACAAAACGGGATGCTACGACTTGAAATACTATTGTTTTATTATCCAGCATGGTGAATTTAATTTTTTTCACCAAAATAATGTTAATAAATGCCCATGTTCGTTTCAATATGGCTGTCAGTGTGTTTTGTTGTGTGGCGCCACCGTCTATACAACTAAAGCCTCTAGTGATAGAACACTGAAACTACACTCATTGCCTAGCAATGAGTCGAAAAATGACAGTTGACTCACCGTTAAGTACTTAATCCGCCAGAAACGTTGAGTTAAATATTTGTCGTTGTAGTGACGTATTTGACAGAAGATTAGGCCTAAACGGACACTAATACGCTATATTTTTGTAAAACTTGAGTTTAGCTCTTAAACTGAGACTGTAATACCGGCCCATTGCCAGTCAATAAAATATATTTTAAAATTATGTTTAATGCCTCGTTTAGATACTTGCCGAACAATTCGCCAAATAATTTGCGCCTGAATATGACCACGAATATGCCCGTTTACATACTCGTCTATATTCAGTGTACATCAATCTTTCAAACATGGATAACGTGCGACTCAATGTTACAGCTTTATGTCTATTTAATGTGTATTGACTCATAAAACAAAAAAAAGAAGAAAATACTGCACCGAAGATGGTGGATGACAGCCGTCAACCGCAGTCAAAGCAGGTAAATAAATTATTTTTACTGTATTAAAGTTACAAGTCTGCCTTATTTCTTAATTATTTGCAGTAAAATAACAGTTTAGGTATATATATTAGGTATATATATATTGTCAGTTTTAGTTTCGCTCTTGTGAAATTTCTAATTTGAGATTTTTTGTTAGACAGGGAATGGAGAAAATAATAACAGAAATGGTCTGTGAACCTTCAAGAGAATTTCACAATTTTACTATAATGTCACTAACAGATTTTGAATTTTTACTAAGCAAAATTGAGCCTTATTATTGCTAAACAAAACACCACTTTTAGAAATGCAGTACTAGCAATAACACTGAGATATTTAGCTACTGGCGATTGCTATAAAAGTCTGTGGCGATTGCTATAAAAAATTTGTTCAAAGTATCTACTTCAGTTACATCACAGATCATACCCGAAGTATGCAAGGCATTAAATGTAGCTCTAAAGCAACCATACTCAACATGCGGCCCGTTAAGCTTTTTTGTGCGGCCCTAAACACATTTATTATCAGGGACATGATTTACAAAATCTTTCATTCTATATTTCGTTTATCTTGAGATTAAAACGATACTAATCTGAAAGCTATTTTTGAAGAAAAAATAGAGGGAAAGGAGTACATCCACTTTTGGAAATTAGTTCCTGAAAAATACAACACTGTAAAAAATTGTGCTGCTCCTCACATTGTTTGCATCAACATATCTTTGTGAATTATCATATTCCAAAATGAAATAAGCAAAAAATGTATACAGGAATCGACTTACTGATTCTCACCTTGATGACGTATTGAGGGTAGCATGCAGCAATTATAAACGCGATTTGTCTAAAATTGTTGAAAATTTATCTCAATGTCAAAAATCACACTAATTTTGAAATAAACGCTTGGATACATGTTACTTTTGAGTTTTACTTTTTTTCACTATTGTAATTTTTAAGGAACCGTATGCTGATAACTAAGTGATATGTACTATTATTATTCTGATTTAGTTTATGATTTTTAAAATCTCAAATTGTTTTCCAAAAAAATGGGAGGTGGGGGGTTTCATGATTTTTTTGTTATACCAGTATAGTGTTGTGGCCCGCGTAGCTTTACAAATATATGTATGTGGCCTGAAGACAAAAAAGGTTGAGTATCACTGCTCTAAAGGATGAGATAAGGGTAAGTGAAACACAAACACGTTTTCTGTATAATATTATTTATTTCTGGTAAACCAACATTTTTTTATATAAACCAAACAACATATTAATACAATAAAAGTTAGACAGAAAAACAAATAACAGATTTACATTTACAAAAATAAAAAATTAAGAATAATGGCAAAAAAAAAAACTAAAACACTTTTTTGAAGTGTTTTAGTTTTTTTGTACACTTAATTGTAGAATTTTTTTTTTAAATGAAGATGGAGGAAGTGGTAACATGAAATAAACAATATTTACTGTGGTGACTGACAATAATCTTCTTCAGAAATCAATGCAATTTCGTAAGCTTGTTTGACAACATTTTCAGACCCATCTTGTACATTATTTATTGTTTGATTGTGTGACGGAATTATGGTTTTGGATAAAATCTCAATTGTGTGGTCTGGTGGAATTCTTTGTCTTTTGTGTGGGTTTCTTTGTATTGATGTGTTGTCCGATAAAGTTTGTGAAGTGTGTACTGTGTTTATATATAGTGGTTGTATTTGTCGAGCTTGTGAAATAACCATTGGGTGGTATGTTGGTGAAATGGTAGATGAATATGGCGACATCTGGTACTGTGGTGAATGTGTAGATGAATATGGTGACGTTTGATATTGTGGTGAATGTGTAGTTGAATACGACAATGTCTGGTTTTGTGGTGGGTTTTTAAGTAACATTCCATCTATTTCGAACATCAATATTAGTCGGTCACCACTTGAATACTGTCTAAGTTTACGGGCTAATAACTTCGCATAAAGATCGCAATCATCCTCCTTTTTATTATTAGTTTCTAAGAGCCTCCTTAAAATGTTAAATGTTTGAGCGAAAGTGTTAAATGTTTGAGCGATTTTGTCTTCTATTTGAGAAGAACTCTTACGTTTTCTAGTTTTCTGTAATGTGGATGTTGGCGCTGGAAATGATTCTGTATCAGGAGTAGTAGGAGTTACGTTACTTTCATCTAAATTTACCTGAAACAAAAATATTTATAAAATTTAAATTTATTATTATATTACATATTTTGAAATATTTATAAAATTTAAATTTATTATTATATTACATATTTTGAAATATTTATAAAATTAAAATTTATGCGCTGCGGATAGTGGATCCGAATTTTGGAATTACAAAAAAACTTTTAGTATAGTGCTTTTAACATTAGTAGATAGTAACGATAGATTTATTTTTGTCGATATTGGAAGTCAAGGGCTGATAAGTGACGGTGGTGTGTTTCGAAATAGTGTTTTGTGTCAAAAAATCACAAATAACTCTTTGAACTTGCCACCTGATTGTCCTCTACCGGGTATAAAAAAAATGTTCCATATGTTTTTATCGGCGATGGAGCCTTTGCATTAAGAAATAATTTAATGAAACCATATCCAGGAAATCAAGACCCTAACTCAATTAAACGTAAATTCAACAAGAAGTTATCAAGTGCTCGGGTTGTAGTCGAAAATGTATTTGGTATTCTTTCGTCGGTGTTTAGAGTATTTAAAAGACCAATAGCTATTGATGTAGAAAATGTACGTGTCATAACAATGACTTGATTATTGTTACATAATTTTTTTGCGCCGCAGTTAAGCATCTAGAAATATTTACACACCACAGGGAACATTTGATACGTTTACCAATGGCATATTAACTCAAGTAGGATCTTGGAGACAAACGCAAGAAGAAACATTAGGTCTTATACCAATCCAATAAATATTTACACACCACAGGGAACATTTGATACATTTACCAATGGCATATTAACTCAAGTAGGATCTTGGAGACAAACGCAAGAAGAAACATTAGGTCTTATACCAATCCAATAAATATTTACACACCACAGGGAACATTTGATACGTTTACCAATGGTATATTAACTCAAGTAGGATCTTGGAGTCAAACGCAAGAAGAAACATTAGGTCTTATACCAATCCAATAAATATTTACACAACACAGGGAACATTTGATACGTTTACCAATGGCATATTAACTCAAGTAGGATCTTGGAGACAAATGCAAGAAGAAACATTAGGTCTTATACCAATCCCCCAAATATCACACAGATCACCGCAAAATGCTATGTAATTAAGAGATGAGTTTGCAAGTTATTTTCAAAACTTATCATAATTAATTAATTTTTAACTTTTGTTTAATTTATCTTACTAGGTACCTACATACTCATGTAATTTATATCGTAATTTTGTCTGACAATGACTCCACAATACAGTGGTTAAGCTGTTAGCTGACCAAATGAGGTTATAGGTTCGATTCATAGTCAGGAAGTTAATCAATATTATTTTTATTTTTTTTTTTAATAAAAAATGAATATGTCCTTGTTAAATAAGTACATATACATCTTCCTACGTTCCCTAAAATAAGCATATAAATGCTTGTGCTATAGGTGAACGAAATCGGTCGAGGCAGAATTCGAACTCGCGACCACTGGATTACTAGCCCAGCGCGCTAGCCGCTCTGCCATCGATCCATCTAAATTATTGTATAGTATAAGTTTACAATTAAGATTTTTTATTTTTATTTATTTTTTTAATCCCTATCGTAATAAAAGAAGTGTAGGGAGACTACAGAGATGGACTGACGATATTGTCCAACTGGTGGGACATGGGTGGAAGCAGAGTGCCCAGGATAGAGAGAAATGGAAAACCCAGGAAGAGGCCTATATCCAGCAGTGGAGTGAAAGGGGCTGAAAAGAAGAAGAAATAGGAATAATAATAATACAACATATTTTTATTTTCCTATATTTTATATCTACTATCTTCATTTTTCATTTCTTCGGTTTTATGCAATTTATGTATAACGAGTAATTTTTGTTGTAAATATTTTTTTTTCCTTTTATTTTTACATTACACTGTATTAAAATTAGTTTAAGATTTTTTATTTATTTTTCTATGACACTACATATATTAAATTTTGTGGAATCCACTTAGTGGCTTCTCTATAGGTAGTGTTCTTACTCTATGTAAAAGTATATTTTATTGTAATATCATGAAGCTGTTGGATTTCCCAAATAAAATAAAAAAAAATAAATAAAAATATTAAAAAATAAACTAGATAGGTAGGTACTTACATCTTCGTAACTCATCGTAGAACTTTCTTCCTTGTTCATTGTAGACACACTTTCATATATAGGGGATAAAAACTGTTCCATGGCGTTATAAGCAAACCATATTGGTGTATAAACTTCTTCAGTTGCTGCACCAAGGGGGCAAGTCTGGTTGGTGACAGGAAAATTATTCGAAAAACAATTATTCGAATGCTCAATTTTACGAATGGCAATTATTGGAATCACATTTTTTCGAACACACAATTATCAGAAATTACAATTGTTCGAATTTTTATGACGTCATGTTGGTAGTATTGTGAGAGGAATAAACCATAGATTTTTATTATAATATAGTAGTTAGCAAATTTTTTATGAATCAAAGTGAGGCATTTTTCCGGGGGATTTTTGACGTTTTAGTACATCATTTTTCCATAGAGAATAACGACTAATGTGAATTGTTTTCAGATTTATTTGTCGTAAAAACACTTTGTTTATTTAGATTTAGAGAAAAGTTATTTAGGATGTGTTGAAATGTAAGGAAAACTGAAATATGTTGCCAACCAAAACGTAAAACGCGCGATAGTCCATGACCCACTTTTTGCACGGAGTACTACATCTACATAGTATATTATGTATAATAAAAATCTATGGAATAAACAACATGGCGACGCACCGCGCTGTCGGATATCCTAGGATGTACACCGATATTTTAAACCCAACCTACAAAACTTTGGTATAAATAGGTTGGTTAGGTTTGTTTGTAGTTATAATTGCGACTGGCGTGAGCCAGTTGCATTATATATTAAAAAAAGTAACTATATATTAAAATAAAATAACTTAATTGGTGTAGATAAACTGTCTTTACATCGTCCCTCCTATGACAAACTCGCGAAACTCCCATTTTTGACGAAAATGCATTTTTGGTGTCATTTTAATCGTTTTCACATGATAGCTACAATCTGGCAAAGTTTTGAATCTGTAACATCTTCCATTAAGCTTAGAAAAAAAGTTAACTGCCTTATAAAATGGATTTTACATAGAGTGTCAAAGTTTATTTTTGCTCTCCTGTAAAATTTATTTTTTGCAGATTCGCTAGTTTGCCATAGGAGGGACGACATGATGTGTTAAAATCAAAAACTGGTGTACAAACTAGGCTATCCCGCGCTGTCAAACATCAGCTATTAAAAATGTGCAAACATACGTACCCAACAATAATACAACAAGCAATAATAGTCTTCATCGAATATATTTTACTGGCAACAAATATGTCAAAGGAGGCAACATAATGACACAAAAATATATTATATTCGGTCAATTGGTTTTCCAACAAATGTTAGTTCGAATAATTTGCTTTCGGACAATCGTCATTCTGATAACTGATTTTCGAAAAATTGTTATTCGTACAATTGCGCATTCGAACAATTGTGTTTCGAAGAATTTTCATGTAATCGTCTGGTTCAATCGGCGAAATCAAAACCCTCACGATTACCCATATCATGGAGACCCATATCTTTAGATGTCATAGAACTCCATACGATAATAATATCCATGATATGGTATCCATGATAAGGTTTTGATTTCGCCGGTCGAACCAGACTTGCCCCCCAGATTGGATAGAATTTTTTTTCTACGTAAGTAGAATCTAAAAGATGCCATTAGAGTATCTTTTTTTTTTAATTCTACAATTTGACACTTCATTATTGACATGATTCGTAACCAAGCATCATTGATAGCTTTTTTATCCTTATGTAACGATGTTTTGGATCCCATATCACGAGTTCTCCCTGGTACACTTCTATGAATTTTAAAATGTTTTCGTTTGTCGACTCCATGACTGCTCACGTCAAAGTTCAAGAGTTAACCGAACAATGGTGAGTATGTAAAAACCCCGCACAAATACAGAAAAATAATCCTTTGATTATAAAAACTGACACCGAATGGAGTCGGAATAGCGAATACACACGAATAAGCCGTTTACATACTCGTACTCGCCTGTGTTCGGCTAGTATCTAAACGGGCTATTAGAATAAAATCTTAAAGACAAGATTTAACGTCTGTAATTTAGATGGGTCGATGGCAGAGCGTTTAGCGCATTGGGTTAGTAATCCAGTGGTCGCGAGTTCGAATACTGCCTCGACAGATTTCGTTCACCTATAGCACAAGCATTTATGCTTATTTTAGGGAACGTAGGAAGATGTATATGTACTTGTTTAACAAGGACATATTCATTTTAAAATAAATATATTTTACCTAAGCTTAAGATTTTAGTTTTTTTTTCAATAAATCACTTTTAAAGTTAAAAATGTACAAAAATTTTCAGAACATGGTCTTAACTTACTGTCCCAACACAATAGCATACTTACAATTTACCAATACACTACTTATACTTACTCGTTCACAGTACATGCAGCTCGGATGTGGAATCTATTGCAGTGAGAGTAACAGAGATGACCCTAGTTTGATAGAATTCCAAAAGCGTCTCAAGTCACACTTTTTATCCACATAACCATAAATTCACGTCTTTTCCCTTTATCCCTCTATCCTTTCTCCTCTCCTATCCCCATCCAATAAACATAGTGTCTCTATCTGGTGTATTTTTTATAGTTATTTTTGTTAATATACTCTTAATTTCTTATTTGTATTCTCTTGTTAATTATTCCTGATACTGATTGAATTTACTATGGAGGTTGACTGGTAGAAATTGCCTGTGGGCAATAAGTCCGTCACGTTGTTTATCACAATAAAAGTTTTAATTATTATTATTATTAACTTTTCATAAATAAGTAGATCCTATCCAAATAATATACAAAATAGATATTTATCTGGATACATATTTAAATATATATATATATATATATATATGTTATTATTAAGTATTTTGGGGATAACCCGCGTCAAATTATGATTCCCGAGAGAATCAGTCGTCTGCCGACGTTTCGTCTGAATCACATCAGACATTTTCTAAAGGCGCCTTGTTAATAAATTTTCGTCTCGAGGGATAGTGCACGCACGTCCGTTCGAGTCGAAAGCTTACTACCAAGTGAAAGTTTGAAAGGAAGCCGCGTCAAGTGTTAGTGGAAGGGTGGGTTTCCCCAATGACGTCATTATTGCGTTTTGTTTGGCTTCTAGTGACTCTAGTACTTAACGGTATATTGTTTACAGGTGGATTATCAGTTTTCGGCTTACTAAGAATTTTACTAATGTTTTTAATGTGACTATTGTTTGAAATATCGGTAGTTTGATTACTATGGTTTTTAAAAATGTTGTTTTCAAGTACACTTGTCCATGCGGTCGGGATTCGAATGCTATCGTCCCTGTTATTCATTATACTGTTGCTTCTTTTATATATTTCGATTGCTTCCCTGTAAATTCTAAATGTTTCATTGTTAATATTCGCGACTACTTTTGAATTTTCAAAGTCTATGGAGTGATTTTCGGTCAATGAGTGATTTACAAGAGATGAAGTTAGTTTCCGGTTTTTAACATCTACGCGATGTTCAGAGACGCGCGCCGAGATTCTGCGATTTGTCCTGCCTATGTAAGTTTTTGAGCAATCACCGCATGGGATTTCGTAAATACCGTGTGACTCTAATGGTATTTTATCTTTCGGACTTTTTAAAAAGGATGAAATTTTGTTGTCTGTTCTAAAAATGGTGCGAATATTGTGTTTATAAAGTAGGTGACTGATTTTGTCTGTAGTGCCTTTTATGTAAGGCAAAAATGCAATGGAGAGTGGCTTTACTTTAGTTGACGTATCTTTTTTATTAAAATTTTTATTAGTTTGATTTTTTACTGCATTATTAATCGTAAAATTAGAAAAACCGTTATTTCGTAGCGCGTTTTTAAGATACTCTAATTCGTTTTGAACGTTTTCGGAGTCGGCTATCCTTAATGATCGTGTTACCAAGGTGTTTGCTACAGAGGCGATTTGTGCTGGATGATGGTTCGACGATGCGTGGAGATATCTGTTGGTATGTGTTGATTTTCTGTACACAGTGTGGCCGAGAGTGCCATCGTCTTTTTTGATTACGAGAACATCAAGAAAAGGTATTTCACCGTTGTTTTCTATCTCCATTGTGAATTTGATGTTATTGTGGAGATCGTTCAGAAAATCAAGAAATTTGTTAAGTTCCTCCAAACCGTGAGGCCATATAACGAAGGTATCGTCCACGTATCTAATCCATAGCTTTGGTTTTAAGCGCGCTCTATCTATAGCTTCCTTTTCTAACTTGGTCATGAATATGTTAGCGACTGGCGGTGAAAGAGATAGACCCATTGGTGCTCCTTTTACTTGTTTGTACATGTCGTTATTATAAGTGAAAAATGTGTTATTGAGGCAATGTTCTATTAAAGTTATTATGTCATTCGGTGGGTCACTCATTTCTTTAATTGCTTGGAGAGCTTCGTCTGTGGGTATATTGGTAAACAAGGATACGACGTCAAAACTGACAAGGATGTCGCCCTTGTTTAATTTTTGATTTTTAATGATTTGTATAAAATGTTCCGAATTTTTGACAAAAGATTCCGCTGATTCTACATCTGGTTGTAAGTAGTTGGCAAGATACTTTGATAACATTTGAAGTGGAGAACCGACAGAACTGACTATGGGTCTAAGAGGAACATCCGTCTTATGAATTTTTGGCAAACCGTATAATTTCGGAAAACGTGACGATTTTTCTCTAGGTATTAACGACTTTTTTAATTCGGGACTTAATTTGGATGACATAATTTTAGTTTTAGTCGTTTTTTCTAAGTATGTTATAGGATTATTAGGATGCAGTTTATAAGCCGGATCGTTAAGCAAATTAGTAATTTTAATGTGATAATCTTCGCTTTTCATGATTACTGTTGCGTTTCCCTTATCTGCCGGAAGAATAATTATATCTTTATTTGCGCGTAATTCTTTAAGAGCTCGTATTTCATCGAGAGATATATTTCTTTTCGGCGGAAGCGATTTTCTAAGTATATGGCAAGTTTCTTGTCGTATAGTTTCGGCTATATTATTTGGTAGTTTACATACGGCTGATTCGATTCCCGTAACAATGTCTTCTTTTGGAATTTTCGGAGGAACAACACCAAAATTAAAACCTTTACTTAGAACCGATATTGTATCGTTATTTAATTTAAGATCGGTGAGATTGTGAATTGTTTTATCGGTATTTAAAGACTGTTGGTATTCTACTTTTTTGATATTGTTTTCGATACGCGTGAATTTACTTATTTGGCGGTCGGAGTTTATTTTATTATTTGTTTCAATTCTATTATGAATGAGATTATCTAATTCGGACCATATTAATGGGTGTAATATATTAGAAAGTTTTAAATGAAGATTTTTAATATCAGTACCAAGTGTATGTAATTGTAAATGAATGTAACCGATTTCGTCGCGTATGAGGGAAAAACTAGTATTACAAAGAATTTTTCTCACCGATTTTCTGCTACCGCGTTGTCTCAGTTGAAAACACTTTGGCACTACTTTTTTATCACGACATCGACACAAAAAGGTTAGGTCACATAGAAGCTTCGCGTGTTTTGACTTTAATTTTTCAAACTTTTTCGTTTCACTGTATATTTCCTCCCCGTAGAGGTTATTTATGTTAAATCTAAGGTTTTCGCGAGTACAAAATATGTTATTATTAAGTATTTTGGGGATAACCCGCGTCAAATTATGATTCCCGAGAGAATCAGTCGTCTGCCGACGTTTCGTCTGAATCACATCAGACATTTTCTAAAGGCGCCTTGTTAATAAATTTTCGTCTCGAGGGATAGTGCACGCACGTCCGTTCGAGTCGAAAGCTTACTACCAAGTGAAAGTTTGAAAGGAAGCCGCGTCAAGTGTTAGTGGAAGGGTGGGTTTCCCCAATGACGTCATTATTGCGTTTTGTTTGGCTTCTAGTGACTCTAGTACTTAACGGTATATTGTTTACAGGTGGATTATCAGTTTTCGGCTTACTAAGAATTTTACTAATGTTTTTAATGTGACTATTGTTTGAAATATCGGTAGTTTGATTACTATGGTTTTTAAAAATGTTGTTTTCAAGTACACTTGTCCATGCGGTCGGGATTCGAATGCTATCGTCCCTGTTATTCATTATACTGTTGCTTCTTTTATATATTTCGATTGCGTTAAGTACTAGAGTCACTAGAAGCCAAACAAAACGCAATAATGACGTCATTGGGGAAACCCACCCTTCCACTAACACTTGACGCGGCTTCCTTTCAAACTTTCACTTGGTAGTAAGCTTTCGACTCGAACGGACGTGCGTGCACTATCCCTCGAGACGAAAATTTATTAACAAGGCGCCTTTAGAAAATGTCTGATGTGATTCAGACGAAACGTCGGCAGACGACTGATTCTCTCGGGAATCATAATTTGACGCGGGTTATCCCCAAAATACTTAATAATAACATATTTTGTACTCGCGAAAACCTTAGATTTAACATATATATATATATATATATATATATATATATATATATATATATATATATATATATATATATATATATCGATCCTTGGCCTCCTGCAACTTTCGTCTCCAACTTATCCTATGGTTTGCACAACGGACCAAAGTTCTCATGATTTTTCATGACGTTTGTCAGTGACTATATTCATGAAGGAAAAATGAATATTAAACTAAATGATTAAATAATTGTCTAATAGAATAATTATTTGCGCAATAGATTGGGTGATAACAAATCATTATTACTTGTACATTTGGTTGGGTGATTAATAATGAATGAAAATAAATAGTTAATATTTGTACAATAATTCAAGCATTAAAGTAAATACTTTAAATTAAAATTGAACAAGCGTAAAATAAGTAAATTAATTTTTGTAACTCGTTTTCGAGAGTCCCATAAGAACCGGATATTCGATAATTCAAGAGGCAAAACAATATCTCACATAGTTCAGCAATGAAGTTCACCACCCTTTCTGAATGTAGTCTTGTTAGGTGGAACGAGACTGATGTGTACACTCATGTGTCGTGCTTCTTTTAATAAGGCAATGCACACCCGCAAACCTATCATTGGTTACCCCACATGGAATATGCCTTGATGGTATATATATTTTTTGCAACTACACTGCTTTCTTCATATAGAAGTTTTTTATTACAGGTAAATAATATTTAATGAAAATCAGAACAAATTACACATCAAATATTTTGGATAATCTAAAATAACTATATTAAAATGTACAAATAAATCATTAGTGTGACTAATTTGTCAATAGTATGAGAATTTCGTATCAAAACAAACAATTCATTATCAGAAAAATGATAAATCTGAAAAAAAATGACAGCTTTCATGCGGCAGATTAGCGAAGAAAGCGTAAAAAGACTTCGTGAATAAAAAAACGGTCGAAAAGTAGATCAACATTCTACAGTGATTATCAATTATTGGAAAGAGTAAATACTAACTTGACCGTCACCACTCTCTCGTTCTGACAGATCGGACCCGCTATGCTCCGCTGAGCCATACTCGGAGTCACCATCATCATCCTAGAACAATAAATAAAACATATCAATCAATTACATTTATCACTAAAATGATTTTAAAAACGAAAGCGTTTGCTGACAAGACAAATTAATCGCACAAAAAAGGCAATTGGTGACCTCATTATAGAATCGAATTAGTACACATTCCAACCTAATTAACCTGTAAAATACACTGTTTTCGGTGAATCGTGCCACTCGTCAAACAAAGTCGTATTCACGATTAGCATTATCACTAATTAATATATTTTTTTATGAACTTACGTCGCCGGAATTTACGTGATTGTCATCTTCGTAGGATGCATCCGAATATTCACCAGAGTCCACGCGTTCCTTACGACGTCTAGCCAGCGACATACTTTGTATTAAGGATGCAATTTTGATTATTTTTATCGGCTTTATGCCGAATCGTAGTTACATAAAATAAAAATAAGTATATCGCGACTGAACGCGACAAAATCAAAATCTTTTCTGCCTTATCCAAAAATGTCAAACTGTACGTGCCTTGCTAAGCAAAATCATAGAAAAATTGTGAAAAATAAAAATGTATTACTCTTTGTCATAGATTTTTATTATAATCATAGATTTTTATTTTAATCATAGATTTTTATTATAATATACCTAGATGTAGTACTCTGTACAAAAAGTGAGTCATGGAAAATCGCGCGTTTGACGTTTTGGTTGGCAACTTATTTCAGTTTTCCTTACATTTCAACACATCCATGATAAATGTTCTCTAAATTATTAATAATTAAAATGTTTTTTAGACATATATATCCGAAAACAATTCACATTAGTCATTATTTTCGATAGAAAAACGATGTGGTCTGGAACCAAAACGTCAAAAATCCTCCCTGAAAAATGACTCACATTCGATTCATACAAAATTTGCTAACTACGACATCTAGTGTATTACATTATATGAAAACCTATGCTCTTTGTATATTGTGTTCATGAAGTAAATTAGTTTTCGCAACCAATTATTTTCATCTGAGCCTACTCGTTAATTACTAAAAATTAATGTATAATTTATTGGTTTTGTGCTTCATGCTATTTTCATGTTATGGAACTACTATAAAAGCATGTGCCCAAACAGAACAAAATAGTTTTGAATGTTTTCTAATTATTTTAAATACACACAGGGAAAACAAATACTAACAAGAAATAAAAATAATACCTACCAAATACATACAATGAAAAAATTAAAATTCAAGGTAGAGAAATAAATTGTGACATTTGCATCCAAACAAGTATTCTGTCATTCTTCTTTAGCGTGTCTATAGCTAGTGAGGCCAATCAAGGTACGGAAATATATCAGAAATTAATGAATTAATTAGACATCTGACCTAAATATGTAAACAAAATATGACCGCGCATCACGATTAACGATCGACCGTTGTGGCACACTAATAAGTTGTTAGTATTCGATGCCGACGTCTTGAGATCGATTCCCAACAGAGAAGAAATTTATAAAAAAATATTTCTCATGCACATATATTGATTCTTTGGATTGGAAACACTGGTAAGTTGAAAGAAATAGGGGTTTGGGCAATACATTTGCAGGTTGTATAGAGAGTAAGAAAAAGTTTATTATAATTATATATATATTTTTTAATTGACTCTTTCAAACAAAAATGTAAGGATATTAATTATATTAACTCACAAGCATTTTTGCAAATCATAGAATAACGGGGGTCAATTTCATGCAGCCGTTTTTTCATTAGAAATTACAGTTTGACAGATTTCAATAAGTATATGCAATAAGTTGACAAATTTTCATGCAAGATGGTAATAATATTATAAAGAAATTTACTGAAAATTAGTTCTCTAACAACCGCTTGGATATGGCTTTCTCGATAAAGGAACGTTACTTATATCTAAGATAAAGTAGTTACGTAATAATGTAGCAATTAATGGCAATACAGTTATATTCCATAGATTTAAACGAATGTCGACATTATGTCATAATATGTCACGTGAACTCAAATAATCAAATAATATTGACAGTAGTGTCAAAATAAACATCGTTCTCGTTTTTACTTGTGTATGATATCGAAATGAATTTTATAAAACATGGACAAACAAAGGTAGAATAACAAGGATATTAATATTTAAATAAGGTTTTAGTGTTTTTTTTTTCAACCAGCAGAAATTCTTTTATTGTAGGAATTATGCACAGTGTTGCATCGCTATCATATTTATAAGTTATATTAAGTCAGTGATATGATAATATAAAGAAGAGAAGCAATAAAATTTTCTTGTGTTTTTAGGATTTTTACACTTACATATTTGTGCTGTGTATATACAGGAAATAAAAGAACTTGTACTGTCCAAATTTTATTAAGTAAAGTTTTTACACTGCCATGATGCTAACCAGACATAATGCATAGCAATCCACTTCCTGTCACCTTACATGCATAGACATGAAAAAAGAATCAACCACAGACAAATGTACAATATCCAGCAATTTGATTGAATCGGTTAATTGTATTTATAAAGAGTTTAATGTCTTGTACATTTGTTTGTTTTAATTTCAGTGGAATTGAGACTCTAGCGAGTGACGAAGATATCAGAAATTTGAGTGATGGATTGATCAATCTGTATCAGGAGCCTTTATTGAAAGTCGCTGGTAGCCTAAAAGAACTCACGTAAGACTGTCTAATTTTAATTTGTGTAATTAGAAGAACAGAGAGAGAGGGAATAATAATAGAAATCTCCAAAAACATACTTAATTCTCATAATCTCCTTAACCTGAGATTAAATGTGTACATATATTGTTATTACCTTTGTGTTCATCATCGAAACAATGCTTGTGGAATATTGATACCTGAAATTGGGAGTTACCTTAGCGGTTTTAATTTTTTTATTTCAGTAATAAGCAGAGATCACTAATTGATAGTGTGGAAGTCCAAAAACTTAAATTGCAAACTAGTCAAGGCAGTGATGTAGTTCAATTATTAGTAAGTGAACTCTAAAGATTTTGTTTTATTTATTTTTATATCTATAAGTAGGTATGTATTTAAAAAAAAGTTTTTTTTTTCAAGTAAATTTTATAATACTTTTGTATTTTTCAATTTTAAAATTTTATCCATTGTTTATTTCTTTAGTACTCATATTTTATTTTGTTAGTTGAAAAGCCCCCTTTTGAGGTGAATCGATCGTCCTATGAAAGGTGGAATAAAAATTTATAGACTTGGTAATCTATTTGGATTTATCCTATAAAATCAATTATTTTATTCAAAATTGTGCTTTTTTCTGATATATTTTCTAATTATAGTGATACTGTAGTTTGCAGATGTGGCCACATGTAGAGAACGCTTGATTTTGATCAAGAAACAGATGATGTCCATTCATGAAAGAACTACTAAATTAAAGGTAAAATTAATGTGATAGCATTTTAAAAAACACTTCAGCTCTAGAACCTGTGGTGGGTTATACCTGCCTGTAAAAGCTAGTCATCACATCTGTATTTCGATGGCAAACCTTTTCTAACTTATTCCTTTATATTTGTATTTTTTCAACGTAGTTAGAATTACATTGATAAAAATACAAGTCATTATAAACGCATAGGTTCTTTAATTTTGTTAATAACACTTAATAGTGAACTATCAGTTGAATCAAAAACTGTTTATTTAATAATAATTAAGTTTAACTTTCGTGCCTCAGTTAGTTTGACTTCTGAAACAAAGGTCTCATGTTCAATTCCCGGTGGAGACACAATTTTTCAGTCTGGATTTTTGAAACAGTTGATATCAAAAGCTTCTAGAATGTGACATTGTACCTATTAGTTATCCAAGAAGCAATAAAAAATATTTTAAATAAAACAAAAAAGTACAAGGAATTTTGCTTACTGTTTGGGGTTAAAGGTATTTGTAGTATGTAGAGCTTGCTAAAGTGCCAGAGTGGTCACTTGGTTAGAAGCGATTGCATACCAGCCGGAGCTGATATACACGCCTGTAATTGAGGTGGTAAGGTCGGTCAGTTGGACGTGTAGGTATTACCTGTTTGTCCGCCTTTAGCTACATACAACCCAAACGATATCTCACCCGCTTGGTTCGAACCTGGAGGCCGTCTGTTCGGAGAGTCCCGACAGCTGAGCCACAGATTGATCGACCAAGCAACTGCGATATCGTATACAATAGATTAAATATTATTATTAAATATTACTCAGGTAGAAATGGTTGACAGATTGAAAGATGTAACAGGAAATTGAACTTACTCTTTTATTGATCAAGTTGATGCTTACAATTGGTGCTTATTAATATTACTTGGTACAGAAAATATTGAATTATTATTTAATGATTATAAATGTAAATTTGGAACGCGGACGTTTTGAACGACGACGAGCGGTCGGGCAGCGTGATGCCTAGCCTCGAGATCTGGATAAGCGGAATGCCTGGGAGCTCTGTGTTACTCCTTATATAGGGGTCGCGCTGTGGATACGGCGCAGGGCAAGATGGCGCCTGCCGACGTAACTCAGCTTCGCGGCGCAATCGGAGGTTGCGCCACAACTGTAACTTTGTTGTATGATTAAGACCCTAATGCACAGTCCTAGGTAACTAAATACTAAATCTCAACCTCACAGGAGTATTTAGTATTCTTAAGCTGGCAATTGCATTGGAGAGGCATCACTAACTAAATACTACACCATATACTCAAGGTCGATGGCGTAGAATTTCACATTATTGTGTATGAAGAAAAGAGATACATAATTTTCTATGGCTTTATACTGAAGCTAAAAATTTATTTTGTCATAAAAACACAAACACATTTAACCAACCTCACACTGACAGCTCTATGTCACGATTCTTCTGAAATTCCAGTGAATTTTTGGCATCTCATATAGATCGCTGAATACGCTGTGTGGGATTTGATTTGACAAAATTACCAAGTATATATATGTGAAGGGAGGTTGATTGCCAGCTGTTTCACCATCTTTGTGTCCTGGAAGGTTGATTGCCATCTGTCTCACCATCTTTTCAGGGATCTTCCCTTCAAGATTCCCATGAAGCACGATACATGGAAGTCTGCATTCTGGCATTCTATTTACATGTCCATTCCAGCATCACCTTCTCTATCTTCCCCACTTCATAATGTCTTATGTGTTCCGGATGTCCGTATATTTTATTCAGTCTCAAAGTGCATGTCTGGTAATGCATCGTAGGGTCCGCATTTCCGAGGTCCTTAGTCGCGATTTTATTCTGGAGTTATCCGCTCTAGCCTCAATCCTTACAGATTTTTTTTGTAGATTTTGACCTTACTACCGAGACTCACATGTTTATTTTTCCAAATGGAATCTCTGAGACATCCTGATACGTCCTGGTTGGCCTTCGTGGCTCAGTTGGTTGAGTATCTGACTGCTGATCCAAGGGTCCCGGGTTTGATTCCCAGTGGAGACACAGTTTTTAATTGTGTTTTCAGTCTGGATCTGTGAGACGATTAATATTGTAAGTCTCCAGAATGTGGCAATTTGTTATTGGGTGCGTGTTAAATTAATATTTGACATAGTACCTGTTAGTTGCCCGAGAAGTAATAAATAATAATAATACCAAAGGAGCTTTATTTATTTCTCCATTTTGCATTGTTTATTATTACTTGTTTCTTTATTGAAATTGTAACATTAATATATAATGAAATTGTTCATTTTGTTGCAGGTTCGATCTCAGAATGTACTCAAACATGCTAAAAGTCGATATGAAGAAAGAGTTGAGGAGTTGGAGAGAGAACAGAGGCTTATTGGAGGGCAACCATCATCGCATAGTTCATAATCCCAGATCAGTTGTAAGCTTACAATTTTTTATTGATATATAATTCCAATGTAAGAATCATCTGTTATCAAGAAATGTAGGTTTAAATGTTAACCACATTGTTTTCATTCAGACAGTTGTATGGCTTTCAATTAACAATGCATTGTTTTAAAAAAATGTACCACCTTTTTAATTTTGTTTTTGTATTAGCAGGTTTGCATTTTATAAAAAGAATAGAAAATTATTATACTATGGTAGAACTGCATTATCTGACAAATTTTTTGCATGACGGTGTCGGATCATCCATTTTGTTGGATTGTAGAGTGCTGCCACTGACCCCTCGTTGTCCGGAATATTTGAAAGAAGAGTACCTTGTAATCCAATAAATTACCAAAAGCATACTGAGATAATATGCCTAGGCATAGCCACAATGTACAAATAAGCTGCAACCTGTTCAATTAAGAATTGTCATGTCTATGTATTTGCAGAAGTGGCATATCGGATTATAGAGGGTGCCAAATTAGTCAGAAGCTGGATTATCGAAGGTCTACTGTATTAGTTTATTTAATAGTACAATTACTGAAGGGCATATATATATATATATATATATATATATATATATATATATATATATATATATATATATATATATATATATATATATATATATATATATATATATATATATATATATATATATATATATATATATATATATATATATATATATATATATATATATATATATATATATATATACCTGAGTTGGGAATTGTTATTTTAATAAATAATTCAAAATATACAATACCTTTTATTGTGTATAAAAAAAACATTGGAATATATTTGCAACATGTTTTTCTTGCTATATTCTAAAATTTCTTAGTACGACTGAATGCGAATAATGTACCCATATGTTTGGAATATAAAAAATCAACACATATTATCTACCAATGCTTCTCTGGATTTTAAATGTTTTTCCTTATTCCATTTTTTACAACTATCCACTATACGGATTATGGTTACATTAATTGAATTATTTTAGTATTTAAGAGCTTGTAAAATCAATGACAAAGTACCTTTAATAGTAGAAGTACAAATTCCTTTAGTTATTAAATTATATAATTTTGTAAATATTACTTTTTTCATGATTCCAAAGTTTTTGGGTTAACAGAGTGGATATCCATTTTAAAATTAATTAATAATTTGGTATCAATTAATTAATACCAAAGCGTTATTCCTCAAAATTCGATTACAATGATCCAACGATTTCGCCGAGGTGACTCGGCATTATCAAAGTCTAAAATTATACTTTCGACCTCGATAATGTCGAGTCACCTCGGCGAAAAAGTTCCGCCATTGTAATCAAATTTTACTTTTTATAAATAATTACTTTTTTGCTTTAATTCGGAGTGTATATTAAAATTTGTTAATTTGAACTGTTTGTTAGAATCTTAATACAGATGTTTATTATGGAAGTAATTTGTGAGTGTGATGGAATTTTATGATGACCTGATTTCAAGAAGAAAAAAGATAATTTGATTGAATGGGTTTGGAGTGTTTTTTTTTAACTTCAACGGAGTTGTAAATGTAGATTTTTATTATATGGTTTAGAAATGAAGACAGGTTAAAAATTATGTGTAAAACTAAAGAAAAATTATAGTAAATGTTAAAAGTAATAAGTATTCCCCAGTTTGACATAGTGAGTCATAGTTTAACTAACATGGTATTACTTACTGAAAGTTGTATGAATTTATTTTCTCTTGTGAATGGACGTAAACTGGGGTACACTTGTGAAATAAATTTAATGTCTAAGGTGCCTTGAAGATTAGGGACTGTTTGTAACTGTAACTCAATTGATGTGATGAGAAATATTCTCCTAAATACTGTACACGGTAATTATTTTAACAAATATTCTTTGCATGTTCGTTGTGTATAGAAATCACAGGTGTGTAATAATATGATTTTTGATTTGTCTATTATGCAATCATAATTTGATATTTTTTAACGTACAATTCTGGTTAAAACTTCATGATTGTAACATAATATTCTTTAATTATTGATCTATCATTTTGAAGATGATCTTTGATAGATTGATACTCACATATGCTTCACTTCAAATTAGAATTGTGTTGGAAAGTATATTATTTATTGTATCTTTTTTTAATGCACCTAAATAACAAATAATCATATTTTGGATATCTAAGGTGTATAAAAAATAATATTGATATTATAATCAAACATAATATATTCTTCTGAAATGTTGACAAATCTGTGGCTTCATTATACATACCTGTGAATTTATATTATGTGGGATTTTTATATGAAGATTTTATATCAATAAATATAATTAATAAATTTAAGTGTTTTATTTTATATTTCATAATTTCTTGATATGATATTTTCTGAATTATTTGCTTATTTTATTCAACCTGATTTCACATAGACCAGGAATTTACAAAATATGTTTATAAATACACAAGTCATTAAACTTTGAATTCTATGTTACTATTAGTTATATGCATATTTTCTGTAACTGTTTGTATTCCTAAATGAATAAATAAATAAGTCATCTATAGATACATGTTGTGATGAGACAACTTTTATTTTTAATTTTCTGCTTTATAATATTTTGGCAGGAGGAAACACGATTACTCTAGTAGAAATAAAGTCTGTTTTTTAAAAGCTATATTTTATTTTAGAAAAATATCTTCATTACACATAAAAAATGAAACACATTAATAAAAGTATAAATAAAACTATTATTTAATTTGTATAAAACAATTATAATTACTAAACTAACTAAAGCAACAATGAAAACATTTTATGGCAGTTGTAATATAATACTTGACAAGCTTCCTATCATTAATAAGTTATTTTAATTTTTAAATAAATATTTATATATTCAGACATACATAATGTAAAAATATGAATCTGTTTTATAGTAAATAGATAAATTTAGTTAGTTATTATATGAGATATTTTGTACAAAAATCACAAGTGCAGATTTATGTATTTCTGAAAGAAAATTTAAGACAAATATATGTTTTAACATAGATAAAAACAGTCATACAATTAATATTTCCATACTTACAATTTAGGGACAATTTATAATATATAATTCATTTTTTGACTGTTAGATAAAAATATTTTTTATGACTCATGTTTTTATTGTTACTTGCGACACTAACACTAACACTGGTATTCATATTTTTTACAAGTAAAAAAATTGTTTGTTTAATTAAATACAAAAATTTTGAAAGCATTGTTTTGAAAATCATAATGAAATAATTCAAAATAATTATCTGAGATCGTCGGATTATTGAACTATTGAATTTATCAGTCTACCATATGACAATAAGAAAATGATCCAATGGAAAAAATATTTTTTAATTAATAAAATGTAACAATCAATGGTACAATTATGTATTTTATTACATATATTTATTTGTACATACATTGTACACAATATCATATCAAAAATAAATTTATTCTTTAAAATTTTACAAAAATTCAAAGAATTTTATTTGATATAATTTAGGCACATGTATTGCTATGTATACACTCTTAAATATACAATAATAATAAATTTAATTTTATAAACTAATTTTAAGTACCTAAAGGATATTGATAATGATAAAAATCATGACTCATTAAGAAACTGGGTTGTATTTTTGATACTACAATAATAATTTTATATTTAAATGCTGTTTATTATTATTATTATTTATTTTTACATGCTTATAATAACATTGAGAATGATTTAAAGATTTCAATTGAAAATTTAATTAAACATTATTTATATTTAACTGTTTGTTTATTGAAAAAAAGTAACAAAGAAAAAGTATAAATTCGTCTATGAAATATAAGATGTTTGACTCTAGTAAAAATACTATTGATTTTACTAATGTTGTTCACTTACATACTCTTTACTGCCTAGTATAATTATTACAATGGCTATTGTTATTTGCAAAGTATCTGTAGAATAAATAATATAAATTCTACGATTATGTTATGAGTAAGACAGAGAGATTTTCAATGAAATATAATTTATATTTATCTAAAAATTTTACATTTAGATTTTATCGAACGACATCTTTTCTTTGACTACAGACGTCTATTATAAACTAAAATATGACTGTTATCATCAGCACCAAATAGGGTTTAATATACTATCAAAAATTTCATAAAGTTATCTAAAAATATTCATATGTCGCTTGTTTGCGAGAACAACGACATAAGTCAAAAATCCGATTTTTGAGTTAATAATGCAGAAATGTTGTGTTTATCAATATTCACGTTGTCTCCAATTCTCAGTACAATATATCTATAAGTGCTAGGGAAACAGCACATGTGTCGTTGTTTTACTGTCATATATTCACTGTAATATCGATAAACACAACATTTTTGCATTATTAACTCAAAAATCGGATTTTTTGACTTATGTTGTTGTTGTCAAACGAGCGATGTGTTATAAATATACTGTGTTCGTTTGTCGTACACTTTAAATCTTGAATGTGGTAGCACTAATATCTCAGATCGTTTTCGAGTTGATATCAATACAAATTCTATAAATACAAATATAAACAACTCAAACTGATTAATTATGCATATGTTACAATAGGTTTTACGCATTTTAGTATTTTGTATAACATAAAGATAATATTATGGTAAGCACACATATTGATGGTATACAGATATTGATAATTTTTTTTATTTTCCTTTGTCTGATGTTCTGAAAAAGCAATGGATCTAGAAACTTTTTCTTGGATCTAGAAATATTTTCTTGCTCTCGCATAAAATAAAATTGATTTAGATCCTTCTTGTAGATCTGCCATTGTGGCATTTGGTAATACACAGAATGACAGCCTCCTTGAGTCATGTTTCAAAAATAGAACATTTTTTTCTAGCCTTTCACCCCTTGATATAGTAGCTATTATACATTCTCCTCATATTTTCTAAATTGAATTTTAAATCTCTTTCAAAAAGAACAATGCTTCGCATTACATTTTAGTATTTTCTAAGAGCCCCAAAATTTCGTGGTTTGTCTTCATTTCTCATCGAGTTGAAAATATCTTTATTCATAAAATTGTGTATGTACTTGTTTGCGTGTTTCTTACGACATATGTGTGGTGTTAATGTCTACGTGATCTACGATTAGAAGCAGGTACTTGGTTGTTGTTGTCACTAATTGTATTGGCCCATGCTCCAATAACAAAGTTCTCAATTTCACATTCGTTGACTCCTCGCACTATTCTGAAGTAGCCGTCTTCTCCCCACGATTGACCCCAGCTGTTGGCCACCAACTGAAATTTATATTAATAAGAATGTTGCTTAAAAATTGTTACAATATATTATAGTAAGATGGTCAAGCGGAAAATCATTGGAGTATCCATATTTTTGGATTTCAGCTGAAACTGAAGCCTTCTTTTGCAATTGCTTTATAAAATGGTCTGTTTTGTACACTACGTAATCCTTTTCCTTCACACAGAAACATAAAAGGACATCTGTGACAGAATCCATCATTTCCTAGCACAAATTTGTAAAAAACTAGGTTTTGTATTTCTTTTTTGCACCGTTTCTAAATTAGAAGAAAAATTGTGAATATATTTTATTTCACCTTTTTTCAACTTTAAACTAAATGTCACATAAGGTGCTTGCTCTTATTAAAAAAGCTTTAATCCCAAAAATGAAATGTACTATTCACGCCTTGACTTGACAATTGAGTAAGCAATATTCATACGGGAAAGGTATTGTAAACTCCTCATTTTCCTTATTTAATTTATATTCGTTGCAAAAATTACATCAATAATATTGAATTTGAAGGAATTAGATATGTTTAATATTCTACTCCACTATTAACAATCTACTTCGCTGTCCTGTGATGTCTGAAAAAGTTCTTCCACTCGTATTATTCTGGTCCATACACATATGCTATTTAGCTTGGACATCTGCTTTCAGCCAAATCCTCCGTCTCTCGATCTTTATTCTATAATTATTTATCTATCTACAGTACTATAATAATTTGATAAATTATATTTCTGTACGTTGTCAGATCATACCCAATATTTGATGCCATCTTCGCTGCCCCAGCCAACCAGTCTAACAGAATGCCAACCAAACTGTTCAGTGGCCAGTTTATTTGTACGTCTGTAGATACCTCCCTTGTATGAAAAGAAGTCGTGGTACACTTTCATTGTAGCTGCAAACAAAAAAAATAAGTTTTCATGATATTTTTATTAATTTGGTTCATCTGATGTTAAATATGACTTTGGCAAGGCACCTTCATGGTCAAAGGTTCATCAGGTGTTTAGATAGCTTATTTAAAATTTTCAGGCTCAAAAATGTGTGTATAATTATTGATTTTGATGGAGGTTTATTTATATATTTTAACACTTCTTTACACCCTGTACAGATGGTGAGTTTATTGCTAAATGAATCTTTCTTCCAACTAACCACGCCAGAGAAGCAAGATTTGCATGAGAAATAATTTCTCCTCTGCTGGGAATCAAACCCAGGAGTCAAACGGCTTTCCACAATGCCACGTCATTCTTTCTTTCAAGATTCTCGGTCTAGTATTGATCTTGTACACCTGGTCATGGTGACAGAACAGCAACAATTTGATCTCAGTTTTTTTTTGGAATTGACTTAGTAAGTTTTTAAAATATACCTTGAGCTGGTCCAGAGTTGAGTATCTCATACATAATGTCTGTTTCGTTTCCAAGTTTATAAGCTGGTGAGACATTATAACGTTCCTTGCGACCCGAGCTGTCGTTGGGAAGTCGGCAGCCAGAGGCCAAGAGTGAACCTTTCCTTGGGACTTTGCAGCCTGTGATTTTACCCGTATACGGAAAGCATTCTTCATTCACCAATCTGAAATAAAAATTCCAAATTTAAAAATTGTTACAGTAGCCTTATTGAGTATTGTAAGAAATTGCGATAAAAACAGTTGATGTTAAAATGCAAGTATTCCACTATTTTTAAGGCAGATTTTTATGAAGGAAAAATATACAATTTATAAAGCGTTCTTTTTCAAATAAACTGACATTTTCATAATTTTTAATTATAATTGAAAAAAAAGTTAAACTTTATTGTATCTGCACTGAGTACCTTAGGTACAATTTATATTATGCATCAATAAAACTCGTATTTTCAGCATAATTTAAGGAATACAAGTATTTTCTGCATAATTTAAGGATGTATTTGAACTTGCTCATACAAAAATATGATTTTTTTCATAACACTGATTATCCACTCTGTGTATTATGTGGATTTTAATTTGCTTCTTACCAAATTGGTACTATGAACAATAACGAAAATACTTAGAACGAAGTTCACGGAGTCATCAAGTCTGATCTAATCTATGTCATGGTGTAAAAAGTACAATCAACAAGACCAAATAAAGATTCACATTTGTGTACTGTCTTTAATTAGGTTTTATTATATGAAGGACATCAGAGAAGTGATCAAAAACTCTGCAGTTTATCATAATGTATTAGAAATTTTCTGATGGCATATTTAAATGGATTCAGTACTTACCCAAATTTCCGGATAAAGTTCCAAGCTCTGTCCAGGTAGCCACCACTACATGACTTTTGGCCACGGTTGTTGCAGGAGACTAATTGCTGAGCACTCAATTGTGGATTCTCTTTGCCATTCGACATAACTGCAAATCTGAAATTGATATTAATTATGAGGAACAAAATTTTGAGTGAGACGACACTTCGAAAATCAGTCATTGACATTTTATTACTTGTCTAAAACGAACCTGGAGATTTTCGTTCATTTTCAGGGTTTTTTACTAACATTTTTTTGTTTTTCTCTTTTTTCGCAAATGCACCATTTGAACTTATGGGGTCCGGTTTGTTATTTTACTTGATATCTGGTAAGTTGAAAAAAATAATAAGTAGAGTGATCGGAAAACATTTTGAATAATGGCTTCGCTGTGCAAAACACAAATTTTGGGGTTTTTACTTGGTTAGTAGATGAACAAACCTTCCTCCATTTTACTGAAAATTTTGTCAAGATGTTTGCGGATACATATAACTAGATGTTAATATATGAATTTTACCGACCAATAAAATTTCGTTCCCAGAGATGCCTGGAATCCTATGAATGAGCCTCTCTCTCCTGTAAAGTATTAGTGCGTTTCTTGCTTTAATTTCCCTACATTTTTTTTGTATCATGTATAAATTTTATTCTATTTTCAAATTATTATAAAAGAGCTTCCATAAAATAAAACACATACAAAACATGCTATACACTTTGCATATTGCAAGGAGTAAAACTTACGATTGAAATAATTTTACAATGAAACTTTAGAATCGTGGTGACTTACTTGTCACTGACGACAGCTGCTGTGGCCAGGGCCCAGGAAGATCCACACCATCCTTGATCCTGTATGGGAGCCAGTTTACCAGGCCATTGTTCTATGGCGTTGAACCGTCGAGGCATGCTATGGGGATCGTAGATTGGCCTCAGTGGGTACATGCCCCGGGTGCTTCGTTGAGGTTCCAGTGTACCTTTAAACAAAAACTCAATCAGTATCTCTTAAATTAGTAAAAGTTCATGTAGGTAGGTACCCGACAGAATATTTTTTGTGATAATTCGCATCAAAATTCGGCACTTGTTCGCATAACAAGAATAGCAACGATTATTTATTTTTTAACAGATTTTTTAAATTATCTCAATAGAGACGAAGGTGGAATATTTACTGTAGGAGAACCGGGAAATCAAGGCACCTACAGGGCTTACGACCTGTCATCGGCTGGTTTACGTGATCACTTTATGAGCTTGCGCAACGTTCACCAATTATGCCTTTTTAATGAGATCCCTATCAATTCAATTTTTGAAAGTTCTATATATTGCAATACTTACTGAAATTCTTTTCGCCTGAAAATAAGGATTTTTACTACAGCCATCTATGTGTGAAATTATGAACAACATTCTTATTATTTTTATTTATTTTTGTTGTAACGCCATCTATTGAGAATTGTTTTTTTTTTGTAAATAATGAGAGCAACAATTCTTATACCTGAGGTGACAATGCATTTTTCGCATAGAAGTCACCCCTGAATTGCGCCAGACTTATAAGGTCATTTTTGTCTTATTTACCTACTTGTACCAGACTCCCGACAGGGAAAAAATCCAATGTTTGCGCATATGCAATAGTAAAAATATTCGATTATTTATTTATAATGTTGATTTTTGAAAGGGAGAGATGTTTTTTTATTTATATATTTAATAATAAAACAGTATAGAAAAATGTAATAAAATACTAACTCACTTAGCGGAATGCCTGTTCTGAGATGGTACTCTTAAGTCATTCTGTTAAATGTTTGATATGTAGGTATATATAGGTGTAATGACAATTAATAAGAATAGTCTAGAATGAGATTATTTTTTATTTATTTATCTATCAAGGAAACATACAATTTTATAAATAAATTGTAATGGTACAAAATAATAATCAAATAAACCAGCAAACTTTTCATAAATGGTTTAAATAAGATACTTTATGAAGAAAAAGAACAATAGTTATAGCAAGAGGAAGAATAAACAAGATTGAAATAAAACATAAAATAATACAAAATAAAAATAATAAAATAAATAACCAGTTAACTAGTCAAGATAAGAAAAAAAAGAACAGTTAATACATACCCACATATAAGTAAAAAAGTTTTCTTTTAAAAGCTGCAAATGCAAAATCGTGTAATGAGATGTTGTATTTCTGATTATATTACTGTTGTTTGTATTACTTTTTGATCATTTTATTTTTTAAAATGGTATTTTACTTTGTGTTTTTCTCATCTTTATGATATACCCAAATGAAAATATACATTTTATTTTAATAACTCATATTTTTTGTTTTTTAATATTATACACTTATTTGCTATTTTATCTATTTAATTATCTCAACAGAATACAACATAATATATAATTGTCGACCTCACTAGGGCTGGCCTGTATTGAGGTCGATAATTTAATATAAAATAGTAAACAGTGTAAAAAAAAAATTGACAAAAGAAGAAATATAAATTAACAAAATATAATAACAATATATACCAAGCAATTTTTTTTATTTATTTAATATTGCTTCTCGGGCAACTAACAGGTACCTACTATGTCAAATATTAATTTAACATGCACCCAATAATAAGTTGCCACATTCTGGAGACATACTCGTCTGGAGATATTAATCGTCTCACAGATCCAGACTGAAAACACAAATAACAAATGTATCTCCACCGGGAATCGAACCCGGGACCTTTTGGATCAGCAATCAGATACCCAATCAATGTGTACCTATATGCAGTCAACAGCTCACTAAACTCAAGCAGGTTTCTTACGATATTATTAGTCGCATTTAATAATATCGATCTCCGTGGTTCAATAAGTTAGATATCTGACACAAGGGTTTGATTCATAGTGGAGATTGCGTTTTAAGTCTGGATTTGCGAGACAATCAATATCATAAGTCAACAGAAAGTGGAAACTTGTAAATGGATGCGTATTGAATAAATATTAGACAATATTATAGTAGGTAGATAGCTGTAAGTTTCTCGAGAAACAATATAAAAGTTATGATTGCACAATTAAATTGTAGGTATGTATTATACGGGTAGGTACGTATAAAAATGATTTACCTAATCTCAGCTCAATTCCTTCAGATAGTTTGTGTGTCCAGAATGTGGAGTAGTTGGTTGCTCTCCATGTGATTGCTGGATCGTTGTTGATGCTGTCCAGTAAACGTTCTTCTACCAAACAAGGATCTGAGTCGCAAACCATCTCGAGCTTGTTACCAATTTCCATGCAGGTACTGAAAATGTACACAACATACAACTTCAGAATGCAAGATTCATAAACAACATATTATAATATGCAAATTAAGTAATACCTACAATTAAGTAATCTGGGGGGCAAGTCCCGTCAAACAACGAAATCAAAACCCTCATGATAAACCATATCGTGGATATAATTATCTTATAGAGTTTTATAATCTTAAGATATAATAGTTGCATGTAACACATAAGATCTAACTGTCGATAGCGATAGTATTTACAATTGAAGAATACGCACAAAACTTAAACACAAATTAATAAATATTTTAAGATATTTTGTTTTCTATATAAAACATGTAGGAATGTATGTCAGGACAGGATAGTATGGAGGTCAGTCTGTTTTTCCTACCCAGAATATGAAAACAACATAACTGTATGTATGTTTGTTTGTTTGGAGATTAAGTAAGTATCAAACTATTGACTGAGATATTGTGTAGTGTATACTGCCTTATAAATTGTATTAAACGATGTCGTCACTAAATTCAATTTTTACAAAAATTGTATGAAAAAGTTTGAGATATAGGTACGACTACAATGTTTCGATATAGGTACTACTAAAATTTTCTAGATATTTTTAAAAACTTTGGAAATATAGGCAGTTAAACACATAAATTTATCATAAAAAAATGTTTTTCTTAATAAAAAATGTTTGGAAAATTCTGGAATTTTTTTGAAAATATAAATTTGAGATTTTGTATTTGTTTATATTTATACCAATTTTCAGCGTTCCAGCTTTTATGGTTTCTGAGATATATGAAAAAATAAAGTAAAAATTTAAAATTTGATAACCCCTGACTGAAACGATAATTCAAAATTCAGAACATAAAAGTTCTGTAGGCCTATGAAGTCGCGTAACTATCTATATATTCCGAAATTTCGTGGCTTAAAAAATTGTCGATATGTTAAGAGAACAAAGTTGGTTGGAAGAAATTGCCTAATGGCAATAAGCTCGCCAGTGTACAATTATATTTGTTTATATTATGTACAGAAAGATGTATAAATAAATAAATAAATGAATACATACAACCAAAAGCTTTGAAGAATCAAATAACTAGGGAACGTGTCAATGTGTTGAAGTATCTACATAAGAGGCCATACTTAGATAAAGATAAATCTTTGTCGGCCTTCGTGGCTCAGTTGGTTAGGTATCTGACTGCTGATCCAAAAGTCCCGGATTCGATTGCCGGATCTGTGAGACGATTAATAAAGTAAGTCTCCAGAATGAGACTTACTATACTATAGTATTCTTCGTTCTATTAACAGAAACATAAGTATATAATATATAAGTAAGAAACAGGAAATAGGAAACTTGTTATTGGGTTAACTTAATATTTGACATAGTAACTGTTAGTTGCTGACGCGACCTCTCCTGTTCGCGTTCTATTGTGTTAGAATTCGGCGCCAAATCAGCATACCACAAACAAAGATGAAAAAAAAAATACGGACAGTATAAAGAAAAAAAAAACGTTAGAAAAATATATTTTTGATAAACACATGTCATGACCTCGAAAATGTGACAATACAGGTGACAGTTGAAAAAGAGTCTAGCGTCGTGTTGCCGTGAGCCGCGCTCGTCGAACGCATTCAGCGTTCCTTGCGCAAGGAAAGAATAAAACCATCGAGACATCGGTCGGGCCCTGCTCCTGGAGCCATGAAGACCCGTCCTGAAGTGCCAGCGATGGATTTCGCAGCACCATCCAAGAGAACGCGCTTCCGCGGTCCTGTGGAGTGACGGATTCTGCATCAGAAAGGGATCCGATGTCATTGAGTTGTGCTCATCCCGGAGCCGCAGCCTGCAGTGTCACTCTTGAGCCCTGCCGCCCTGAGGACACCTGCCTAGCCGCTGCTGTTCTCAATCCAGTCACATAACTAGCTAGTAAATGCCCTAACAAGGCGAAATAGGCCTATCGCACATAGTAAAATTCATGTAGAATCAAAAAGTGGTTTACTTTTAATGATAGATATAACACATAACTAGCATCTGCTGCTGTCTGGGACCGGGGGAGCATTTCTCTGGTATCCTGCCCCCATCAACCAACGACGACGTCCGTCCTGACATAAGACGTGCCCATCATGGCCACGAAGGAGAAAAATAAGGACAATATACGTGCCCATCAGAAACATTTATTTTGTGATAATAAAGAATGATCCCTACAAAGAACGTTACAAAATACTGGAATTGTTTGTTTGAATGCATAATATGTACTTATTTACTCAGGTAGGTACTTTTAAATATCGTTTTAAATTGTCAAAGATTTTTTTAAATATGTATGTATTTGCAAAAAGATGTGTCACACGCAAACGAAAGGAAAAGGAAATGGTTAGATTGTTGGCGTTGTGAAAATAGATCAATCTACAGATAACTACAACAGCTGACATGATGTCTATAATTTATTTACGTGGCCAGTCATTTCGTTTGAAGACTTCGAATTGATATTCATTATCTTAACGACCACATCCTTCTCTGAGAGCCATGGTTGATTATTTCCTCTGATATTTGCCGTGTTGCGGTTTCTCTAAAAATGTCACCTTTTACACTCATAGGTAAGTATAGAAAGTTCATTATAAATTCAAATAAAAAGAAATATGATAAGGCTAAGAACAATCAGTAAACTATGGAATCATAAGTCTTTTGCTGTTTTTTAAAAAGAGCCATGCATTTTTGTACTGAATTTTAGATGAAGGTTAAGGAAAAGGAGATATAAGTACGTGTTTGTACTATGAAAAAAAAATTAAAACAAAAAACTAGACGCTATTCGGTAGAAAAAAATACGAGTATTCGTATTATACGTGTAGTACTATGAAAAAAAAAACAAAACTAGACGCTATTCGGTAGAAAAAATAACGAGTTGACGTATTATACCTACGTATAGTATTATAAGTGTTTTTACTGTGAAAAAAACTAAAACTAGACGCTATTCGGTAGAAATAAATACGAGTAGATATGTTATTCAAATCGTTCCAGCTTATAGTCTATAAATTATTATTTATCTATGGAATAGAACGAAATTATTTTTGAATCACGTTCCGCGCTAAAAAAGAGAACTAACACAGTCATCGAGTAATGATTGACGGAAGCAGACTTTTCAATTTCATGAATGGAGTGGAAACAAGATAACACATTGCTGTGATTATGATATAGGAAATGTTGAATGTGTTCCAGAAAACATTATTGTTATTGCAATACAGACATGACGCGGTGTGGGCTGGAAAACACGGCAATTTTCATAATTCCGTCTGATTAAGTGGCAACACCAGCGAAACACGAAACATGCCAGCAATTCTGTTATTTGGGTTATTCGCTAAACAGAAACATTATTTATGATACAAAATATTTTTGATACAAAATAATTCGAACGTTGTTATAGTGGTAAAATTTTAAATAACGTCAGAGTAATAACGTAAAATAAGTTTAAAGCGTTATAAAGTTGAATACCTATAGGATTTTCTCATCTCGGGGCAAGTTTCGTCAAACGGTGAAATTAAAACCCTAATGATAACCCATAGGTATCATGGATGTAATTGTCTTATGGAGTTCTATAAAATATTAAGATACTATAGACCTCAATAAGATAATTATCACGAGGGTTTAGATTCCACTGTTTGACGGGACTTGTTCCCCATATTTGTTTCTCATTGAGGAGTCCTATAATAAGGAAAAATTGGTGTAATAGTGTAAGAGTCCGTGATTCATTCAAAATTAATACTTACTTAATATAGTCATAGTTTAAAGGCAGATTTTTTTCTGTAAAAGGATACCCCAGCATGATACAGCGATAGGATAATATGAATCCTGAGTATATAGCAGTAGCGGAATAGCTTATAGAAGCCGAAAATCTTGGCTTGCCTATAAATATGATACGTAAAGAAATACATAAAAATATAATTACGGGTTAGAAAAACTGTATATAAAGAATAAATTAACTATTTGCATGTAACACATGAGATCCAACTGTCGATAGCGATAGTATGTATAGTTGAAGAATAAGAATCAAACTATAAACCCATAAATCCAAATTATTGAAAATTTTAACACATGTTGGTATGTATGTCAAGATAGGACAGTATGGAGTTCAGTCCTGTTTTCCTACCCGGAATATGAAAACAGCATGATGGTTCTGTATGTATGTTTGGAGATTAAGTACCTATCAAACTATTAAGTTTTCTTACATATTGTGTATAGGCAACTGACATACAAATTGTATGAAGCAATGTCGTCACTAAATTCAATTTTTATAAAAATTATTAAAAAAAGTTATTAAATTAAATTATCTAGTTGGGGTATTTCGGCTTTTTTCGATATTTTTGAAAAATTTGGAAATATAGGCAGTTAAACTCATAAATTTATCATAAAAAAAATATTTTTCTTAATAAAAAATGTTTGAGAAACCCTGGATTTTTTTTGAAAAAATTAATTTGAGATTTTATATTTGTCTATATTTGTACCAATTTTCAGCGTTCTAACTTTTATGGTTTCTGAGATATATGGAAAAATAAAATAAAAATTCAAAAGTTGATAACCCCTGACTGAAACAAAAATTCAAAATTCTGAGTAAAAAAGTTTTGTAGGCCTATAACTGTTTATATATTCTGAAATTTTGGGCTATGTAAAATGAGCGGATCAAAAGTTATAAGGGACACACACACACACACAGACACCCAGACACACAGACACACACACAGACACACGAAATGTTCTACTCCGAATTCTGAGTAAATCCGTGTATGGAACATATATGCTGCGAAGCCTCTAAGTTGGTGTTTTTTGACTTCAAAGTTGGAAAAGCCGTGAAAAAAGTAGACCTCTGCATACAATTCTCGCGTATCCTGGCTTGAAACATTGTCGATATGTTAAGAGAACAAAGTTCTCCTGAACAAATCGACAGTTGGATTAATTACTAATTCAAGAACGTAAATGCGATCTTTTTCAGTACCACAAAATGTAAATACGATTTTGGCATCTGATTGAAAAATATTTTTCATGGCTCTATGATGAACCTTTGCTAAAAGAAATTAAGTATTCGATATTTGTCAATTTTTTTTCAGGGTTTGTGTAGTCTGTAGGTTCTAGGCACGCCCCTGGTAGATAGTGTGGCTTTCAGAGATAACAGCCTTCAATGTGTTGAAAATTGTTGAGAATTTATTCACTTTGGACACTTTGGTTGGTGGATACCCACCGACAGACACCTTTAAAAAGGACAAGTAATTCATTGAATTCAATTTTTACGCTTTATACTATAACTGATGTGTTAAAATAGCAATTTTCAACACTTTGAAGGCTGTTATTTCCGAAAGCCACCACTGCTCAAAATCAGTCTTTATACTATGACGTAAAATAGGCTGTCGCTAGCTCTTGGTCTATATCACATATAGTAAAAAAATGTCAAACACCCTGAGGAAAAAGCAATTTGACCTTGAAAACGGTCAAATAATATAACTCAGTCGTGGTTTAACTGATTCACCCATCCAAATACTTTACATATCAAAGGATTAGGTTTCAAGGGAAAAACCTAAAAACAAACGGATGTTTAAATTTTTTTAATTAATCAACAGATTGATTTTTTTTAATATTTATAAATATCGACTATGTATTATTTGTATATTAGCTATATCATAAAGTGAAAAGTTTTTTATATTTTTTATTTATGGTGATTTCACAAATTACAATATTTTCGAATACCTACCTAATGCCAGTGACTGACATTACAAATAAGTAGTAAAATTTTAGGTACTTGACAATAATACTAATAAAATTATACCTATATATTTTTCTAATTTTATCATTGAATATTTTTTGAATATATTTGATTGAATGAAATATTCTAAAGGAATAAATAAATATGTAAATGAAAAAAGTCCTTGCATTTTAAGAGTATGCATTTAGCAATCACGTGCCCCGAAAATCAATTATCTATGTATGCAGTCGATGTTCTTGGATGATGCAAAATTATTTACATAGATCTAAAATAATGTTAATATGATGAGACACGATTTTTTGCATTTTTTGTTTAATTTTGCATGTACATAGGTACCTACATGGTATTAAAATATCACGATCACTTAATTATCTTACAAGGAGATTAGTGATTTGCAAGATCGAGACTATGTTTGTTACGGTCTTGTTTACGCAGTATTGATCTTAGTTTTGATCGTTTTATAGAATATTAAAAATTATTAAATTGAATTTATCGAACGAAAGAATATACATACATAAGAGAATTCTATTTCAAATTTTAATCAATATAAAAAAAACAATATTTATTTATTCTATTGTAAATTTTTATTTTTTATACTATTGACTATCTACTTATAATTTCTTACATTAGTTTAAACAATGTATATTTATTTCATATTGGTTCTGGGGCAACTAACAGGTACAAATATTAATTTAGACCGCACCCAATAACAAGTTGCCACATTCTGGAGACTTACGATATTAATCGTCTCACAGATCCAGACTGAAAACACAATTAAAATCTGTGTCTCCACCGGGAATCGAACCCGGGATCTTTGGATCAGCAGTCAGATACCCAACCAACTGAAGTTATATTTGTGTAAAAGGTAATTTTTTATGATTTTAATTATAATACATCTTTATTAAAATACTTCACAAAGACCTTGAATGGAAGGATATTTGAAAAAAAATGCAAATCGTTAAAAATAATAATAGATTAATAATAATAAAGACTTTGGCATTCTCTCAAAAGAATAATATTACCGTTCATTATGTCAACCACTGGAATTATTCCAAAATCGTTAAGCTGTAATTTAGAAATTTTAGATTTATGGAAAAATTAATAATAAAAATGCAAAAAAGGTAATAATGAATACAATCGTTTGAGATTTTTTAAACGTTAATATTCGGGAATCAGTAGGGTTGATAGGTAGTATAGAGACCTCCTCAGAGCCTAATTCTTTGATATGTTAAGTATCTGGATGGGTGAATTATTCCCAATTGAAAGCTTGATGATGCGTTTGTTGCATTTTATTTTGTTCTATTAAATAATTTATAATTTGCGCATTAATCTGCTAATTATTTTGAGGAAGTGTATAATGGTAATAATAATAATTGAGTGTTATTTTTTATAGTGCTTAATTGTTATTAATATCATTAGTAAATCCAGCGCCATACAAAAAAAAAGTTTCTAATACCGAAAGACTTGTATTATGTTTTGCGAGCTTTGTCTTGACTTGCACCACTATATTCATTTATTTATTTATACTATATATGGCATAAGTCATTTAAGTGTAACAATACTGAAATGAATTACAAACAGATAAAAAATAAAGAAACAAAAAAAGGCACCATACTAACAGTATAAAATAGTTTACACAAAGAAACAAACACGAACAGACATGCGTAACTAGTCTTGTAGAAAACATACACATGTAGAAAAACGCAAGACTGTGACCAAGGCTGCTAATCAATTTTGCTCATCCCTAAAGGAGATTCGGTCATGTCAAAAGGCGTGACGACATTAATTAAACTCGCAAATCACAATAAAAGGAACCGCAAGATTTGTAAAAGAATGCCGATCCTTGATCTTCTAAATAGTTTGAAATATGTGAACGGCTGTCAGTGAAGCTGTTGTAGGCGGTGCAGAAGTGATGTAATTGATATAACCTTTGTCAATAATATTATTTTAGCAACAATTGCAGCAAAATATACTTATATGTATAATACTTGTACGAGTTTATTTGAAAACAAGGTCGAATTAGTAAAAATACTAATTGTCCACTCGTTATAAAAATGGTTTGATCATTTGATAGCAAATATAATGCAGGTATCATTTTTACATACCTACACCTACTTATATTTTACTAAAACACGACTTGTTTAGCGAGCGATGTTGGTGAATTAAGACAGAATTTTGAAGAAAAGAATTGTTGTTTTAATATATGTTCCGTACAACAAGATGGAGATTACATATGTACTGCGAGATTAGCAGACATCGAAATAGAAAATGCATAAAAATAAAAATAATTAATAAAAATGTATATCTAGATATACCACCGACCGCCGCAATCTAGCTCTTAAAAATCAGTACTTATTGCAAAAATATATTTTTTTAATACCAGTAAATTTTTTTGTGCTGGTAATACTGTGGGGATTGAGGAGGCAAGCCCCTCTGGCTTGCCTATATATGTATATCCCCACCAACGACGAGCCAACACAGTTCTCATTCAACATTCTCGCGGGCCAGTCATTTCCAATAAACAATGTAACCCAATCAGCAGTTTCAATATCTTCCCACTATAGGTACCCACCATACTTCTACATAGTGGTGAAACCCGACGTGATATATACCTATAGTGGGAACGGTGTTGATGTTTAGAAATTTTGAAATTTGAGCCTTCGTGAACCGTGAATTAGATAACGAATTCGTCCTACACGTTCGTCACAGTGCAAGCTTGCAAAAATAAACATCAAGCGATAACACCGCTGTGAAAATTCAATACTGCTGACACTTAGGTACTTTGTTTTGTCGTGAGAACTCATAATCTGAGAAGTGACTACTGCCCCATCGTGATGTCTACCACGCTACCAGCAACTCCCGCCTGCGAACTTTTCTGCATCCCGTCAAGCTAGATCCGCTTGACCACGACAATCCAAGCCGCTCGCTCTCATCTCATCGCCTCCACGACAAGCCCAAGCTGCTCGCTCTCGTCTCATCGCCTCCATGAAAAGCCCAAGCGGCTCGCTCTCGTCTCATCGCCACCACGACAAGCCCAAGCCGCTCATCCGTGTCTCGTCGAAATGACAAGCCGATACCGCTCATCCTTGTCTCATCGAGAGATAACGAAACCAGACCAGGACTTAAATTTTTGATAAAGACATTCTCTTAACCTTCGTGCTCCTGCCAGACATGGACTCACATCTTTGCTGACACACGCAAGAAATCATCTCACCGATTTACAACCCATGATTGAGGACCTAGTGCTCACTTTACAGCTCCTGCAAAAGGAAGTAAAGTCACTAACAAGCATCCTCAGCAGGCTAAACTGGAGGACCACTCCAAAGCTGTCAGACTCACTTGACACGCCGTAAACAACAAGCAACCTCATCAGGCTATACTGGAAGACCATTCAAAAGCTGTTAATCACTTGACACGCCGTAAGCAACAAGCAAAATCAACAACACCATCTCGCTCATAGATTTTCTCTCCAACACCTTTTCCTCATCTGGAAGACGTCCTGCAACTACCAGTACGTTTTGCAATACAACCCACTCGAGAAGTCCAAGATCCAACGTAGGATCAAGCCAAAAGCAAAGAAGAGCACGACCAAGCAACAATTTCTCTGTCCGGCCTATACAAACACCGGAAGACCAGGATTACGTATGCCAGTACCTACAGCTACTCGATCTCTGGAATTCAACATCCGGTCAACAAGAACCAACAGCAACCAAATCAACATTTTCATCAAATCGTTCTACCTTTTAGTGTCCTCTAAGTGTTTTCAAAATAATGTATTCTATCGTAACAAAAAAACTTCAGTCGTGAATTTACGCAACCTCGTTTATATTATTCGTGTTATCTACAACATACTATACAGTGTCAAAATACTCCTGCTGCATTTATAAACTTTTCAGTATCTACAATATCATACAAGCAAGATTTTTTATGTATTTCGTTAATTTCCATTATGCCAACTAATCATTCTCACACGGCTAAGTTCAGGTGTTTTTTCAAGGAACTGCAGACCTTGATTAATAACTGAACTTCAATCTCAGCAAATCTGATCAATTTGCTGACTAAAAAATTAAACATAAAAAATCTCGTTTTCTTTGTACCATTTTAATTTATTTTAATTTATTAACACATATCATTATGCAATTTGAGACATTTCTTCATATCTTAATTAATAATATTTTTCCATTCAATGTACACATTGCACGATTCCAATGTTTCTCAAACTTTGAATATTTATTTTACATGTTTGATAATCTTTTATGTTCACCCTGTTAAATCATACAATGTATTTTACTGTTTTTACAAATTATGTATGTCAAATTTAATTGCTATATGTAGCGTTATCACTTAGAGGGGAGCACTGTGGGGATTGAGGAGGCAAGCCCCTCTGGCTTGCCTATATATATCCCCACCAACGACGAGCCAACACAGTTATCATTCAACATTCTCGCGGGCCAGTCATTTCCAATAAACAATGTAACCCAATCAGCAGTTTCAATAGGTACCCACCATACTTCTACATAATACTATTATACACCTAATATATTTTTTTTTTGTTGGCTCTTCACCCGTTAAGAGTGTTCTCAGCCATCTAAGTTAAAATATTAAACTGTCAAAATAGAGAAACCTAAATTATTTTTGTATATTTATTTTACTTAATTGATCGAGTTAAATTTTAATGTCATTAATTTTGATGAATTTTTTGAGCAAAATGTTTACCTGCCTGGAATTGTAGCTCAACAATGTCCTCACATTTGTTGGCATTGGAACCCCAATCTCTGTGAGGTCGGTAAAAAAGAACGGATACCAATCGTTTATGGGGCATTCAAGAAACAAATGATCCAGTGTCTCATCACCAATCATACATTCGCAGAGACTGCTATCAATGATCCCTATTTTTTTTAAATGCTCTCTGGTACAACAGTGTCCCATGCGGATACGACACATAACGCTGATGGAATGTTTGTCAAAAGCTTTATCATGGAACCATGGCTTATTGACAATTGTTTGTTGGGTCGTTTTGTAAAGTCTACCCTTTTTCAGTGAGCTTGTGTCCCAATATAACTGCCATTTATTCATCAGACGGTATTTTGCGATTGGTAGGAGATCGTTTTGTGTAATATTGGGATGTGTCCGTGTGTTTCCATATGTTGCTCTCTTAGCCAATTCATCCGCTTTCTCATTTCCTGGTATACCACAGTGACTTGGTATCCATGCCAGACAAAGTTTTCTGTTTTGGTTGCATATTTCTTTAATTTTTTTCCATATATCTATACAGTAGTGGTCATCACTATACAAAAAAGGGGAATTAGAGAGTTTTTCGAGTGTACTTAAGGAATCGGTCAATATTAATGTCTTTAAGAATCTTTTTTTATTTGCATAGTTCAAAGCCTCTATTATAGCTATACATTCTGCTGAGAATATTGTAGAATCTTTATGGAGAGTCAAAAGCAATTCAACTTTATCTGAATCACTAAATACTGCTGCTCCAGTATTGCTTTTGCAGTCCATTTTTGATCCATCCGTATAAAGTATTTTCCAGTCATTCCATTTGGATTCAATTACGTGTTTAAGTCTTTTAGATGCAAAAGCATCTGGAGTTATTCCTAATGAGTGGATTATGTTTGGCGGCTCGATTAAATTTTGATAGGGTAATGATTAAACTGGGAGTGTCTCAGATTTAATGAAATCCGATGAGTATTGGTCTAAAAAGGTGAGGCTATTTACAAGAGGGGGGGAGATTTTATGTTTCCAAAATGGTGATTGATTTGTGAATATTTTAAGCATAGCGATTTTTCTAATTAGAGGGTGGAATTTAATAATATTGCATTTTAAAACAAATTTATCTGACAGATACTGTTTTCTCAGCTCAAGTGGTGGGTCCACGGCTTCCACCTGGAGTGCACATACCGGTGTCGATTTCATAGCGCCTAATATAAGTCTCAGACCTTCAAATTGTATTCTATCTAAGCGTTGTAAATTTTTCTTGGAAATTGGACTAAGTAAAAACGCTCCATAATCGATTTGACTGCGAACGTATGATATATACATTAAACGTAGAACAGAAGGCTGACCTCCCCACCAAGTACGGGTTACAGCTCGCATTGCATTTAGTCCAGACTGGCATTTGTTAATGATATGTGTAACTTGAGAGTTCCAAGATAGTCTGGAATCCAAAGTGATACCAAGAAATCTTAATTCCGAAGAGACAGGGAGGATAATGTCATTTAGTTGAATTTTTATATGTGGTATAGAGCGTTTTTTTGTAAACATAATGGCTTTACATTTGGGAGGACTGGGATTCAGGCCATTTTCAGATAACCACGAAGAAATATTTTTGAGAGTATTATTCATAATGTTCTCCATTTGTTGGATTTTTTTCCCTGATACATAAATAAAAAAATCGTCTGCATATATCAGTAACTGTGCCGAGGGTAACAGTACATGAAAAATCTCGTGAATATAAATATTGAAGAGGATAGGGCTAAGGACTGACCCCTGTGGCAAGCCTCTGTCGACTTTTCTTTCTTGAGTATCAATTCCTCGAATGTCGAGAATGATTTTTCTATCCAGGAGAATATTCATTATGAAGATGGCTAATTTTAGGGGGATTCCAATTCGGAGAAGTTTAGATTTAAGAAGGGAGAGAAGCACATTATCATATGCACTTGTGATATCTAAGCTTACTCCTATGACCTGTTCTTGTCTAGAGAAAGCTAAAAGAATATCCGTTGTTAAATTGGCTATACTTTCTACTGAGGATTTTTTTTTTCTGAAGCCAAACATATTGTACGGCAAAATATTTTTGTTTTCAACGAACCAATCAATTCGTCTTTTTATAATATGTTCTGTTAATTTAAGCAGAGTTGATGATAATGCTATTGGTCTGTAGTTGACACCTAAATTAGGGTCCTTTAGTGGTTTCAAAATTGGGATAATAAGTTGAGTTTTCCAAGATTCTGGGATAACCCCAGTATCGAACATTATGTTTATTAATTTTATTTTTTACCACTTGTAAGACTGATTTTAATTCGTCTATTTGGAATGGGGCATCTAGCCAGTTACTGCTCGTATGTGAATAATGTAACGAGATTTCATCGATGTTAACAGCATACGGTGGGGCCATTTTATTTAAGAAATCTTCTGACCATAGTTTAGGGCATGATTTAGAAGATGGGGTTTTGTATGAGCCACGAAATTTTCTGATATTATTCCAAACTTCTGAAATTGGAACTTGGATACTAAGTGATGTGAAGAAGTCTTTCCACACTTTTCTTTTCTTGTTTTTGAGGAACCGTTTGACTTTAGCTTGAACATTTTTAAGATACAAGAAATTTTCAAGTGTCATGTTATGCTTGTAGTCTTTATATGCTTGCTTCCTAATTGACGAATGTTCTTCGCACGCTGAGTCCCACCAAGGAGGAGGTAAGGGATACTTTTTGAATTTGGGATTCTTTTTAGGTATAAATTTTTCTGATATTTCAATCGTTTTAATAAATTCATCGTAGCATTCTTGTAGGTTTTCTATTGAGGGGGGAGTAAATGTTATATTGGGGTTGTTGGTGTAATGATTATATCCTGGCCAATTAGCTTTTCCAAAATTACAAACATTTTTATCGAATTTGTTGTTTCTTTTGGATTTTGAGTTTTCAATATGAGAGGTATATATGTATCTGTATGACGGTTGTGAATAATGCAAAATTATTGGAAGATGATCACTATTGAATGGGTCAGAAAGTATTTTCCAATTCAAGTATGGAGCAATATCGGGACTACATATTGTTAAATCTACTGCGCTGATTCGTTGATTTGGCACAGGGATACGTGTCGGTGATCCGTCGTTAATAATGCAAAGATTCAACTCATTTAGCAGATCAACTATAATTCTACCTAATTTTGTGCATGATGATGAACCCCACATGTTATGGTGAGCATTAAAATCTCCCATGATTATAAAGGGATGTTTTATTCGAGAAATTATGGTTCTTAAAATATTTTTGGTGGGTTGGAAATTAGGAGAAATATAAATTGAGACAAAAGTTGTACCGTCTATTTCCGCAGCAACAACTTGTGATGGACAATTTATTGGTTTTAAATTTATCTGGTTAAAGAAAAATGTGTCTTTTATTAATAACGCAGCTCCACCTTTGCCATCATGTCTATTATCTTTTAGGCATTGGTAGCCGGGAATTTTGAATGTTTTTTCATCGCGGAGCCAGGTTTCAGATAGTGCCGCTATTTGAACCTGGTTCTCGGATAGCAATTTTAAAATAGAGTCTTTATTAGGTATTGCACTTCTGCAGTTCCACTGGGCAATATTTAAGGCCATTTTGTATGAAAGATTATACAGGGAATTATTGTGCGAGTTACAAGTTTAAGGTCTAATTTGTTTCTGTGATAGAGTTTGAATCGATATCTTCTTTATTTAGGTTGTTATTGAGTATATTGACAGTATTTTGTAAGGTGTTATTAATAAGTGCATCGTTGGACGGTACTGAGATATAGTGTCCTGTGGTAAGGAGTTCATGGATCATATTGTATATGCAATTTAGAATTATTTCTTTACGACTATAATTAATGTCTTAAGGTATTATTGTATCTGGGGTAGTTTCATTTGTTAACGGGAGAGCACATCCATTTTTAGGTACTGGATGGTTTCCATTTGGTGCAATTAATAATGAGTTGATTTGTTTTTTATCCAAGTAAGGGGGGGTATTACTATGTTTTTTAAGATTATTTTTGTTTGAAGGGGTGATTACCCTCCATTTAGGCGTGAAATTATTTTGTGTTTCAATTTTGTTTGAATTGTTGACAGCTTTCGTTTTTTCTGAGTATGATATTTTCACGGAGGGAAACATTCCAGCTGCTTCGATATACGATATACTTTGGTCAGCCATTACTTTCTTAATGTTCCTCTGTCTTGTCAATTCTGGGCAATTTATATCGATAGCCTGGTGATTTCCCGAGCAATGAACACAAATAGTATTTTCTTGAGTTACATTACATGTGTTTCCAAGATGATGTAAAGTGCATTTAAAACACCTAGGTGCTGCAGATTTGCAGTTAGTTTTAGTGTGTCCGTATCTTAAACATTGATGACATTGAATAGTAGGGAATATGTAAGTTTCTACTGGTAGACGATTGTAAAAGAGGTAAAGGTGTGATGGGAGTTTTTGCCCTTCGATTGTGACCACAACAGTTTGAGATGGTTTCCATGTCGGGATTTCAATTTTACGGTCTCTGTAGTTAAGCCTTCGAATTTTTATTATTTTTCCGAATCCCGGAGGGACTTCCAAATTACTTAATATTTCCTCGTCAGAAAGAGATGTAGGTATATCTTTTACAACTCCAAGACGAGTTACGTGAAAGGAAGGTATAAATGGTAAGTAGTTGTTTTGTTCTAAAATTTTGTTATTAAGAAAAGTATTTGCTGCTAAATAATTTTTGAATTCGATTGCAATTGTGCGTTTACCCAACGGCTTGATTTTTTTTATATTATCAATTTTATTTTTGTAGATAAACGAACCGAATGAGATAGCCTGTATTTGAAGACTTTCTCCCGCTACTTTCTTTTGTACATGTACAATAAATGGGGAAAGAGAGGATTCATTATACAGTAAAGAATTCTCTTGGTGTACTGAGGGGTTTATGTTTGGTTTGAATTTTTTGGATACTGAACTATCCAATAATGTATTATCATGATCTATCGGTGTGGACTGGGCCTTACGAGTTTGTTTTGATGGCGTACATTCTAATACATTGTTATCTGTTGACTTGGCAACAACGTTACTAGGTAACATTTCGCTAGCACAGCGCATGAAGCGCCGGCAAATTGTTTGATTACCTACCTCCACTAAGCAATTGTTTTGACACACTTACAAAAAAAATAAAATAAATAAAAATGGAACGAACTCACCGGTTACGTGGGGACAATATTTTAACTAAGATATGTTCACATAAGCATTTAAACAAAAATTAACACAAAATATAAGTTTTTGCACCACTTAAAACATCAAAAACACAAAAAATATGAGGAGCGAACTACAAGCGTCGTGATTCATTCAGCGGCAATTCACCACACCTAATATAAAATGATAGATTTCAATATATTTAAGTTGAAATAAGACGGGGGTTAAGATGGGGGGCGCCAAAGAGGAGGTACTGGAACGAACAAGTCAGCCGCATGTCCGAAGATAGGATCCCAAAGATAACCGGAGACAATGTACCGGAGGGGTCTCGACCACGAGGTCGCCCACCAAAAAGATGGGGGGATAGTTGGCAGTCCACATCACATGAGGCTGAAAATGCAGCATAAAACAGGCCCTGGGCCTAATGAAAGAACAAGAAGAAGTTGAAATAAATAAAGCGTAATAAAAGATGCAATAAGTAAACGAATACATACTAATTTTTATAGTAAATTTCGGTGGTTTTTTTCAACAAAAGTATAATAATATAATAGTGTAGTTCAAATACTTTGATTTTATAAAATTGTTCAAAATAGAGTCGTTTGACGGCATTAGATTAATAAAACAATCAAAATTATTGAGCAATTTTATGAAATCAAAGTTTTTTAACTATAATTTTACTTTAATTTTTGTTCGAGAAACTCAGCCTTAGAAATGATAAATGAAAAATGATCAAAGCGATCAACTTACCAATCGTTACAGTTATCTCTTGTTTTTCCTCCCTTGAGGACATACCGTCCATCATGGAAGCACGTGAAGATTGGGGCAGGCTCCATCTCCCCATGGCAATGGCTGAAGAAGTCCGGACAGCAGTCGTCGTTTCTCGTCCTGTTGCAGAAATCGTCGCAGTAGCACAGCGTCCCTGCAGTACCAACTAGTATCAATAAACTACAGAACTGTTCTCTCATCAAATGTGTACAAGTAAATATTGTATAACGAGACCACTTAAAAGATGGAAAGACAGCTGGGAATCCACATCACAAGAGGCATAAAACTCCGCTCAAATAGGCTCTAGTGGCCTTCAACAAGTATAAAAAGAAGAAGAATAAGCATAAAATTGCAAAAATGAAAAACCCCAACAAGAGAAGAATCCTCGCGAGACCAATCTTCGGTGCACCGAAGATTTAGAAAGACAACTGGACCCCCTCCTCCCAAGATAGTCCACATTCACAAACAGGTCATATGACTTCACTCAAGATGAAGAAGTATAAATATTCTTGAAGCAAAGTTAGAGGCGGAATCCCCTATGAGGAGACCCGAAGAATCTGGGTACATCGTGAGGTGTAGCAGGCAAAGAAGATGCTACTGAAGGAAATACGCGGAGGGGATGAATCCCAAAACCACAATGTGTAAAATTCTAGAGGGTCGTCGACCACCAGGAAGGCAATGTCGGCCTTCGTGGCTCAGTTGGTTAGGTATCTGACTGCTGATCCATAGGTCTCGAGTTCGATTCCCGGTGGAGACACAGTTTTTAATTGTGTTTTCGGTCTGGATTTGTAAGACGATTAATATCGTATGTCTCCAGAATGTGGTAACTTATTGTACGCGTGTAAAATTAACATTTGATAACTATAGTACCTACCTGTTAGATAGCCGAAAAGTAATTTTTTTTTATTTATTTGAAAAAATGGGCAACGTACAATAATATTTTTTTAAACAAATATAATAAATAAGAATAGCAACATAAGTAATTGTAACTTAATCAGCCCACCTTTGATTTCATGGTGCATTGTACTTACTGCTGGTAACAAAACAATTAATTATTATTCCTGTCTAACGTGGCTCCAGAATATGTCCACGGACCTGATTTTTTCCAAATTATTATACGTGGTAAGGCATCGGTACAGTGGCGAATTCTGAGAGGCATTAGTGTTTTTTTTTTGTCTAAAAAGAACGTAGAGGTGTATAAATAAATACTAGAACTGAATTCATGTAAAACAGACCTTTCGGTAAAAAAAAAAAAGTATTAATTATCACCAATTCGTCAAACACCAGCCTTACATACTCGTATTTGTAATGAAATTAAATACTTACTTAATTTTTTACAACCACTATTTTTAGAATGACAAGAGTATCAACAGTCGATAGGAGTACTGACCATCCAAAATTAGTCGCGCAAGTTTCTTTAAGAAAAATTAAAGTGGTTGAGCAATTAAAGAAAGTAGGTACCTATAGGTATACTTGAAAAAATTGCCTACGTTTGCATGTCATTATTAAAATTGTAAAATAAGGTAATAATTACCGAGAATTGGTGCCGAACACCGATCCTCGCGACCTTGGCAGCAAGAGTCGGGACGTCTGGCGCAGTATGGTCCTGGTGGAAGGTCAGGTCCGTTGAAGGCGGCTACCGCACCAAGGGCCGCGATCAGGCAAACTGACCACACAGCCCATGAAGGGAGCCGCGATGAACTGCAACAGAAAAATCAAAGAGGCAATGTAATATTGGGAGTAATAGTCATCTTTTTTTTTTTTTTAATAAGGCAGCCAGTCCCTATACAGGACTATTTGTGCCAAAGACGTTGATCAATGTGTATATGCAGTCAATAGTACAACTCCAGTGAGTGTGAAAAATAATTAGATAATGTGGGGGATTACAGTAGGTATAACTATATTTTTCTGTATGAACTTATGAAGCAGTTTATAAATTTCCGTTGATCCTAAAGATAGAAGGTAATGCATTGATAATGGGAATTGGAATTTTTCCTTCATCGAGTATCGGACATCATCCAATGCTCGATAAATGTCAAATGCATCTCTTAAGAGTCATCTTACTAATGTATATTATACATAATTAGATGGATTTTTCTTTCAAAATTATATACAGAACATGCAGAAAGTACGATTAATTTTTTATAGACCATCTTAACTAGTAAAAATCTGCTACACACCCGTTGAACAGTGTGTTAGTTACACACCGTGTAAAGCCCGTGTAGCAATTATTTAAAAATCTTACTTATAAACGCTGTATAACGACTGGGTAGTTGCAACAGACTTATAACATTAATTAATCCGATACTAACATAAATTTATCCGAACTATCCATAATAAAATAATTTTAAAGATTTCTCGTCATATTATTCCAAGAAATAACAATATAAATATGCAGATCAAAATCAAATTTGATTTGTGATACATAATAGTTGTCTTAAAAAACCGCTAAACTTCCTTGGACAGGCGTGCAAGCGTTGTGTAGAATTTGTATGAGAAATACACAGTCGGACAGTCGTTAACCAACTGATCTGCTACACAGCGTTTATTGGTAACATTTTTGCCTACACGGGTGTTAAAGTGTAACTTTTACAACACTTTTATCACTTGTATTTGATATGTATTTCAACTACTTGATCATTTCTATGTAGTAGTCTCACGCGCACTTCCCGAACCCCATTTTCCTTCCTTATTTCTGGACATTACATCTCGAAATATTAGTAATATACATATTGACGAAATATTGGTCAGGGAGGGGAGAAGGAGAAAGAGAGGAAAGGGATTTGATAAAATGGGAGATCTCTTACCACATCCATATGATACGTGCATACATAAAAGTATGTTCTATAATTATTATTTTTTTAAAACAAAAAACAACAACAATTGTTTCTTGTTTTGTGTCTTTTTTCTTTATTTAAATTTAACGATCTGTTTTGACAGAAACCGGCTGATCTTGCCATACCTATATAGATACAATCATCTGGATTCGTCCATTCTGTGTAAGTGGTCCTTAGAAAATCTTCTTATTTACGTATATATCAATACGAAATAGCTTAGCTTATTGTAGGTATAGGTAGGTACCATGCACAAGACTTATTCAACAAATGAATACCTACTTACAAAATTAGTAATTTGTATCAATCAATACAAAGCATAGATTTTTTATTATAATATACTAGATTCGTAGTTAACAAATTTTGTATGAATCGAAGTGAGGCATTTTTCCGGGGGATATTTGAAGTGGGCAGACCACATCGTTTTTCTATAGAGAATAACGACTAATGTGAATCGTTTTCGGATTTATTTGTCGAAAAAAACACTTTGTTTATTAAGGTTTAGAGAACAGTTATCTAGGAAGTGATGAAATGTAGGTAAGGAAAACTGCAAAATGTTGCCCACCAAAACGTCAAACCCGCGATATTCCATGACTAACTTTTTGCACGGAGTACTACATCTAATATATTATAATAAAAATATATGATACGAAGTTACCTTTGTGCTTTTGTATAGGTAGGTACCTACAATTTTTTTTACCATGTTGCCTAATATTCAAGTCGGTAAATGAGGCTGTTAAAGAGACGGGTCATTGAGGTCAAAAAGGTTGTGATTTACTGGTTTACCTGATTAAACCGTTTGAATTATTGCAAAATTATGTGCGGTAGGTACCTATCTAATAATAATCAATAATCGATATTAAATTATAATGATCGTGGAATGAACACGTATAGATTTATTGATCATTTATCTTTTATTATTCATTTATCTTACCGGGTGTATACAAAGATAACCAAGTTTGTTGCCATTAATCAGATCCAAACATAATAAATGGTCAGTCTGACTAATATATTTTTTTAATTTCAATGTTCTACCAGTATCACAATTCACAATACATATGTTTAAATCGATACCAACATATTTTTGCGTTGTTTTTTGACAGTAAATTATTAATTCCTTGTTTTGTGTGAATTTTATGGGGGTAATTAATTTTTTTCGTTAATTTATCCTTAGTTATATTAAAAACAAGAATAATAGGTAAGAACTTCAACAAATTGCACAATATTATGTAAGAGAAAACCGATTTAGATTCCATTCATAGGGGTCATATTAGGTATATGTACTATGTTATCTCAAGAAGGAAACGTTCTATGTAGGTATCGATATAATATTTTTTTTTTTAATGAATATGTCCTTGTTAAACAAGTAAATATACATCTTCCTACATTCCCTAAATGAAGCATAAATGCTTGTGCTATAGGTGAACGAAATCGGTCGAGGCAGGATTCGAACTCGTGACCACTGGATTACTAGCCCAGCGCGCTAATCGCTCTGCCATCGATCCATCTAAATATATTATAGGTATTATTATTATATTCTTAGTGATTTTCAATACAAATATTTTGCAGATTTGATTGGGAATCGTGAACTTTATCATATCGCATAAAAAATTAAATAAATAAATAAAACAACGATTTGGTCCTAATAATAACTATTTTTTGATAAAAGTATGAGGCATTAGCATCAGAAATGGAAATGATTATATCCGAAAAATCTATAAAAAGTGAACCATGCGTTGATCTCACTAAATAATTTAAATATGTATGTACACCTACATATTATATATGTAGGTAGGTAATACAAGAACACGCCTTCGTGGCTCAGCTGGCTAGGTATCTGACTGCTGATCCGAAGGTCCCGAGTTCGATTACCGGTGGAGACACAGTTTTTAATCGTGTTTTCAGTCTGGATCTGTGAGACGATTGATATCGCAAGTCTCCGGATTTTTGCAACTTGTTATTGGGTGCGTGTTAAATTAATATTTGACATAGTACCTGTTAGTTGCCCGAAAAGCAATGTAAAAATAAAAATAAAAGTAAGTCACTTGTTTACCAGTTGATATTTTTTTTATATCGCGCCAATCGACTTCGACAAAGAATCAAGCCAAGATACGCGAGATTTGTATGTAGGGTCTATATTTTTCACGGTTATCCAACTTTGAAGTCAAAAAACACCAACTCAGAGCCTTCGCAGCATATATTATGTTTCATATATGGATTTACTCAGAATTCGGAGTAGAACATTTAGTGTGTGTGTGTGCGTGCGTGCGTGCGTGCGTGCGTGCATGCGTGCGTGCGTGTGGGTGTGTGTGTCCTAATAACTTTATAATTTTTATAAAAATTAAATTTAGTGACGACATCGTTTGTAAGGCAGTAGGTATACACTATTTGGCAGTATACCTACCTACATCAATTTGTAAGGCAATATACACTAAACAATATCTCACTCAATAGTTTGATACTTAATCTCCAAACACATTAGGTACATACATACCATCATGCTGTTTTCATATTCTCATGCTGTTTTCGTCGGCCTTCGTGGCTCAGTTGGTTGGGTATCTGACTGCTGATCCAAAGGTTCCGGGTTCGATTCCCGGTGGAGACACAGTTTTAATTTTTTCAGCAAGTGTTTTCAGTCTGGATCTGTGAGACGATTAATATCGTAAGTCTCCAGAATGTGGCAACTTGTTATTGGGTGTGTGTTAAATTAATATTTGACATAGTACCTAACTGTTAGTTGCCCGAGAAGTAATAAATAATAATAATAATAATCTATAATATTCTGAGTAGGAAAAACAGACTGACCTCCATACTATCCTATCTTGACACATATACCTATATGTTTGATATAGAAAAAAAATATCTTAAAATATTAATTAATTTGTGTTTAAGTGTTTATAAGTTTGGTACCTACGTATTCTTCAATTATTCATACTATCGCCATCGACAGTTGGATCTCATGTGTTACATGCAAGTAGTATTTATGTATTATGATTTAGTTTGTTTAAACCATGAATGTGTTATTGAACATAAACGTTACAACGCGAGTCACGTGGCTTTTCTTTCGAACACAGCTTTTCGGCACGCGGTTGTAGAGTCAGTTATCATTCGTCCTGAAGAAGATTTGGATGCTTTGAAACTAATCGTATAAAATAACTCATTCATAGTCTAAACAAAATGTGCCACAAAGATAACCCCGAAAAGATTAATAATTAATTAGACACATTAGAATAATGACAATTACGAAGATTGAATATTTTTTTATAAAACGTATACCAGCCGATGACAGGTCGTAAGCCCTGTAGTTGCTTTGTTTTTTTTCCTGGTTCTTCTACAGGGGTCGGCACTCGAAGTGTTACCAATTAAAAATGCTGTAAATTTGTTAATTTTTACTATTGTTATTAGAAAACTTCAGTATACCGTAAAAACATTTCAAATTTAATAAAAAATAAGTTATTGTTCGATGCAGCCACGTTTACTGGGGATAATAGTATCCAGTCTATCCGAGAAGGCTTCACACGCTGCACGAATGTGGTCTGGTGGTATTTTGTACCACTCTGGATGAAGAACAATCTTTAAGGCGTCGAAAGTCTCATATTTTTTAGTTAATACTTTGGTCTGCAGAATGGACCATATGGAAGAATCCATTGGGTTCAAAGCCCGGGGAAAATGGGGCCATTGTTGGGAATTTTTTCTTGTAAAAAGCTTAGGATTTCACGGGCTTTATGGGATGGTGCTTCCAATGGTTTCTACCGAACTGTTTTCGTGCCCAAGGTAACAAAGCATCGTTTAAAATCTTTTCACGATAGATTTGTTGATTTACCTTTACGGCAGTTACCGCGGCCCAAACCATCACTGATGCAGGCGCTTGTTTTCGCATAGCAATTCGCAGGTCTAAATTGTCTTTTGAGTTGCGCTCTAACCAAACACGATCGTTTTGTTTGTTTACATATTGCTGAACCGTAAAAAAAATTCATCAGAAAAGATCAAATTCTCAAGCTTGCCACCAACGAGCAAGTGTTTAACACCTTTGCTCTTACTAGGCGAATTGCCTTACGTGCAGGTATTAAATCTTGCACTTTTAGTATTTTGTAGGACACATTGAGATTTTTCGACAGTTGAACTGCGCTTTGTCGTGGATTACGTTGAATTCTGGCCTTCACCTTTCGAACCATTTCTGGCGATGTTGCTGTTTTTGGATGTCCACCTCCATGACGTTTTTTGATGCTACCAATATCATTGTAACGTGTAATGGTCCGATACACAAATATTTTGTTCACATGTAAATGTCGTAGCTCATTAACAATGGCTGGTTGCGATCTTCCAGCCAAATACAAAGTTAATAACACTTGCGTTTGAATTTCATTTCGATAACTTTTTTAACTGCGATGTAAAACAATATAGAATAATACTCGACGTAGGTATTGTGTTATGATTTATACTTTGCATGGAAACCAGAGGCGTCTCGTCAAGTGGTCCGTCCCGCCCCGCCCCGCCCCGCCCACGTAATCAGAACGACCACCATACATCACAGTCGGATTCGCTATTTGTATTCTATTTATATAAGTATTATGTATGTACGTACAACATGCATCGGTTAGATGGTGGACATTAGATATCTTGGGAACATCAAATATGTCAAGGGCAATTCAATAAAATGTCTTATGTAATAATTAAACATTCAAAGGCTTAGTGGCGAAATGAAATAACAGATATTTTAGTTCAATTTTAATTCAGATTAAATTTAAATGGTATCAGATCTGTTTCACATCTCCAGAATTTGTTTCTAAGCTGTTAGCAGTTACATAGTTCAATGTATTTGTTCATAATATAAATGGAAAATTTCCTTATAAAATTTTTGCATTATATAAATACAAAAAAACATTAAATTTAAATAAAATAATCTCAATGATTTTTAATCAAACGCTAAGTTATACTTGCAAAAGAACAGCGCCAACAGCTGCTTTAGAGGTCCTTCTTGGCCTTCCCACCACTTCATATAGTGATTGAGGCAGAGGCTAGGCTTGGACTATGTATATAGATTAATTTTTAATGGCCTTTGGAGCCATTAGGCTGCCTGTCCATTGGTGCGGAGCGAGGCGGCGGAGCGGAGAAACGGAGAAATATTAACCAATAGGATTGCATAAAATCTCCGCTCCGCGATTTTATGCAGTCCTATTGGTTAATATTTCTCCGTTTCTCCGCTCCGTCGCCTCGCTCCGCATCAATGGACAGGCAGCCTTGACATGTAGGCTACGGCCATACCAATTTCAGTGGGGACAATAAGCTGGACTCATTATTATATATGAGTACGGACAAAATGTTACCACGTTACCACTACCATAAACCATTCACAGTCAGCTACCCCACGTACGAAGAATGGGATGGGAAAAAGGTATATAAACCAAAGAAACAGGGATTTATCTGGTATACAGTTGGATCAAAGACCAGCACAAGCACTGGTGCGGGGGGACATTGTTGGGGAACTAAGATTAATTTTTCATGTAGTCTTGGACAATGTCCTACTGTATTCCAGGCAGAAATGTACGCAATTATTGAATGTGCATGTGAGAATATAAATAGGTACTATAGAAATAGAAACATTCATATTTTATCAGACAGCCAAGCAGCCCTTAAGGCGCTAGAATCATACCAGGTCACTTCAAAACTGGTATAGAACTGTCTAAAGTACCTTGATAGGCTAGGGGAAAACAACAAAATACATTTGGTGTGGGTACCTGGACATAAAGGTATAGAAGGAAACGAAAGAGCAGATAAGCTGGCAAAGAAAGGATCAGGGATGCCTTTCATAGGACCTGAAACAGCGGTTGGCTTATCTGCAGCAACGATTAAAAGATCGGTCAAAGACTGGATAGCAGTCAAACACAGAGAGTTCTGGGAAGCTAGTTGTGGACAACGGCAGGCGAAAGAATTCATAGAAGGACCCTCCAAAAAGAGGACAAGAAAGCTGCTGAGTCTCAGCAGAAAGAAACTAAGAACGATGACTGGTCTATTTACTGGGCATTGTCATCTAAAAAGACACGATTACATAATGGGGATCGCTGATGAACCAAATTGTAGAAAGTGTCAACAAGAGGAAGAAACAGCCTCTCATGTGATCTGCGAGTGTCCAGCCCTAATGGAATCCAGACACAGACACCTGGGAGCCTTTATAATAAGACCCCAAGATCTGGGAGGCATTTCAATCTGCAAAATATGGGACTTTATTCAAGAAACCGGATTGCTGTTGAAGTGACATCCCCCTAAGGGAGGCACAATAGATCAACCTATGGTCGCGGTGCAGGGGCATGTTGGACCCACTCCTAATAAATAATAATATACTAGCAAATATATATTGTTCGTGTAAAAACACAATTCCGACATTGGAATAAACAAATATTTGCTTACGAAAAAGTACATATTTTGACGTTCCTTTCGTGACATAAATTGGAGAAAAATTTACGAACAAATGAAAAATAACATGGTAAAATATTAAAATGTCTATTTTTTATTTGCCTAAGTTACTCACTGGTCGTAAAGGAAGCGCTATGCAGAATATTTAACCATTAAAGTTTTCTAGTTGTTGATTGAAAAGATAAATAAAAAAATACCCACATACATACATATACACATACATACTTTCTAAAATATTATGGTAGGATATACTTAAGTACTCATTCGACTCTTTTTAAATTTTGAAAATTTATATAATATATCTAATAATCGCTTAGACCCCATTAGATTTTGAAGGTTAAAGATCAGTGCTTCTCATTTCTCATTCAAATGTCAAATATTTTAAAGTGACCCCAAGCTCAGGATACTTATAATTTAATATATTTATTTTCAAACTCATAATAAAATATTTAAATAAAAAAATAACAAACTTATTCGTGGAAATGCTGAAATTTTTTTATAAAAAATTCAAAAGGTTCTTTGTGGAGGGAGGAGTATAAGATTGGCCACAACCCACTCGTTTGATATTAAAATGACACTTCATAAAAATATTTTGTAAGTTGGTCCCTTGTTAATCTGAGTACCGCATTTTCACTAGACATAGAGTGGTGTATTGGTCTACAAATAAATCGATGTGAAAATTGACAATAGACAGATAATAACGAGGAATGGAATAATGTTGTCAAAGTTATGATGATGAGTGGTCATTGAAATGCCGTTACAATAGACCAATTATAAACCATTAATGTATATTGCTGTTTTATTTTTAAACATTGCCTGCAACGTTGTATGTAGCTATAGTAAATAGTGAACAATACTGGCTGCAATAAATATTTGGTGAAAAAGACACAATAATAATACGTTCTTATCTTGTCTTCATCTTGAAAATGTATAAATCAGTATAATACGTCATTTTAAAATATGCCATTAGCACTTCTTAATCATTTTCAAGCATTTGGTTCTACTTCCACCACCACCCGCTCTGCATATGGGGACTGTAAACGGCCCCTTCACAGAACGCTAAGTGAACGACAAGAAAAAAATGCATAGCACGGAAAGTAGCTCATGGAGCCCTCTAGATTAACAATCTCGGCACCATAGTGCAAAAAGAACAATCAACGAATGTGAATAGAAGATTCACACTCGTGGACTGTCATCGACTTCAGATCTTTTTAAAGCATTAAAGGTGTGACTATCTCCATAAAAAATAAACTTAATGGGAATCAAGCAATAGTAAAGCACCATGACTATGACAGAACTCCTTGTCAAGCAGTTGGTTATTCAATAGAATTTAAATCTCTTAACAGATCGACAAAGTTTCATTCCAAGATCCGCGTGGTAGGAAAAAAGGACTGACCTCCACACTATCCTATCTTGACTTACATGTTTTGTGTAGAAAACAAAATGTCTTAAAATATTCAATAATTTGGATTCAAGAAATTATATTTTGGCACTATGTATTCTACAACAATACATTCTATCGCTATCGGGATCACATCATGCAACTAGTATTTATATATGTAAATACAACTCCCAAAATTGGATCGATAAAGGTTCTAAAAGTGTAGCTGAATTTGAAAAGTCGTGGAATCAAATACAATTAATACGTAAATCATCTGATGACTTTAATCTTAATACGTTTTTGTATTAATACTGGTGGAAATGTCCAGAACATGGAGACTATAAGGTATGCCTGATGGTGTTTAAGGCCCTGAATGACTTGGCTCCACACTACATTCAAGAACTGTGTCATAAGAATGTTCCATCAGGAAGACAGCTTACATTGAGATCATCTGGATCACAGAGTACTAACTCTTTAAAATAAGATGGACAGAATCAATAAGGTGGCTTACTATGATCGCAGTTTCAGTATGAACTGGCCTGTCAGTATGAAGTGGTATAAATTGCCCTTAGACATAAATGGAGCTCAGTGCATTGACACCTTCGATACACTTCTCAAGACTGCCTTGTTTTGTAAAGCCAACAAATAAACTAAACCGCCCTTGGAATGATCATGTATCACTAAACGGCGTGTTATGAATTCAAATAATTATTATTACTCACAAAGGGTGCAAACAAGTAATTAGGGTCGTATTACAGGAGTTATTTAAGAATAATGTAAGAAAAAGTTGAGGTCTCGTAAGCAGTATTCTCGCAGTACGGGACCTTACCTTTTTCTCAAATAACTCTTGTAATACGACCCTTATTATTATTATTTTATCGACTGTCAAGAGATTTTTCTTCATTCAAAGATAGATGTGTAGATATGTATTCAGCACATCTGCTACCCATATTTGTATTTTTTAATTGTACCTACCATTAATTCGCTAAATTTTACGACCTATTAAATTTTGAAATTAATTCAATGTTCAACGACATGTTGACGTCGGCAGAATCGGTAGAAAAAAATGTTGTTCTATTTAATGAAAATGGATATCATAAAAAATGCAATATAAATTTATATGTGTCTGGATCATAAAAGCAATGGGTTTCTAATTGAAACATTATTTATCCATGTCCTAATTTAAAACAGATGAAGATTGAAGATGTCATCATTTCAACAGGTCAAAGTTCCAGTTATTATGACATTGTTTGCGCATTTCATTTTGTCGATAAATATTTATACAGACTCAACTGACTGCTGATGGAAGCTGATGTCTATAATGAAAGCATTTGATTAGACGTAAGAAAAAATGTAAGAAACGAATAAAGACAGAATGAGAGACGAAGATATAAGTTCTAAGGATGGTATGATGGTATCTTAGAAAATGCTAAACAATCGTATCCTTTTCCAAACACTTATGACGAATTACAAAAAACATCATAGATACAAGTAAAATATCTGTCAAATGACAATATTTCTAAAAGTAAGGATATATAATATATGTAAGGATTAAAGAACGGATCCAAAATGTTTTATAATTGGAAATATTATTATGTAATATGATGAATATTAAATTTCCTGAATGAAAGTCCACACGCCACGATAGTTTTGCCGCATAGAAATAATGAATGAAGAACGTTTGACAAAAAAAAATAACTGGTAAGAAATATTGTATTTATTTGTTTTTTAAATTTTGTATCTATACCTACAAATTTTTACTCTTTTATTAAAATAAATAATGCACCTTGAAGGTAGTGATGAGCAAATGCAAGGTGTTGGTCTTGCACCCCCGGTCTTGTATTAACTAATTAATGTGGTCGATCTTGGTCTTTCATACCCAGTCTTGGTCTTGCAAGTCTTGCAACTTTTCCAAATTTATTTTTATATAAAATATCAGTAATTACAATGTAACATGACCAAAAACATAAATTTAAAGTATTTTGTAGATAGTAGGTAGTTAATTGCTTTCTTTTTAATTGAAAATGAATAAGATTATTAAAATTATGCAAGACCGCTACACTCTTGGTCTTGCAAAGCCTTATCTTGAATCCCCTGGTCTTGGTCTTGCAGCGACATATACGATCTTGGTCTTGCAAGTCTCGCAAGACAAAGACCGAGAATGCAAGGCTTGCAAGACTTTTGCTCATCACTACTTGAATGAATTTTTTTAAATCTTGTGGGATGTAATTGAGATATAAGATATTTCTCTAGACTTGTTTATTTATTTATACATCCTCCTGTATATAATATACACAAACATAATTGTACACTGGCGGGCTTATTGCCATTAGGCAATTTCTTTCAACCAACCAGATTACAAAGTATGACAACATTGTGTATGTAAAACAGCAAAAGAATAAGAGTAAATGAAAACAAAGAAAATATATATAACACTTAAATACTATTAAACAAAAAAAAATTTCATAGCAAGAAAAAAGGATAGGGTAAGGACAGGAGAGGAAATCGGGATCAGGTGTTCAAGGACAAATATTCCATCCTTAATTTTTTCTTGAAAATACAAAGTGAGTTAGACGACGCAATATCCGGATTAGAATCATAAGATTTTTTTTTAATCATAAGACTTGTCTAATGAAAAAAAAATTTGATAATGTATTTTGTCTAGTTTCGTATGAAGCACATTATCTGGACGTTATTAAATGAATGTTTATAATCATTTCTCTATTGTTTTGATATGCTTTCTAATAAGATGTTGATGTTTAAAAATTACCCATTATAATTGAGTTTAATTATAAATAAAACTTGAACAATCATTAATACTTATCCATTTTGACTGACGTTCAATGGACGACATTAGAATTTACATAAAAAACTTCCACGGCTGCGTTCTATCATCATATTATGTAGACTAGGAAGAAATCACAAGGCCATAGTGATAGACGAATTAAATTGATGCAAATATGTACTCTCCTCATTTAATTCATTAATCTAAACAAGATCCGAGCCGAAATCGTGTATCAGTCGAACATTAAACAATTCCGGTTGCAATAGCTTAGTAACAATTTTGTTTAATAAATTTATCTCGCGTGATTCGATAGCGTTTATTATAATTATTATTATTGATCAAATCAGCCATCAGTTCAATTTAGATATTGACGGAGACTGAGGAGCAAATGCAAAAAGAGATAGGATAGTTTTGATCTTGATTACCTAGTCTTTGTTTTGCTATTGCGAGTCTTGTACAAAGCAAATATGGTTACTATTTTTTTTACTGTTGAAAATTACCATAAAACATGACACACGAATTTACAATTTTCGTAGAAAACTAGTTTATTTATAGATTGATTTATATTTATTTTTAAATTGTTTTATTTCTTACTACAAAATAGAATTGCTACATGTTTTTTTTGTTAATTTATAATATGATTTCGATAATTTAGTAATTGGCGTAACAGAAAGTTTTTTTAGCTTTTATTTATAAGTTACGTAACCTTTAATAAATAAATATTAAAAATTATAAAAAAAATGTATATTAAAATAAATAAATAAATATATAGAAATAAATTAATATATAAAAATAAATAAATAAACAAACAAACAAACAAACAAACAAACAAACAAATAAATAAATAAATAAATAAATAAATAAATAAATAAATAAATAAATAAATAAATAAATAAATAAATAAATAAATCAATAAATAAATAAATCATTCAATAAATAAATAAGTAAATGAGTAAATAAATAAATAAAGAAATGAATATATCAATCAATCAATATATAAACAAGGAAATAAATAAACGAATAAATAAATAAATAAAATAAACAAATATAAATAAATTAATAAATATACATCTAAAGTAATAAAGCAATCAAAATGTTAGTGTATGTGTGTGTGTGTGTGTGTATGTGTGTGTGTGTGTGTTTGTCTCACGCCTTCTGAAAAACCAAGAGCATCTAAAAATCTAATTTATGTGCGAACGTGTACCAGTATACCTGATGCAGTGTCACGCTAAAAATTATGCGATAAAAATGCTGAATTTTAAAAATATTTCAATAATTATTTTTCTCATACAAAATTTTCCAAGTCATATCTGTCAAAAAAGTGTACATTTTGCACGCAAATATCTGTTAGTTTAAAAGTTAGAAGCACGTATTTACACGAAGAAAATATATTTTCAAGTATAACTTAGCGTTTAAGTGAAAAACATGGTGAATATTTTGTATAATTATAATGTTTAACTTATTTTTAAAGTAAGCGTTTTGTACATAAACGCCGCCATTTTAATATCTTTTCATACTATATTTCATTTTCCTACCGAATGAATATGTTCTTGAAAATAATAAACCTTTGAAATAAATGTAATTGTGAAATAATATAATGAAACAAAAGACATTACAGCAAGTTTTAAGACATATATTGTAAAAATGTGTTTAATATTAGTAAAGATATAGGCATAATAAAATTGCATAATTTGTAAATAATATTTGATTTTTCTGACAATTTTCATTTTTATGGCATCGAACAAACCAATGTAGGTACCTACATATTCAAAAATAGTCTCAAACCATTTGATATTTTAAACGTATTGGAATGGTTACTATGGTAACGGAAAGATTCTGATATTCAAATAAAATTTGTTATGAATCAAATTTATTTAGAACATTGTTGTAGGTAGGTACCTACCTATTACTATTTACTTACAAATCAACAATATACTGATTTCCTATCGGAAAATTGTATGCGATGTACTCCTAAACCGTTTGTCCGCTTACAATGAAACTTTGGTGAATTGTCGAGCGTGTGCCCGGGATGGTTTCTGGATTTAAACTTTTTTCTTATTCTTCTTCTTCTTCGTGTATTTGGTCATTTAACCTATGAAGGGGGAGTATCCTGGGAAAAGAAGGTCCGACTGTCCCTCCATCTCTTCGCAGGTCTTCCAGGACGGTTTGTGGATTTTAACTTTTTTCTTCTTCTTCTTCATCGTGTATTTGGTTATTTTACCTATGAAGGTGGACTATCCTGGGAGAAGAAGGTCCCATTTTCCGACCATCTCTTCACAGGTTTCTGGGTTTAAACTTTTTTCTTTTTTTTCTTCATCGTGCATTTGGTCATTTTACCTATGAAGGTGGACTATCCTGGGAGAAGAAGGGCCAATTTTCCTTCAATATCTTCGCAGGTATCTGGATTTGAACTTTTTTCTTCTTCTTCTTCGTGTATTTAGTCATTTTACCTATGAAGGTGGAGTATCCTGGGAAAAGAAGGTCTTTTCATCTCTTCGCGGTTCTTCCAGGATGGTTTCTGGATTTAAACTTTTCTTAACCGACTGAAGAGACGGGATGTAATAAAGGGAAGGGACGTAATGAGGAATTGAAGGGACGGGAGGTACTGAAGGGCCTGAAGGGACGGGAGGTACTGAAGGGTCTGAAGCGACGGGAGGTACTGAAGGGTCTGAAGTGACGGGAGGTACTGAAGGGTCTGAAGCGACGGGTCTTTTTCTTCTTAATTTTATGTAGACCTTTAGGACAGTTTTTATACAAACTATTTCCTATAGTCTAATTCATCTTCTTCTTCTTTTATGTATACATTTGGGTCAGTTTTTATAAAAATTATTTCCTATAGTCTAATTATTCGTTTTCTTCATTTACGTAGACTTTTGGGAGAGTTTTAATACAAACAATTTCCAATAGTCTTATTAATTTCTTTTTCTTTTATGTAGACCAAAGGTGAGTTATTATACAAACTTTTTCTATAGTTTAATTATTATTCTTTTATATAGACCTTTGAATCAGTTTTTATATTAACTATTTCCTATAGTCTAATTCATCATCTTTTATGTAGACCTTTGGTCAGTTTTTATACAAACAATTTTCAATAGTCTAATTCTACTTCTTCTTCTTTTTTGTAGACCTTTGGGTGAGATTTTATACATACTATTTCCTATTGTCTATTTCATCTTTTTTTATGTAGATCTTACTTATGTAGTCAGTTTTTACACAAACTATTTTCTTTAGTCTTTTTCTTCGTTTTCTTATTTTATGTAGAACTTGGGTGAATTTTATACAAACTATTTCCTATAGATTAATCTTCTTCTTCTTTTATGAAGACCTTTTGGTTTGTTTTCATACAATCTATTTCCAATAGTCTTATTCTTCTATTTTATGTATTTTAACTTATTTTACGTAGACCATTGGGATAGTTTTTTATACAAACTATTTCGTATAGTCTTATACTTATCCTTCTCTTTTTTATTTAGACTTTTGGGTTAGTTTTAAGTCTAATAGTCTATTGTGCAGAAATATTTTTAACGAAATGCATACTTGATGAAAATACATATGTAAAAACGAATGGATTGTGGGATGTGACGATGTAACCTGCACTAGAATCTTTTCAATACTTTTGTTTAAACAAATTTAAACCATTTATATCATCCTATTTTGAATAATTTTCAACACCTACGCATTTGATTTAGTTGACAATATTTAAAGAATGGGGGGTTGTGGCCATTACTGAACTCTTCACATCGTTTATATTCAAATTAAAAACTACTTACCATAGTTTAAGTCTTCTTCTTCTTCGTTAATGTAGACTTTTGTGTACATTTGTTTAATCAAATTTTAACCACATCCCAACATCCAAAATTACTAAATTTTCAATAGGTACATATTAAAATTTATTTCGATGATAATATTTAAAAATGGGCCAAACCAATCTCTTTACAACGTTGATAAACAGTCATATTTAAAACCATTTCGCATAGTCCATTCGTTCAGAAATTTTGTATATTATACTTCATTCACACTTTATAAAAAATAATGGGTTGTGGCCATCACTTGAACATTTTACAATCAAATTCAATCATATTTCAAACCACTTTTCATAGTCCGATTTTGCAAAATAATTGGGTGACAATATTATAAAAAAGATTGCTTTTTCCTTCACAATATTACATTCTTGGCCAACGGCGGGACATAAAAGCTAGTAAAAAATAAATAAAACGTATCAATCTAAAGTAATAAAGCAATCAAAATGTTAGTGTTTGTGTGTGTGTGTGTGTGTGTATGTGTGTGTGTGTGTGTGTTTGTCTCACGCCTTCTGAAAAACCAAGAGCATCTAAAAATCTAATTTATGTGCGAACGTGTACCTGTATACCTGATGCAGTGTCACGCTAAAAATAATGCGATAAAAATGCTGAATTTTAAAAATATTTCAATAATTATTTTTTTCATACAAAATTTTCCAAGTCGTATCTGTCAAAAAGTGTACATTTTGCACGCAAATATCTGTTAGTTTAAAAGTTAGAAGTACGTGTTTACACGAAGAAAATATATTTTCAAGTATAACTTAGCGTTTAAGTGAAAAACATGGTGAATATTTGGTATAATTATAATGTTTAACTTATTTTTAAAGTAAGCGTTTTGTACATAAACACCGCCATTTTAATATCTTTTCATACAATATTTCATTTTCCTACCGAATGAATATGTTCTTGAAAATAATAAACCTTTGAAATAAATGTAATTATGAAATAATAAAATGAAACACAAGACATTACGGCAAGTTTTAAGACATATATTGCAAAAATGTGTTATTTATTAGTAAAGATATAGGCATAATAAAATTGCATAATTTGTAAATAATATTTGATTTTTCTGACAATTTTCATTTTTATGGCATTGAACAAACCAATGTAGGTACCTACATATTCAAAAAATGTATCCGAACCATTCGATATTACTTACGTGTTCGAATCGTTTCCATGGCTACAGAAAGAATGTGATATTCAAATAAAATTTGTTAGGAATCGAATTTATTTAGAAGGTTGTTGTAGGTAGGTACCTACCTAATACTATTTACTTACAAATCAACAATAATATACCTATACTGATTTCCTATAGGAAAATTATTTTATTTATTTATTTATCAACCGTTTGTCCGATTATAATGAAACTTTGGTGAATTGTCGAGCGTATGCCCAGGATGGTTTTTGGATTTAAACTTTTTTCTTATTCTTCTTCTTCTTCGTGTATTTGATCGTTTTACCTATGAAGGGGGAGTATCCTGGGAATAGAAGGTCCGACTGTCCCTCCATCTCTTCACAGGTCTTCCAGGACGGGTTCTGCATATAAACTTTTTTCTTCTTTTTCTTCAACGTGTACTTGGTCATCTTACCTATGAAGATGAACTATCCTGGGAGATGAAGGTCCAATTTTCCTTCCATCTCTTCGCAGGTTTCTGGATTTAAACTTTTTTCTTCTTCTTCTTCATCGTCTATTTGGTCATTTTACCTTTGAAGGTGGACTAACCTGGGAGAAGAATGTCCAATTTTCCTTCCATCTCTTCGCAGGTATCTGGATTTAAACTTATTTCTTCTTCTTCTTCTTCATCGTGTATTTTTGCTCATTTTACCTATGAAGTTGGAGAATCCTGGGAGAAGAAGGTCCAACTGTCCTTCCATCCCTTCGCAGGTATCTGGGTTTAAACTTTTTTCTTCTTCTTCGTGTATTTAGTCATTTTACCTATTAAGTAGAGCATCCTGGGAAAAGAAGGTTCTTTCATCTCTTCGCGGTTCTTCCAGGATGGTTTCTGGATTTAAACTTTTCTTAACCGACTGATGGGACGGGATGTAATGAAGGGAAGGGAGGCACTAAAGGGCCTGAAGGGACGGGAGGTATAAAACTGCCTGAAGGGACGGAAGGTACTGAAGGGCCTGATGGGAAGGGACGTAATGAGGGATTAAAGGGACGGGAGGTACTGAAGGGCCTGAAGCGGCGGGTCCTGGAGTCTAATTCTTTTTCTTCTTAATTTTATGTAGACCTTTAGGGCAGTTTTTATACAAACTATTTCCTATTGTCTAATTCATCTTCTTCTTCTTTTATGTATACATTTGGGTCATTTTTTTATAAAAATTATTTCCTTTAGTCTAATTATTATTCTTCTTCATTTAAGTACGTAGACTTTTGGGAGAGTTTTAATACAAACTATTTCCAATAGTCTTATTCATTTTCTTTTATGTAGACCTTTTGGTCAGTATTTATACAAACTATTTCCAATAGTCTAAATATTCTTCTTCTTCTTTTTTGTAGACCTTTGGGTGAGCTTTGATACAATCTATTTCCAATAGTCTAATTCTTCTATTAGGTATATGTATTTTTACTTATTTTATGTAGACCATTGGAATAGTTTTTTATACAAACTATTTCTTATAGTCTTATACTTATTTTTTTCTTTTTAATTTAGTCTTTTGGGTTAGTTTTAAGTCTAATAGTCTATTGTGCAGAAATATTATTAACGATATGCACACTTGATGAAAATACATATGAAATGAATGGGATATGGGATATGACGATATAACCTGCACTAGAATCTTTTCAATACTTTTGTTTAATTAAATTTAAACCATTTATATCATCCTATTTTGAATAATTTTCAACACCTAATATTTAAAGAATGGGGGTTGTGGCCATTACTGAACTCTTCACAACATTTATATTCAAATTAAAAACTATTTACTATAGTTCAAGTCTTCTTCTTCTTCGTTAATGAAGACTTTCAGTCAAATTGAGCAAAAATATAATGCACACTTGATGAAAAAATATAAAAACGAATGGGATGTGACCAATACTAGATCTTTTCAGTACCTACGTTTGTTTAATCAAATTTTAACCACATCCCAACATCCAAAATTACTAAATTTTCAATAGGTACACATTACAATTTGTTTTCGATGATAATATTTAAAAATGGGGGTTGTGGCCAAACCAATCTCTTTACAACGTTGATAAACAGTCATATTTAAAACCATTACGCATAGTCCATGCGAGCAGAAATTGTATAAATATTATACTTCATTCACACTTTATAGCAATATATAAAAAAGAATGGGTTGTGGCCATCACTTGAACATTTTACAATACTTAAACTCAATCAAATTTCAAACCACTTTTCATAGTCTGATATTGCAAAATAATTGGGTGACAATATTATAAAAACGATTGCTTTTTCTTTCACAATTTTACATTCTTGGCCAACGGCGGGACATAAAAGCTAGTAAGTAATAAATTATTTGAATAATGACATTATTTTTGATAAATTATATATAAGAACCCACAATTCCGAAACATTTCACATGGCTCATGATAGATCCCTTGGTCTTACAGTGGCACATATAGGGGTCTTACTTGAGCAATGTGAATGGATTCAGAATTGTGACATCCTTTAACTAATCACATTTTTTGTGGTTGGGAAGTGAAAGGAACCAACAGAGGTACTTCCAACGGGTCACCGACTACCATATAGGTACAACCTGGAGATCCCTGAACAGACTAAGGACTAGTGTAGGAAGGTGCAAGGTTCACCTGGACAGATGGAGAATGCTAGAGGCTGACTAGGACATGGCATGCGAGTGTGCGGAGACGCAGAACATGTCAAACCTGTTGAAATGCCCGGTTATGGAAGAAGGGTGATCTGAGGAAGATCAATTAAAATATAAGCAAATTAAATCAAATGCGAGCAAATTAAAATGTAATTATGGCTGCAAATTACTGGACACAATATAGATAGATGATTTTGGACACGGAAATTTACTAAGTATTCCGAAACATTTCACATTGCTCATACTAGACCCCGTAAGACTAGCAAAACTTTTGGACGTCACTAAAAATCGACCATAAATTTAAATCAGATATTGACGGAACAAAAATTCGTTCGTGACGAAATGTCCAACAAAACAATACGGTAGCTCAAAATACGTATTAAATTTACATAAAATGATCTCAATGTCATCAGTGACATGATCGACACGGTTGAAGAGATCATTTCTCTCTATTTTACAACAAGATCAAAAGGCGTGTGTCAAGGCCGAGAATTATGCCCGTTTGGCAGAAGATATTGAAATAATGACATGTTATATAATGGAAACACAGTCGTTAAAACCAGATGATAACTAAATGCATACTAAACTGAAGATTAATGACAATATTATTATTATTATTGCAACAAGTATTGGTGTTGACAATGAAAAAAGCCTTGAGAGTGAATCACACGAAGATGAAATTAAACATCAGTGAAACTGTATAAGTACCTACTTACTTACATAATATATGTCGCATCTTTAGAGGCATTTTTTATGTGTTGCCTTTGTGACAAATTTATATCTATCTACTATAGGAATAACAATTTATCACGGCTGTTCAACAACAAGACATGACCAACAGATGTATGTAAAAGAAGGACACTTTTTTACCAGGATGTGGGATAGAATGAAAAATATTGCGAGCTTAAGAACGCTTGCCTGTTTTATGTAACAGAAATTGGCACATCAATAGATTTAATAGAATGAGCAACACTATCATCAGTGACTGAAAACTTGTTTCAGATAAGAATATAAAGACAACAGAATTTAACAAATCAGATTAATTATAGATGAGGGTTGTAATGCGCTGAGCTTGCAATCCAGTGGACGTGGTCTCACAAATATCACACTGGATTGGCAGCAGCTGTCTTCATTTTTGATTCTATATACCTGGTAGTGTGCTGTTTGCGGTCCATTATTGTTCAAACATATAAAATATTCTCTCCTCCTTATCTTTTATCCCATGTGGTGGTGGGGTTAACTCTCCTTACTGCTTTCATCCACTTCGTTCTATCCTAAGCGTATCGTCCTCGGAGACATTCGTGCTAGCATATCCTCCGCCACCAAGCTCTTCCGTCGTATTTTGGGACGCCCTTTGGATGCCAAACATGAGAACTCGATAGTCCAGGGAGCAAGTCTGGTCCAATCGGCGAAATCAAAACCCTCGTGATTACCCATATCGTGGATATCATTATCATACGGAGTTCTATGATATCTAGAGATAATATAGAACTCCACATAGTAATTATATCCATGATATGGGTAATCGTGAGGGTTTTGATTTCGCCGGTTGCACTAGACTTGCCCCCCATAGCAGTGTTACATACGTTTTTTGGCGGTTTTTTTCGAATATGTCCGAACCTCCTCAGCCTAGTTTCCTTCGGCTTATCGGAGGCATCGCGTACGCCCAGGCTACCTCTCACATCTAAGACACATATAAAACTGCTTTTTTAAAAAAAACATGTTAGCTAACAAACAATATTGGTTTCAAATAAACGTCGAATATTTTTTAAAATTGCATATACGCAAACATTGGTCAAATGATACTTATTAAATTTTTATTGACAAACTTTTTTAACATCTCAATAGAGACGGCTGTTTTACGTGATTACTTTATGCGCTTGCGCAACGTTCACCAATTATGCCTTCATATTGAGTTTGAAAGTTCTATATATTTGAATAGTGTGTAACAATTCACCTGAAAATAAAGAACTATACTATTGCCATCTGTATAGTTCCTAAGTTATTATTATTATTTGCAGCTACATCATGTTAATTTAGATTTAAAAAAATGTTATATTAATTTTTATTGTACTTGTTATTATATTTATTCAGATAGACATCCATAATAGGAAGTCATCATATTAAGAGTGAACATTATGTAGGTACACTATTGAGACGTTAAAAGTACATATGTATTAAAAATACATAATATGACATTGTATTTTGAGATATTTGTATTCAATTTGCATCCATCTCTTGTTCATGTTTCAATATATATGTTAATGAACTCTACAAATCCGTGGGATCGGCAAGTTCTAAATAATATTTTAAAATACAAACAAAATCAGCAACTCTAGAATTGAAAATATCTCGATATATATTTCTAAAGAAGAAATATATTTTTACCCATAATTGACAAACTGAGAAATTATCACACCCAAGTTTCATTGGCATATTTTTTTTGTAGGTATATGTTGTTGTACCTATATATCAATTTTGTTGTCTTTTTTGTTGTTATTGTTTTCTATCATGTTTTGTTAATTTCGTGGTCGTTTTTTTGTGCCCTTTTTTATAGGTATATATATATTCGTATGGTGTAACTTTTATATCCCTCAGCCAGTTTCTGGCTTCGGTCGTCAGTGTATTTAAAATAAGTACTCCTCCATCAAAACCATATAGAGGGCATTCATCTATGACGTGGTTCAGGGTCTGGATTTCTGTGCCACATTCACAGCGTGGGTCTTCAATATAGCCCCATTTGTGCCTTTCATACGCACTCCTACTGCAATTCGTCCTTATGCGGTTGAGCATTGCCCACTCTCTGCGCCCAAGGTCAAAACCTGCCACCCTGTCCGAAGGCACATATATACATATATTTTTATAGGTAAGTACTATTGTAATAAGTCGTAGTTGTGAAAAAACAATAGATTTTATTTTCATCCAACTATCAATTTCTCCAAGAGAATTTATTTCTCTTAATAGATAGACAAAGTTTCAAGCCAGGATCCGCGAAATTTTATATGGCCAGGTCTACATTTTTCATGGATTTTCAACATTCCAAAAATAAAACATACCTAATACTTACAATTTGCAATATATAATTTTGACCACAAGAGATATTTTTTTAATATGTTTATCATTTACAAATATTTTTAACAAACATTACTTTAGTGGTATTTATGATTTTTAAATATTTTGTGTGGTTTTAAATATTTCGCGGTTTGTTTTTTTTATATCTCTATGAGTAGGTACCTACCTAGTTCATGTCTTTGTGGTTTTTACTCCACCTGTGTTGTACGAAGATAAACTGAACAGGCTGGGTGGTATTCTTTTATTATATAAATGTAATAAAAATAAATACTGAACGCATAAATTAAAATGTAAAAATAAACAAAAAGGTTTATAATCTAGTTTTTTTAGTCATGCTAACATTTTATTTGAATTTGTGAATGGATGGGAATATGGCTAGTTATTTAAATAATAGTGGTTGTAATTTTGTCTGAAATGTGAGTGTCAAAAATAGTATTATTTTTTCTAAGATTGACTCGGATTACTCACGAGAAATTTTGTCAATTATAACAAGAATTGAAATTCAATTTTTGAAAATTAATTAACCACATTGAGGCAACCAAACAAGTATTTATGTAGGTATCAGATGCTATACATGGCATATTATATATAAACATGTTGGAAAAATCGTATGAACATCAATCTGATAAATATATTATTCAAACAAACCTGCACAGCATCACTCGTGCACTCTCTTTTGCATTCTGGTAACACAAAGATCAGAAAATAATTGAGAAGCAGGTAAGTACTTCGCCATATTATACAAGTGCAGTGAGTTATTTGAGGTATGCCAAAAAATATTACGGCATGCGAAAGACGTAGGTACCGACATATATTTTAAGCATTCGCCAGAGTCGAAAGTCAGAGAGGTTTTGAAAAAATGTTGGTTTCAAAAACAAAGTATAATAAAACATTTATATACAATTTAATATGGGTAATAGAAAAGGACAGGGCCGTCACAACGAATACGATGACTAGACTTACCAGTGGGCATAGTCAAAGTAGTCAATGTGTCATTAAGCGATGGAAAAGAAACATCGGTCAATGTATGGAAGTGACAGTTATCATGTGACTGATTTATCAGAGTGACTGTCACTTACATACATTGAGATATCTTTATTTTAATTTTAAATGGCTTTTAAATTGACTTAAAGAACTAGACTCTTCTGTTCTCAATATTAAAAAATATATTCATCATAATATCATCATATCCTCTCTCTGAGACCTCCACAGCTCTTTAACCTAGGCAGACCACATCCAACAGCCTCCGGCCACTAATCTTATGTCCAAATATGTCCATCCTCAAGGATCGTCCACCAACAATATGCTACAGACGTATCCTTCAATTATATTTGGGCACATTTCTAGGGATTCCATTTCCACTATGCTTCGAGAAGTTTGCTGTATGTTTAGCATAGAAGGACGAAGATCTCGTGGTCGTTCACTAATCAGGGGGGCAAGTCTGGTTCAATCGGCGAAAACAAAACCCTCGTGATTACCCATATCATGGATATAATTATTATATGGAGTTCTACAATATATTTAGATGTCATAGAACTCCATACGATAATTATATCCATGATATGGGTAATCACTAGGGTTTTGATTTCGCCGGTCGAACCAGACTTGCCCCCCTGATGGAGTTATCTAATCAAGTCTCCATAGAGGTCTTCGGTCTGGTGCTCTTCGTTTTGATAAAAACGGATCAGCATGGAGGCAGGCCATAAATCACAGAATTATTGAATCTGGTCACCTAGCTCAAAGGACGCCACAACCAGATAATTTAATTTTCTAAAATAACAAACATTACAACAGTGCATCTCAAACTTTTTTGTAAAAATTGAATTAAGCGATGACGTCTTTTCATACGATTTATATGACAAAATACACAATATCTACGGGGACAATCAATAGTTTTATACTTAAGAGGGGGCCTGCTGCCAGCGTGTATATAAACTAATATTTATAAAAAAGTTCTGTATTAATTCTTGTAGAAAAATAATGGCATACCTCGATTTTCTAAATTTGTCTTGTATTTTTAATAAACTATAAGACGTAAAGCAATATATATTTTTTAATTAATGAAGACTAAAATATCGGGAAAAATATGTCTCGATATTTGCATTAATGCTTCAGGGTAAGTAAAGAAAAATATTTTTTTTTGAGAATTCTTTACTAAACCTGAAGCAGTAATGCAAATGTTACGACATATTTTTTCCTAATTTTTTGTCTTCTTTTATTTAAAAAAATCTATATTGCTCTATGCCTTATAGTTTTTTAGAAATATAAGATAAATGTCAAAAATCGAGGAATGCTCATTATATTTCTTTATTTAATATCCAAACTATCTAAGTGACTTTTTTTTGTTTTGTAGTAATGATGCAATAACAAATTGAAAAAATAGGTACGTTGGCAGCAGTCGCCCCCTTAATTTCCATACATGCATACATACCATAGAGCTGTTAACACATTCGGGGTAGGTAGGAAAAAAGGACTGACCACCACACTATCCTATCTCGACATACACATTTTTTGTAGGAAACTAAATATCTCAAAATATTTAACAATTTGGATTTAATGGTTTATTGTTTGGTACGTCTTCTTCGACTATACATACTATCACCATCGACAGCTGGATCTCATGTGTTACATACAACTAGTAAATAAATCAATAAATAACATTAAACAGAAAAAAACATGTATTCATATAGTTTATTATTTTGCACTCCAAATATTTGCATACCACTTGCACTAGTGCAAATTTTGCAATCTCCTTGATGCTGTTCTGTAATATATTTGAACACGGTTCTTGATCTAAGTGTATTAGTTGGCAAGATAAAAAGTACTCTATGCCTAGTGCCAAACAATTTGGGTCATACAGATTCCTTTCTCTGTACGCTATCTTCTGAGATTACTTTTAAGAATGTGACTCGAGGAAGGAAAGAGCAAAAGTCAAGATGGAAGGAAGTGGAAAAATATAGGTCATATCCCAAGAAAGAAATAAAAATATAAAATAATTTAACAAACTCATTTCATGAAAATGCTGAAAATTTTCCATACAAAATTTGAATACTTAATAAAATGACTTGTTAGTGAGGAGTTTAGCGTTGGCCACAACCCACTCATTTTTTTTAATCGATCCACTAAATATAAACTTTATTTTGAGACACCCTATATTATTAAACGGCGCTATTTTCAAAATCACGATTGGGTAAAATCATATAATTCCGATTTTCAAATGGAATTTAGTCTGAATAATAATTTATGTACAAAAATAATTGAAAATAACATAAATACCTATAATTATTATTGTTATAAATATAAAATCTGACTTATTGTAATATTCTAATTTGTAATAACAAAACAAAAACACTTATCTTTTATACGTTAATAATGATACAATAATGACTTAATAAGATTCTTTAAATGAGTTCCACCAGCACATAGGTCGAAAGATTTTTTGATATTGTATTGTGAAGATTCTTTGTGAAAATTATTTTAGACTATTAACTATTATTTTCTTCAGTGATAGGTTAATTTCACATATTTTGTTGTTGCTGAAAATTAAAATCGGTCCCCACCACATCAAAAAACGATATTTTTAAATAATCATTTCAAACCACGTACCAAAAACGTCACAATTACGTGAGAAGAATCACAGTTACCATAGAAAAAGGTGAATAATGACATTATGATGAAGTCATTATTCGCTGCATACGTGATAGGCCGTTTTTGCGCGTGCGGTTCATTTAAAAATTATCAATGAAAATATATATTTTTACAACATTGAAATTTATTCCAATCCATTTATTTATTATCCTTAATTGATTCCAAATATTTTCATTAATATTCGTGAAATATGGAACTACTGAATTGTCCCACATTATGGCGGTAAACTCCGCATGATTGTCCCATATGATAAATGGACTGTATTTAGTGAATGATGTTTTGGTATAATTATAGGAAAACAACTTCCCAGTCACGTGGGTGTGCAGAGAGCAAATTTCTGTCTTTTTGCTTGGTTGGTATCTATATGTGCAAACTTCCTCTCCACGGCGAAAAGGATCAAGAACAGTGCATTTCAATGCTGGCACAGATATTCGTACCCTGGACCAGCCTACACCTAGAATCAGGTAAAACTGCAATATCGACACAGTTAACACAGACAAAATAAAAACATTCTAATATATATTTAATAAACAAGAATTCTCTGACATCAGAGATGTAATCTTTACGTACGCAAGTCCGCGGCACGCGTCATTACAAAAATACTTCATAACGAAGTAATTTTATTGTATGAGAAAACACCGAGAGATCGTTTATCACCTCGGCTTGTAAGATTTGGCATTCGTTATAATCCCAAGATTTAGTGGATAACGACAGATATCTTGGACAAGCAACTATAACAAGAGATCGTCGAAATTATTTTCTTTTTAGAAATGGACCTTCCTGATTGATTATTTATTTAAGGCATACCGGGTAAAAGAAGACCATAAAGAGTTTTGTTGAACACTGATGAAACTCGGCCCTGGGGGTCTAGTATGAGTTCATGTGATTAATAATAATAATAAATAATAAATTGGGATGATTTTTATAGCGCCGTTTTTGTAATAACCGTCCTCAAGGGCGCTTTGAATATATTACAGGTTTTTGTAAGACTCGAGGAGGAAGTGAGTTTTCAGGTGATTCTTGAATAGGGCTAAGTTGTCGATTTGCCTCAGTTGAGGTGGTAGTTTATTCCATGAGGCTGGTCCAGCCACAGCAAAAGCACGATCACCGAAGGATGTAGTGTTGACTCTATTTACTTCAGTTAACTTGTCAATCATGGATGTGGTGGCTGACAGGCTGACCGAAGTGTTTGTTGTCGCTCGTTTACGGTGAGAGGGATGCAGAAGTCTGAAAGATACGTGGGAGCCATGCCATGGATCGCTTTGGAAGTAAAATGTTTGGAAATTGTGATATCTTCTAACTTGTCACAGTTCTTTGACACCATTTCTGCTAATTCGTGTAGAATGACCTCTTAAATCCGTTATTTTTTTTTTTTTTTTTTTATTTTTTTTAAAAAGTGAATACACAATATTCTTTAATCGATAACACATATAAATACATAATTGTAAATATATATTAGTTACCCGATGGAAGGATTTTCATACTTGAATATCAAACCAATTCACCTTTGAGTTTAATTGTAATTGATAATCGCTATTAAGTTTTAAGAAGGGAGAGGAGAGGGGAGGGAAAGGAAGAAAGGATAACAGTCACTGTCTTATTGATTGTTATATAAAACGAATTTCATTCTTATACAAATGTCTTTTCATGTGTAGAATGTCTATGTCTTTCGATATACTCTCCAAATTTGTATATGAAATAATACATCTGTATAAGGGAGCATTTTTACCGATGTTTGTATTACATTTATTTAAATAAAAAAGTGATGAGTGTCTAGTCCGTCTGATCGGTACGTTAAATTTTATTTCGTTTAGCAGTTCATGGCAGTCAATATTATTACTTGATAGATCATACAAGAACATTAAATAATTCAATATTTACGGGTCTCAACTGCTTGGATCTCGAAATGAGCACTGGAATACATATAAAAGGGCGTAAAAATCTATTAGTGATTGGGAACACATACGTTTCGTTCAACCCTTGTCGATTTTGGACAATGAAAAAAAATGCTGCAAATGTTATCTCCTTTGAAATGAATGTTGAATGGTTCTACAGTTTATGAAAAAAACTCTACTCTATTACTTGGAAATTTTGAAAAAAACAAATATTTCGGGACGACCGCAATAAGAAGCTTTTTTGAAAGCATTTTTTGTGAAGTGAAAATCGTCATTCTCCAGGGCCCTAGGAAAAGAGAAATATTGCACTACACTAGCACAAGAAATATTCTATACAAATATTTCTGGCGCAACAATTTAAAGAAGCAAAAGTCACGTGATCTTCTTCATTAGAAATATAATCTTGATCGCTGGCAGAGGATCCAATGATTCACGATCACGGTGACCGGTCTAATTAAAATATTCTCGAGTGCACAAATTGTTTCAGACTTCAACTGATTTTATTTACTTACTTGTTGAGTACGTAAGACTTATGTTTTGACAGAAACAGGACGAACACATAGTTTTTAGTTTGTAATTCAGCAAAGAGTTCGGAGAAATTCTCTCGCACTGTACAAATTAAATAATGTTTTGAAAATAAATTCTCAACATCTTGAGACGGCCTTGAAGTGGTTGCCAATTCCGATCGCTCTGCAATTTTAACAAGACAAGACTAGACAACAAGATGTTAGAGAAGTAGGTACATTTGTATCTTGTGAGTTTGTTACATTGTGATAACCACTCGCAGAGATAGATAGATCTTTTGATGTTTTGGCATAGACAATATGGACATATGACTAAATATTCCGAGAATTCCTGAATAACCTATCTGTTACCAATGTTCTTCGAACGTCTGTACAGTGCAATACGATCAAAATTAATTTACATTGAGTGCTATTCTGAAATTTCTACGATTGTGTTAAAATACAATACAATGAACAACATATGTATGTAGGTACCAATATTTAATAGGAAAAATCTACGATTAGTTATTTAGATTATAAATACAAATCTACATAAATCTTCTCTTGTAAATTTAGGTTATAAATATATTTTATATAGACACAAACGTAAATCCTTTTTGTATTTGAAACATCAAATATTGAGTACGAATGTTGACACCAATAGTTACGTATAAAAAAATCCAAATTATCGGCGACACAAAATGTGATGAATAAATTATGATGCATCCTGAAAACAAGACTAAAATTATGTATTTAATCCTTAAATGATTTGAAATATTCCGTCAGTTAACTAAATCCAAATCTGTATATTATTCTTGTGCAATTTCAATCGAAAATCTAAATATTTAATCGAACAAACATCAAACTGTAATTTAAATAATACGCTTTGACCGCTTGTTATGATTTCAATAACCTTTTCAATAGACGATCGTCACCATTTTGAATTGTAATAATGTCAAAATTCAATCGGTATATATCGTTTCTGAATTACCACCAATAATAACAAGACTCTTTAGTATCTAAAACTGGAGTAAAAATAACATTTACATAAAACAATTATTTTGAAGCAATATAATAAAAATAAATTATTTTAAAGAAACTAAAAAAATATTAGAAGTAATCAAATGTTAATACAAGTAGTCCACTTTTAATATATACTCGTTAACTGAATTTTATCCACTCATGTCGCAGTCCATCACTTTCCTTACCTCTCCAGCTAGCTTACTCTTGAAACTCGATTCCAATCCTAAGATCGCAAAATTACAAAATGGTACTCATGAAATGCGACACTCACGCCAAATCGTGTTGAAATTGAGTGGCAAGTAAAGGAACATGTGAAATTGTTTAAATGTCTTAAATTGGTACTCTTGGCGCCATTTTGACAAATAGTCGATCTCACCGAATTGTGTTCAAAATCGTCAGATTGTCAAAATTACTCAATCGCTGGAAGTGAACTTTTTTGAAATCGAGTTTGCGAGTTGTGCTACATTTATTGATTTATTGTTTAAATTATTTTAAAATGGCTCGTCTTGGTTCGTTTTTTAATGTGCTGGATAACGCACATCGAGCAGATTTGCGTCAACGCAAGAATTTGCGTAGAATGGCTCGATATTCGCAAAATGCTTTTGCTATGAGTGATGTCGAATTTATAGCAAATTATCGAATATCGATGAATATGTTCGAAAATTTATATACCATTTTAGAGCCGCATATGGTAAAACCTAAAAGGAGAAGCGATATTTCAATAAAATATAAGGTAAGCCAACATCAGTGATTGTTAATTTGTAATATAAGTTTTTATGTTTATATGAATTGAAAATCGTGATTTTGGTGAGAAAATTTTCTTTTTTCTAATAATATAATCCAGTCAAAATTTTATTTACCCCCCAAGGATCCCAATCCATTTCTGAAGTTAAAAAATTCGCCCCTCTTCATACACTTTACAATTCTTTTTGAGAATTCATTGACTGGTCTAATATTATAAGAGAGGCTAAATTATTTTTTTTTTTTTAGATTCTTGTTACACTGTCTTTTTATGCCACAGGCAGTTACCAAAAAATTGTTGGGGGAGTACATGGTACATTGATGTCACAGCAGTCTGTCTCTCGTGCCATTAGAGAAGTAACCGATGCACTGAACACTCAGGAGATTTTACAAAAATATATTGTTTTTCCTCAAAACCGTCAACAAAGAGAAACAATAAAAAGAAAGTTTGTATTCAAATCTCATATCAAAATATGTAATTATCTTATTCAATTTTATAAGATAGTGACCGTATGTTTTTATTACAGATTTTATGAAAAATTTGGAATTCCTGGAGTATTAGGATGCATCGATGGAACTCATGTGGCGATGATTCGACCTACGGAACACGAGGAGAGATATTTTAATAACAGAAAACATTACCACTCAAAAAATGTACAAATAGTGTGTATCTATTTTCTTATAGTTATAAATCAATGTTTATATAATAATATCTTATGTGCAGGTATATCATTAATTTTGTTACCAATTGTTGACAGATTTGCGATGCTGATCTAAACATTTTAAGTGTTGATGCTACCTTTGGTGGAGCCACACATGATAGCTTCATATGGAATCAGCACCCCATAAAAACTCACTTGATCGATTTAATTGGTCAAGGAGAAACAGCGTGGTTCTTGGGTGAGACATTACTCATTATAATTCAAAATCCTTTATAAGTACATAGTATTTATCTGTGATAGCAAGTGTTATAAACAGTTGTTGTTCTTTTTTAGGTGATTCTGGATATGCCCAGAGAGAATATATGATGACACCAATCATAAATGCAGCAGAAGGATCTCCAGAAGACTATTTTTCAAAAAAACAATGTAGTGCTCGAAACACAGTAGAGAGAGTGATTGGTGTTTTAAAAGGGCGTTGGAGATGCCTTCTAAAGCATAGAGTTCTGCATTATAAACCAGACGTCGTAGGGAAGATCATAAATGCATGCTGTGTGCTACATAATTTATGCATCAAAAACAATATTCATGTAGACTTCAGCACTGAAGAAGCCCAAGAAGACAATGTGCAACCACCACCATCATCAACTCTTTCATTAGTCGATGATCTAAATAGAGGAATGCAAATGAGACAAAATTTAGTAAATCAATTATGGAATACACGTCAAAGACATTCAAATTAAAGAAGCAGTTTATATTGTACAATACAGTTTTATACTGTACGTAACGTGCACAGTGTATTTTACCTTTAGTTGTACTTTTCATACCTTTATTATTTTATCTCTGTGATTATTAGTAACAATGATTTTGTGTATAATTTTTCAGTTATAATTGTTTGTCTTGTTTATTTACATATTATGTGTCACCATCTAAGTGTCAATTTTTGTATAATATTAGTCATATGTAAGTATTCTTGTTAGTGCAACGTGTACAGTGTACATTACCTTTATTATTTTATCTCTGTGATTATTAGTAACAATGATTTTGTGTATAATTTTTCAGTTATAATTGTTTGTCTTGTTTATTTACATATTATGTGTCATCATCTAAGTGTCAATTTTTGTATAATATTAGTCATATATAAGTATTCTTGTTAGTGCAACGTGTACAGTGTACATTACCTTTATTATTTTATCTCTGTGATTATTAGTAACAATGATTTTGTGTATAATTTTTCAGTTATAATTGTTTGTCTTGTTTATTTACATATGTGTCATCATCTAAGTTTGTATAATACTAGTAAAACCCGGCAGACGTTGTCCTGCCTGTTAAATTAAATAAAACCAAATATACAATAATGGTTGATCGGTATGTTTCCTTTTTATTATTTAACATTCAAATCTAGATTCGCTAATTATAATTTCATATTCTTTTCCCTTCCATCCCTACAGTCCCTATTGTTTGTCTTGGTTATTTACATATTATGTGTCATCATCAAAGTGTCTTTGTTTGTAAAATATTAGTCATATATTAGTATTCTTGTTAATAGTATTTTGTATAATACCTAATGTTATTTCTGTGAGACAGGTTTATTTTATTTTCCTTAATGGATTTTTGTAGTAAAATAAAAAAAAATATATACATAAAAAAGTCTTTTATTTTTAATTTATAAAACAAACGTTTACACATCTATAGAATGTTCTTTGCCACAAAAAATAAGTAGGTAAATATAAATCAATGCATAAATATTAAATCTAGGTACATGAAAGATATAAATATCCAAACAAATTATAATCAAACCAAAAACACTTTACACAAGTATATTATGATGTATAAAGGTATGTGAATAAAAATAAATTAAATACAAATCATAATATATAAGGTATGTATTTAAACATATTAAAATTTACAAATAATACTAGTTGCATGTAACACATGAGATCCAACTGTCGATAGCGATAGTATGTATAGTTGAAGAATAAGAATCAACGTTTACACATCTATAGAATGTTCTTTGCCACAAAAAATAAGTAGGTAAATATAAATCAATGCAAAAATATTAAATCTAGGTACATGAAAGATATAAATATCCAAACAAATTATAATCAAACCAAAAACACTTTACACAAGTATATTATGATGTATAAAGGTATGTGAATAAAAATAAATTAAATTTGACCTATGAAATTAAGAAATTGTGCATTAAGAAATCCTCACTATGGGTGAGAATTTCTTAATGCACATGCTATATCCCTCATTGCTGCTGCCATCAAAGCAGACCCCTCTCTAATTGCAGCTGCGCACTCTGACATTTTCTCCGCAGCCTCCTTGAGTGCCGTAGCTGTCAGCATTTCAGCATCCACACGTTTCTCCTCAATCAACATTAGACGTTCTCGTTCCTCTAGAACCTGAGATCTGATACGAGGACGTCTACGTTGATTGCGTGGACTTTGTCTTGATTGTACACGTGGACTTCGTCTAGGGACTCGTGGACTCTGGCCAGCTTGCACATGTGGATTCTGTCCAGCTTGTACAGGTTGACTATGGCCAGCTTGCACAGGTGGACTTTGTCCAGCTTGGACACGTGGACTCAGTCTAGGTGCTGTAAACAGAAAAAAATTATAAATAATTGCGAATGATAATAAAAGTATTGACCTGGCCATCCTCACCATATTACATTATATAAAATTCTTACGAGTAAAAATATGCTCTTCTGGAGTATTGAGTCTTGATACTGGACTAGCCAAATCAAGCGTATCCCACTGCAGGGAGGGTTGGTCACCTTGAGTAGATGCGATAGACGTTGTCGGTTGATCGATAATAATCTGAAAAAAAAGTTACTTATAGGTATGTATTTTACACAACTCAAGAGAAAAGAGTTTGGGTGCTTTTTCTTTGTTTTTCACATAAGCTAGAAATCAAGGTGATATTATACCTTATTATCAAATATCGTATTGTTAATAGTTATTTTTTTTATATTATACCGTTTACAACTGCACGGTACCAGAGAAACCGCTATGGAAATTAAAATTAGGTACGTTAAGATGATGATTACATACCATGTTAGGAAAAGGATTTACGAAGACACTCATGTCCCCTTCACCAAAACTGCATCCACCCACCACTGCCAACATACGTTCCTCCAGTGGTGATAACTCTGGAACGTTGTGGTTTCCACCACCAGTTGCACGCATTGCTGCATTTCTTTTGGCACACAGCTTTTTTAATGTGCATTTTTTGTCTGCCCATAACTAAAATCACAGGTACATAAAAATTAAATGAGTTAAAAGATAAGTATACCTACTAAAAAGTGCACAAAACAAGGTACCAAGTTATCCAAATTTAAATAAAAATATGAATAAATAAGTAAATATAAAGATTGTAGGTACGCATGGAAGTAGAAGATACCTTAGCCCAGCCTTTTCCATCTTTTATAACTCCTCCAATAGCATTTAATTGGTTTGCCACTCCCTCCCATTTTCTTTTTGTAGTCTCTTTTGCGTGGCTACTGCGCAAGAATCCTTTCGCAATCCCTGGATTCTGTTCCAGAAACTGGATCAGCGCTTCCAGCTGATGTGGTGTAGGCCTGTTACTCATCTGTAAAACACAAAAACATATTTTCCATTTAACTTATAATAATGCATGTTATCAACACTATCAAACACCATACCATAAGTATATTTAAATATACAAAGAAATATTATGACATATAGAATTTATTTGAACACAAAAAAAATAATTAAACAATTTAGATTTGAAAATGTTAATATAAAACAATACTTACATTGATAATTATAACGACTTTATCGAAAGCAAAACGCACAAAATATTTACCAGCATCAATCTGAATCTGTCAAAATGATTGTTTTTTTTACCACGTGTTTTTGTTTGTGTTAGGTATTACCATTGACAGAAAAAAATGCCCATAATTATATAAATACTGTTGTGTAAAATATTCAAAAAAAAGGGTACGCAATTTTCAAATTTTCTGTTTTGATCACATATGTTTTATATAACACTTAATATCGTAATATTTTTCATTATAATTTCAATAAGAATATATAACACATCATAATAAAAACATTGTATTCCTTATATATTCCGAAAATATTTTTTATATTGCAATAACGCATTTGAAATGCACCTATCTTCATGCTTAGTAACGCCGATTCATTGCCGATTTCAAATCCGATGCCAATTTGGCAAGATTGAGATGAAGAGTAAGGTTTAGAAATCGGAATCGAGTTTTGATTGGATTCGGATTGGGATTACATTGGAATAGAGATTATATTGCAGAGTAAGGCTGCAGCTAGCTTACTCTTGAAACTCGATTCCAATCCTAAGATCGCAAAATTACAAAATGGTACTCATGAAATGCGACACTCACGCCAAATCGTGTTGAAATTGAGTGGCAAGTAAAGGAACATGTGAAATTGTTTAAATGTCTTAAATTGGTACTCTTGGCGCCATTTTGACAAATAGTCGATCTCACCGAATTGTGTTCAAAATCGTCAGATTGTCAAAATTACTCAATCGCTGGAAGTGAACTTTTTTGAAATCGAGTTTGCGAGTTGTGCTACATTTATTGATTTATTGTTTAAATTATTTTAAAATGGCTCGTCTTGGTTCGTTTTTTAATGTGCTGGATAACGCACATCGAGCAGATTTGCGTCAACGCAAGAATTTGCGTAGAATGGCTCGATATTCGCAAAATGCTTTTGCTATGAGTGATGTCGAATTTATAGCAAATTATCGAATATCGATGAATATGTTCGAAAATTTATATACCATTTTAGAGCCGCATATGGTAAAACCTAAAAGGAGAAGCGATATTTCAATAAAATATAAGGTAAGCCAACATCAGTGATTGTTAATTTGTAATATAAGTTTTTATGTTTATATGAATTGAAAATCGTGATTTTGGTGAGAAAATTTTCTTTTTTCTAATAATATAATCCAGTCAAAATTTTATTTACCCCCCAAGGATCCCAATCCATTTCTGAAGTTAAAAAATTCGCCCCTCTTCATACACTTTACAATTCTTTTTGAGAATTCATTGACTGGTCTAATATTATAAGAGAGGCTAAATTATTTTTTTTTTTTTAGATTCTTGTTACACTGTCTTTTTATGCCACAGGCAGTTACCAAAAAATTGTTGGGGGAGTACATGGTACATTGATGTCACAGCAGTCTGTCTCTCGTGCCATTAGAGAAGTAACCGATGCACTGAACACTCAGGAGATTTTACAAAAATATATTGTTTTTCCTCAAAACCGTCAACAAAGAGAAACAATAAAAAGAAAGTTTGTATTCAAATCTCATATCAAAATATGTAATTATCTTATTCAATTTTATAAGATAGTGACCGTATGTTTTTATTACAGATTTTATGAAAAATTTGGAATTCCTGGAGTATTAGGATGCATCGATGGAACTCATGTGGCGATGATTCGACCTACGGAACACGAGGAGAGATATTTTAATAACAGAAAACATTACCACTCAAAAAATGTACAAATAGTGTGTATCTATTTTCTTATAGTTATAAATCAATGTTTATATAATAATATCTTATGTGCAGGTATATCATTAATTTTGTTACCAATTGTTGACAGATTTGCGATGCTGATCTAAACATTTTAAGTGTTGATGCTACCTTTGGTGGAGCCACACATGATAGCTTCATATGGAATCAGCACCCCATAAAAACTCACTTGATCGATTTAATTGGTCAAGGAGAAACAGCGTGGTTCTTGGGTGAGACATTACTCATTATAATTCAAAATCCTTTATAAGTACATAGTATTTATCTGTGATAGCAAGTGTTATAAACAGTTGTTGTTCTTTTTTAGGTGATTCTGGATATGCCCAGAGAGAATATATGATGACACCAATCATAAATGCAGCAGAAGGATCTCCAGAAGACTATTTTTCAAAAAAACAATGTAGTGCTCGAAACACAGTAGAGAGAGTGATTGGTGTTTTAAAAGGGCGTTGGAGATGCCTTCTAAAGCATAGAGTTCTGCATTATAAACCAGACGTCGTAGGGAAGATCATAAATGCATGCTGTGTGCTACATAATTTATGCATCAAAAACAATATTCATGTAGACTTCAGCACTGAAGAAGCCCAAGAAGACAATGTGCAACCACCACCATCATCAACTCTTTCATTAGTCGATGATCTAAATAGAGGAATGCAAATGAGACAAAATTTAGTAAATCAATTATGGAATACACGTCAAAGACATTCAAATTAAAGAAGCAGTTTATATTGTACAATACAGTTTTATACTGTACGTAACGTGCACAGTGTATTTTACCTTTAGTTGTACTTTTCATACCTTTATTATTTTATCTCTGTGATTATTAGTAACAATGATTTTGTGTATAATTTTTCAGTTATAATTGTTTGTCTTGTTTATTTACATATTATGTGTCACCATCTAAGTGTCAATTTTTGTATAATATTAGTCATATGTAAGTATTCTTGTTAGTGCAACGTGTACAGTGTACATTACCTTTATTATTTTATCTCTGTGATTATTAGTAACAATGATTTTGTGTATAATTTTTCAGTTATAATTGTTTGTCTTGTTTATTTACATATTATGTGTCATCATCTAAGTGTCAATTTTTGTATAATATTAGTCATATATAAGTATTCTTGTTAGTGCAACGTGTACAGTGTACATTACCTTTATTATTTTATCTCTGTGATTATTAGTAACAATGATTTTGTGTATAATTTTTCAGTTATAATTGTTTGTCTTGTTTATTTACATATGTGTCATCATCTAAGTTTGTATAATACTAGTAAAACCCGGCAGACGTTGTCCTGCCTGTTAAATTAAATAAAACCAAATATACAATAATGGTTGATCGGTATGTTTCCTTTTTATTATTTAACATTCAAATCTAGATTCGCTAATTATAATTTCATATTCTTTTCCCTTCCATCCCTACAGTCCCTATTGTTTGTCTTGGTTATTTACATATTATGTGTCATCATCAAAGTGTCTTTGTTTGTAAAATATTAGTCATATATTAGTATTCTTGTTAATAGTATTTTGTATAATACCTAATGTTATTTCTGTGAGACAGGTTTATTTTATTTTCCTTAATGGATTTTTGTAGTAAAATAAAAAAAAATATATACATAAAAAAGTCTTTTATTTTTAATTTATAAAACAAACGTTTACACATCTATAGAATGTTCTTTGCCACAAAAAATAAGTAGGTAAATATAAATCAATGCATAAATATTAAATCTAGGTACATGAAAGATATAAATATCCAAACAAATTATAATCAAACCAAAAACACTTTACACAAGTATATTATGATGTATAAAGGTATGTGAATAAAAATAAATTAAATACAAATCATAATATATAAGGTATGTATTTAAACATATTAAAATTTACAAATAATACTAGTTGCATGTAACACATGAGATCCAACTGTCGATAGCGATAGTATGTATAGTTGAAGAATAAGAATCAACGTTTACACATCTATAGAATGTTCTTTGCCACAAAAAATAAGTAGGTAAATATAAATCAATGCAAAAATATTAAATCTAGGTACATGAAAGATATAAATATCCAAACAAATTATAATCAAACCAAAAACACTTTACACAAGTATATTATGATGTATAAAGGTATGTGAATAAAAATAAATTAAATTTGACCTATGAAATTAAGAAATTGTGCATTAAGAAATCCTCACTATGGGTGAGAATTTCTTAATGCACATGCTATATCCCTCATTGCTGCTGCCATCAAAGCAGACCCCTCTCTAATTGCAGCTGCGCACTCTGACATTTTCTCCGCAGCCTCCTTGAGTGCCGTAGCTGTCAGCATTTCAGCATCCACACGTTTCTCCTCAATCAACATTAGACGTTCTCGTTCCTCTAGAACCTGAGATCTGATACGAGGACGTCTACGTTGATTGCGTGGACTTTGTCTTGATTGTACACGTGGACTTCGTCTAGGGACTCGTGGACTCTGGCCAGCTTGCACATGTGGATTCTGTCCAGCTTGTACAGGTTGACTATGGCCAGCTTGCACAGGTGGACTTTGTCCAGCTTGGACACGTGGACTCAGTCTAGGTGCTGTAAACAGAAAAAAATTATAAATAATTGCGAATGATAATAAAAGTATTGACCTGGCCATCCTCACCATATTACATTATATAAAATTCTTACGAGTAAAAATATGCTCTTCTGGAGTATTGAGTCTTGATACTGGACTAGCCAAATCAAGCGTATCCCACTGCAGGGAGGGTTGGTCACCTTGAGTAGATGCGATAGACGTTGTCGGTTGATCGATAATAATCTGAAAAAAAAGTTACTTATAGGTATGTATTTTACACAACTCAAGAGAAAAGAGTTTGGGTGCTTTTTCTTTGTTTTTCACATAAGCTAGAAATCAAGGTGATATTATACCTTATTATCAAATATCGTATTGTTAATAGTTATTTTTTTTATATTATACCGTTTACAACTGCACGGTACCAGAGAAACCGCTATGGAAATTAAAATTAGGTACGTTAAGATGATGATTACATACCATGTTAGGAAAAGGATTTACGAAGACACTCATGTCCCCTTCACCAAAACTGCATCCACCCACCACTGCCAACATACGTTCCTCCAGTGGTGATAACTCTGGAACGTTGTGGTTTCCACCACCAGTTGCACGCATTGCTGCATTTCTTTTGGCACACAGCTTTTTTAATGTGCATTTTTTGTCTGCCCATAACTAAAATCACAGGTACATAAAAATTAAATGAGTTAAAAGATAAGTATACCTACTAAAAAGTGCACAAAACAAGGTACCAAGTTATCCAAATTTAAATAAAAATATGAATAAATAAGTAAATATAAAGATTGTAGGTACGCATGGAAGTAGAAGATACCTTAGCCCAGCCTTTTCCATCTTTTATAACTCCTCCAATAGCATTTAATTGGTTTGCCACTCCCTCCCATTTTCTTTTTGTAGTCTCTTTTGCGTGGCTACTGCGCAAGAATCCTTTCGCAATCCCTGGATTCTGTTCCAGAAACTGGATCAGCGCTTCCAGCTGATGTGGTGTAGGCCTGTTACTCATCTGTAAAACACAAAAACATATTTTCCATTTAACTTATAATAATGCATGTTATCAACACTATCAAACACCATACCATAAGTATATTTAAATATACAAAGAAATATTATGACATATAGAATTTATTTGAACACAAAAAAAATAATTAAACAATTTAGATTTGAAAATGTTAATATAAAACAATACTTACATTGATAATTATAACGACTTTATCGAAAGCAAAACGCACAAAATATTTACCAGCATCAATCTGAATCTGTCAAAA